>CP045906.1:12458149-12491231 GCA_013387185.1 Caligus rogercresseyi | reverse complement strand
TTCTGGACATAATTACAAACTATTTGTTACTTCTGAGGATCATCAGATTTAACTAAGTCTTATGCCGTGATATATCTAGGTTCAGTCAACAATTAATATGAATCCATTTTTTTTGCCTATATGGTTCGATAGAATTGCATCCGACAGGATATGAATAAGCAACTAGCATTAAAATTAGTCACTCGAACCTAGGATACTTATCAATGAGGTAAAACCAAAAATGACCATCCCCTTTTGGATTCGAACCTGCGCCCCCAACATTGAGATTTGAACACGCCTTAACGTTTTTTTTAATTTATTTGTTTGGCGGCACTAGGATTTGACTTATGCAGATAAACATTGTATACATTTTTACTTTAATAACCTGATGTAAGTTATATTCTTGTTTCATATTTTTAATCCTCATTTCAGAATAAATTCTTATGAAAATATTTTTCACTAAAATTTAAAAAGATTTCAGTGATACAAATTTATATTAATTGGCACACACCATTGGAAAATATGAGGCAATAATCTGCTACACCTGTGAAGAATGCAGATTATTTAAACAGTATGTTTACACAGCTGTGAATCTGTGAGGATACTTCCTTATGATAACGTCAATGACAGTTTTTTCCTTCGCCACTGACGTCACAGGAGCCTCATAAATTTCTCCCTTCTAGATACTTTTGTTTAAATGAAGCCATCCTAGTATATAAGGATATATAAATCCTACAGGGCGCAGTTGGTAATCTTAAGACCCTGGCTCTGCTTCGCAGGACGACGCCTTAAGACCTTGGGACGAGGATCCCGTCATCACTCTCTCCAAGAAAATCTCCCTCCCGTATTTTGAAGCTCTTTTTAATATTTCAAAAAACGTAATGCCATCGTAGTATATAATGTGTGTGTATTTTTTGGAACAGTGAAAACACCCTACAAACTCAATATAGCATTTTCAAAACACAAGAAGTTTTCCTTTCTGGAGGAACTAGAAATGACAGAGGCCAGTGGATCCGGATATTTGACGGATAACACAGACATATATTTTATATAGAGTCTTATCCTTATTCTTTTTATGTATTTTTTATTATTACCCACCAGGATTATACTGATTATATTAAATCCCACGTTTATATGATGTAACTTGTTTGTAAAATAATGACTCGCTATTTTTGAGCGTAAGAAAAGTTCAGTGTCAAATGTTTTTTGATTGATCAAATTAACTTAAGCATGAAACAGGGAGCTCGATAGCCGTGCGTGTTCAAGGGCGTGTCCAACTCTCAATGTTGGGGCGCAGGTTCGAATCCCGAGAGGGGATGGTCATTTTGGGTCTACTCATTGATAAGATCCTAGGTTCGATAGACTAATTATAATGCTATAATGCTTATTTATATCCAATCGGATGGCAATTCTATCGAACCATATAGGCAAAAAAAAAAAAAAAAAAAAAAAAAACATGTAATTACATTCAAAACTATGCTGACTGGTGTGTGACCGGGACACAGCCCTATATTTGACCAAATTATTCTGGACAATCAGTATATGTGTTACTTAAAAGAGGGTTGGAAATGCTCTTAATGTTTTCCATACGCAAACATTTTTTGCAGTTTATTTTACCTAAATACATTGAACAGGTAAACTATGGCAAGGAGCTTACTCTACAATAAACAATTATCATGAATATATATATATATATATATATATAGGTATATTATTATATATATAATACACTGGTAATCAAGCCTTTCTTAAGGAAGAAATATGATACTTGGTCCTCTTCTCGCATTAGTGCTAACTGAGAGAGCGTAAGCAAACGACTTTGCACTCCTAATTGGATTATAAATTTGATAATCCCATTATAATTGAACTTGAGTGAGTCTATACTTATTTTTATTTGTCATGGAGTCATTCACAGTCACAACTGAGAGAAATATTAGAATACAGATCAAGGAACTTGATAAGTTTCTCTTGATAAAGACTGATATGTTAAAATAACTAACTTAAAATTTAAGCTATCAAAAAGAATAAACAATATAATTATCATAGAAATTGATTATATGCTGTTTTATTAGGAAATACCTTAATTGGTTGGCTGCTGAAATTTTATTCAATAACATACATTATTTACGTCATACCGAAAAGTTTTTTTTTTCTAAGTGACAAAGTGTCAGATAAAATATTATGTTCTTTTTAGTCACAAACTCAGTCTTTATAGAATCATTTCATGAAACACACATTTACCTATATCAAAAGATTTTAAAATCCAATCTATGTTAAATATTGTTTTTTGATATTAATAAACCATATCATCATAATAACTATATATATATATATTATATAATATATTATATATATATACCTCAGTCGAAGGAGGTATTGTTTTCACTGGCGTTTGTTTGTTGGTTTGTTTGATTGTCAGCAGGATAACTCAAAAAGTGCGGAACGGATTCGGATGAAACTTTGTGGAGTGTGGTTGGAAATGCCAAAAGGAACCAGTGATTAAATTTTGGCATCTCTGAGGTGCTTCTTTGAAGGTGCAAAATGACTAAATACTAATAAATTTTTTCAAGTTAGCCTACTCTGCCAATAGATATCGCTGTGCTGTGCTCTCCTCTTTGATGACGTCAGTTTATTTTTCTTGTTCATGTACCTCTAGAGTGTAAATAAAGGGACAGTGCGTAGAGGGTTGGAAATGACAAAAAGTTGAATGCCAAAATTTATCACTTGTTTCTTTTGGGCATTTCCAACAACTTTACAAAGTTTCATCATCGAAATCTGTTCCGTACTTTTGAGTTATCCTGCGGACCAACAAACAAACAAACTAACAAAACAAACAAACAAACCAACGCCAGTTGAAAACAATACCTCCTTCGGCGAGGTAATGATGTGAGCCACTTTAAAGCATTTTGTTACTCATGGTGAACGATAGTAGTGCTTAGCATATAAATTGTTATATTGAAATGTTTGCCATTCAGAATAACATACCTCTTTGTATGTATTAAGACGTCATGTTCAAAAACGAATCCGCTGATCTAATATTGTTATGCATATATTACTTTTTAATGGGCCAATGAACGTATACTTACAATATGTTGAGCTCATCTTATTTGACAAATTAATGTTCATAAATTTGTTTAAACATGAGACAAAACAATTGAAACAACTATAAAAAAGTAAGCATATATCAAATCAGAAAATTATTTGTTTCCTTTTTTTTTATTTGTGTAAATAGGTCTCTAAGGGGCATTCAATTTTTAACTATAACTTAATTTATGTTTTTACACAATTTTCCCCTTATGTTTATTTATTACTTATATATTTTTTTTGTATCCTTTATGAAAAAACCAGTGACCTTGCTTTTTAGGGGAAAAATACAATTATAACTAGAGGCATATATACACTCAGAGAGGCAAACCTCCCGCCGTCACGGGGTCCTTATGAGCCTTCGAGGCGGATTTTTCACGACTGGGGGGCGTAGAGGGACGGGGAAGGTTTCCCTCGATGGAAATTCCGAAAGGAATACGCTCCCGGCACCTGATTATCAGGCACAGGCGACATCTATGGCAGAGTAGGCTAACTTAAAGATTTATTTGTATTTAGCTCATTTTGCATCTTAATTCTGCACTCAGAGATGCCAAAATTTAATTACTTGTTCCTTTTGGCATTTCCAACAACTCCACACAGTTTACATTCCAATCCGTTCCGTACTTTTTGAGTTATTTCGGCTGACAAACACACCCACAAACCAACAAACTAACAAACCAACAAACCAACACGCAGTGAAAACAATACCTCCTTCGGCGGAGTAATATAATATCAATATTTTTCTGTTGTACAAAACAACATAAAATAATTATTAGTAGTATTCCAGAGAAATAGGACGTGATGAATGTTTGTATTTTGTAGAGATAAACTGAGTTATTGGATAAAAGGTTTCGCATTTGGTAATTGAAGAAGTTAAAAGAAATTCATCTTCCCTAACCGTTGCTTCAAACTGTTCGGCGATGATACAGCGAACAGCTTGGTATATGTCATTTAAGACAGGACTATTCCATAATAAATGGTTTCTGACTTCCCTTAACAGAAGGAACAGTTTTGGTGTGTGGCCGTTCAATTTTTTTTTGATGTAACCTCCAACGAACCAATGCGAGGCCTATATTGACTCCATTGTAACCTATTTATTACTTAACATAAAGTAGGCAATATTCAAATTCTATTTGAATCAGCTTAAGAGTATATCATTAAATATATGGACATGCAAGGAATAACGAGGGCATTCTTGGCATGAATAATTTTTACTTAAGATAACGGATAAGAGCACTCCCCCCTAAACAAAGTCACCCTTTTCATAATTAGAGCTGTTATTTATACCAGAGTATGGAAAGATACATTTACTTGTACTCAATCTTATCTAGGACAGGTTTTTGATTGATTGTTCGTTATGATATTCATTGGAATTATCTAAATATGTCGAGATACCGTTGCTATGTGCTGTAAGTGAGACAGGCAATGTTCATGATGCTCAAACTAGAGTATTCTAAAGTTGGATAATGCTGTTATTTAATGTTTTGTATTAATATATTATCTAGGCCTAACTTTTATTAAGTCAATTCAAGCACAAGAACATTCAATCAATTCATAACAGACGAGATAAACAGTCTTTGATTTTCAATTTTTTGAAGGATTTTTGCCTGACCCATAAACATTGTAAAGTTTAAGTGGATGTTGTTGATTGATACCTTATTTTGATAATATAATAAAAAATAATTTTACAAATTAAAACAAACTCAGGCCCGGTCAGCAGGCCCGGCGTTGGGGGGGGGGGCTACGTTGTTATGGGGGAGGGCACAGTTGGCCACATTCATAAAAAGATCGGGCCACGTCATCAGTGGGTGGTGGGCCTACGTCCTGCGGTGGGCCTGAAACCAACATACACACACACATATATGTATATAAATCATATTATATAAAAATATATATATATATACATACATATATGTATATATATATATATATATATAAGCATTTCCATAATTTTTTATTAATGCATTTATTTAGTTCTTAAAGACAACAAAAGTTTATCATAAATCGACTAAAACACAATATATATCAATATTGGTACATAAGTAGGCTTCTTTATTATTCAATTATTGTTTTCATCACTAACTTGTGTAGTTTGTAGAGTATAAAAATTTAAAATAAAACATAAAAGTATTCTCAGAGTATTATATCTACCAATTTACACTTCTTATTTTTTTTTTTCAATTTTTATTCAAATTGTAACAGTCAGTTTGTGATAAGATTGTCATTTTGAATCTATTCTTTCATTTTTTTACATATTTAATTTTAACTAAAGTTTTTTTAGTATGTATTTTAATTTTTATATTACTTATTGTAATTTGTTTGCTTAAAAAATTAAAATTATCAGGTAGTGTAATATTGATTTATTTAGTTTAATTTCTAATATCTATTTATAATTAAGTTAACACTTTATGATTAATATAACGTTGATTGGCTCGTTAAATAAAGACTTTTAAATAAATCGTCCAATATTTCCTTTATAATACAACAATATTACCTTCTCAACCGAAGAATTCTAAAGGATCTAACTTGATCTGAACCTGTTTGTGGACGCATACAATATTGGAAAACAAAATTATAAATAATTGCCATGTCATATGAATCTCTGCATCGATCATGAATTGAAAGATAGATAACATCCAGAACAATGTGCCATGGACAGACTGACTGACTTATCAATCAAAAATATTGACTGCCCCATAAAATATTGTTATTTTGATATTAAAAGAAAATTGAGATGTATAGATATAGACAAATACGTGAGCACATTTTGTTTTCCTATTACTCATAAATTATTTTCAAATCAAAACAATTCTTAATGAATAAGATTTTTTTTTTTTTTATATTCATATATAATATATATTTTTTATTTTTACAGGATGAAAACTTTGTAAAACTGTAATTCTTTATTATTATCTCTTTAAAATTATTCCTTATTTAATGCTAAAATTAAATCTAAACTTTAGTTATTTTTCATATCACAAAAATAATAATGGCTGCTTGGAAGGTGGTCAACCTTCCAAATTCCCTTGTACCTTTGGACTCCAAGACAAGTGGAACGAGGGATATCAGAGACCAATTCTATGGACTGCACTTCTGCGGCAGCATGGGAAAACAAGAATTCGTCTCCAGAGCTTAGGCAACCACACTCGCAAGGCGAGCAGTAACAGGCTTGCATGGATCTCAAATCTCTATTTTTTATAAATTATATTTTTTTTTAAATTTAAATTTTATTTTTTTCAATTTATATTATATATATATTAACAGTACTATTAACACTTTTTATTTTTGCACCATATATTTCGACAGAATTGCATAAATTTTTTTTTTCATATATTTAAAAAAATCACCCAGATTTATCTCATTTTCTAAACAATGGTATTTAATCTTTAATCAAATACATATTTTTCCAATTTAATTATAAGACAAAGTCAAAATAACCGGTTCGATCATTTTAATGATATATCTTTTGGGTGTAAGAGCCGTAATTCGTTCACTGAAGGAAAAACAAAGAAAAAATCTCTAGTGTCATGTAATTATCTCTTTCTTTTTATGTGAACCCCTTCATTTGTTACGACTTATTTATAGAAAATGTGGAGTGGAAAACAAATAAATATGAGCCAGTGATGTTGGGTCTGCACCCTACTATTAGGAGGTTATTTACGTGCTTCTCAAGAACAAATAATGGAACAAATAGGTGCAAGTCTCATAAATATGTATGGAAGAGATTTGTTATTGGACATCCAAAAGATTTGTAACGACAAATAGAAGGTGTGCTCATGAGAATGGCAATCTTCTCGTTTCACAAGTATATTTCATTATATTATAATAATATACCAAAATGTAGATGTTAATTTGTCGAAAATAAATCAATATGACTTTTTCCTTCAAAGCACTTCTAGAATATGATTTTCAAAATTAGCGTTAAGTTTCAGATAATATAATTGTATTACATTTAGGATCATTTACATAATTTTGGATGTTCATAATATATGTTATATCCTAGCCACAAAATGAGATATATACATGATCGATAGAAGAAAAAGAATTACGTTCAAAAAGTCAATTGTCAGTCAAAACAATCCAAACTACTCGTTTCATTTTCTGGCAATGTCTGAACTCTTCTGAGTTCTGTATTAAGTCATACACATCTAAAATTAGATACCTGATATATTAAAACAATGTTTTCATAGATTAATTGTAGATTAATCGAAGAAATGCCACTATTATCTTATCATCACTATGAAATATGCTTTCTCATATTATAGATATATATATATATATATATAAGCCATAAAATACTTACTTCTTTTTGGCAAACAGTTCATTCTCTTCATTTCCATTATTGAATAATGATATTAATATGAAGCTTCCAGGAAGTATCCATAGATGATAAACCCTTGCCCAACTCCCCTTATGCATTTGTCTACAAGCAATGAATATTTTTCATCTGTCCAAGTTGGTTTCTCTCAAAAGAAACAACTAAAATAACACTAGAACTGAACATCATTACTGATCCCCTTTTTCCACCGACAGCCAAGACCTGAAGGAAAAAACACTATAATAATAAGAAAAAGAAGAACACCAAAACAATAATTAGTAAGATGACGGTAATAATAATAATAATTTATAGCTGAGCTCACGACCATTAATCAAAAAGGGAACGGATACTCCTTATTAGAGTTCGGGAAATAAGTGCAAGGTTTTCAGTCTATCCCTGAATGAGGGGCATAGTATCATGCGATGAGAGATTCCTCGTGAACTACATGAAGTTCTACAAAAAAAGAATGTAGGTAAAACGGTTCTAGGAATATTTGTATAAAACACTGAAACAGCAATATCTAATGACACATTTTTGTATAAGATTATTGATAATATATTTTTTTTGATGATATAATTTTTTTGTAAATCACTTTCGTATAAAATGTATATTTAAAATAAAGTACTGACTTTTGGGTCCATTTTTATCTGTCAAAATAGCTTTATTGAGCATTAATGAGCATATTTGTTTTGTTTCATAAAACTAGTAAAATGAGCCCATTTTGAGCACTTTTTTGTTCATATATGAAGGATAATATTTGCATAAAATAGACCCATGAGCGTACATATCACATAAACTACAGTAAGGTAATGTAGGTTTCATAAAAAATAAACAATAATATCAGTCGATGATTCCTGGACTCATTAATATCAAGGATTTCGACTGGAACCTCTCATTTACCAAGAATGGTGATAATGTGTCCTTGAACATGTCCGTGGCTTAGAGCCCTTCACCCATCTCCATCCAGCTTCCTCTTATCAGGTTTAAACAGACTTTTTTTAAGTTAATGCAGAGAAGGAAGCCTCCTTCCGACGAAGGATTCTCAATTACTGACCTGTCGGATCATCTTTGCCAGACTACATTTCTCCACGGTCGTTTACCCTGGAGACCCCCCCCCCCCCCCTTGGCTACAATAGATCCTTGATGCACTCTGGATGCCTAAAGTACTTTGGATTCTCACCGCTCTGGATCCCCAAGCCACTCTCGGGACCTCTGCAGTTCTTCATATGCTAGGGCATTTACTCCAAGACTGATCACCACGAGAGCCCTATCAGAAGGAAGCAGCTCTTAAGTACACACGAAGAGCTCAGGGAAAAGGGGTGCACTTTGAATGTGAACGGAGTTGATCTCTTTTTTTACCTTTATACATTGGGCAATGCCATTTATAGATAAAATAGTAACCCTCCTTGTATGATGCATAGCCAAAAAAGTTTCAAGGAAATCATTAAAACCGTTTTCACGTTAAAAACAACAACTAACAAATAAAAATATTGAAAATAATGTATCTCAAATGCAAAGAGGTTTAAAGCATTTTGATTACTGTTCCATAAATGATGAAAAACTACTTGATTGATAATTTAACCTATAAATATTTTGTATGTTTGATCATCATGAACAATTCCAATTTTGTATTCTTCCTTGGTTTTTTTAATGTCATTGTTTGTTGACAATCCACTTCTACAAATGATAAATTTTGTTATAGACTTCTTATATATTAAGTATTTAAAACCGTTTGTTTGACAAGTATGATCTATTTTCTCAATAAAATAAACAAATTTGTTAAAATAAAATATATGGGTAGTAACATTTTTAGTTAAATGCATATCTTTGGTCACATGGTTAAAAAGATCTTGTTGACGTTTTCAAAAATTGTCGTTCGTTGACGTTTTCCATAGTTGTCTTTCATCGTTCATTTTAAAATTTAACTTTGGTCATTCTTCGTTTGTTTATTGTTCGTTTTTCTAAATAAATCCTCTTAGAATGTTCTTAAAAATGGAAATTTGTTAGAATTAGATCATTACCATCAATTTACCAGCCGCTAGTGTTGTCGATTGGGTGCGATTTTTGATCCCGATTGGTGTGGTGATCATTTCTTAAAGAAGATGTAGTGAAACTTTAAAAAGATGCATTCGGTTTTTATATAAAATAGTTTAATATCAATGTTTCTTCTGGGTTACGACTTTTTTAACAAAGGAATTCTTTCTCCTCAAAAAGGATTGAGAAGAACAACAAAATAGGTATTTTTTTCCTATTTAAGCTCCTGGGGTAGACATTCGGGAAGATATATTGAAAAAGAACAAACCTGCAAGTTACTCTTTTATTTATTTACTTTTAATTTCAATCAAAGTATTATGCCTTACAATTATGGATTATTCGAAGATCCCGCATAAGATGGACCTTTCATAAAAACATATTTTACTCCTTGAAAATTTTATTTTCTGCAAAGAACCAATGAAATTTGTTATTCTAGATATAAAAAGGATATGTAAAATCATTTAAAAATACTTGGAATATGGAAAAAACCAATAAATGAAAAAACAGTCATGTAACAATGTCAATGATCATAGTAGTAAAAATAATTTCTCTAAGAGTGTTCATTCCTTACTGCTAATATACATTTTTTATTATATACAACAAGACAAAATACAAAATTATTGAAAAAGCTGATGCTAATTTTTCAAAATACATACATTGTAACTTAATACATCTCCGTGTTCACAATTCATGGTCATAATTCGTGTTCATAATTGTGTCATTTCTGAGATAGATGTTAGAAATTCAGTTGTTTATTTGTGCAATACTTATTTGTCCCCAAAAAATAACTTTAGATGACTTGTTACTGCTATACTTTTATTAATTCAATCTAATTATTTTACAGAAGCCTTCATACATCAAAAACAATCCATGAACTCAAATACATTCTCAAATAATAATATACAAGAATTATATTAGCTTGCTATTAATATAAAACACATATCACTCAGGATATGATGATGATGTAACATGATGAAAGATGTTAATTAAATATGTATTTAACCAACCTGAATACCATAACCTAAAAGTCAAAAATGCATATATAAATATCTATATACAAATTATGTGAATTCTTGGCATTTTTCTTTCTGAGCACACAGACAAATCATATCTTCCATATGGAGCCGCATATGAGAATATTGAAAAAGGATGCATTCCAACATGTTGTCTATGTTGAGGTTCGTTGTTGTGGGAAAGGTACATCGTTATTGAGCTGAGGAGGGAGGATAGTTTGTATAAATCAAGCGGTTTAATACCTTAAACGCAGTTTTTATTTGGGAGTCCTAACTTATTCGTTTATATGTATAGTACATATATAATTATATTTTTTTGGACCAATAACTACCAATAAAATAATATAAATCAAGGGTTCCTTAAACTCAGTGTTATTTGGGAGTCCTAACTTATATTGTTTATATGTATAGTACATCTTTTTTTGGACTAATAACTTCCAATAACCCACTTTAAATACAGGCTTCTAAAATTACGTCAATCAGGATTATTTATGGAGTAATTTAATGACGTAACTTTTTGGATATTTTTGTTCGTTTTTTAATAGTATTTTTCATAGTTCTGAACAAATAATAATAATGTTTGAGTACTTTATATATATATATTCTGGTTCGTAAACAGTTATTGTATAATATAAAGATATGAAATTATTTGGCTAAATAAAAGATATATGATTCAACAGGAGACTTGGTTGATACTTGATTCAGTTCCATTGAGGTGAGGCCTATCTAAATAGAAAACAAACAAAGGGCTATTAACCCCAAAAATTGTTGTTTAAATTTGTATGAGAATAGTTATTTAATACCATGTGTATATTTGTAGTCTATTACACGTCAATAAATACATTTTTATGACGCAGCATTTGGCCTCTGTTTAGACACATGGATTAGAGTAGTTAATGATTTAAATCTATATATATGCTTGATAAGCATGTAGAATTTGTGTCATCTAGGGTTTTTCCAATTATACATCTAATATTTTATAACATGAGGCAGGAAGTTGTAAAATGCATTAGGGGGGAACCCCTTGTTGACAAACATTTTCTATATTTAACTTGAAACACACTGACTAAACCATTGACATGTGTACTACCTTAAGTAATCAAAAATTCGTACTATTACTTATTAATTAGATATATATATATATATATATATATATATATATATATATATATCGAAGGTTCTAAATTCAATTAGAACCGATAATATGAAAAAAAAATCCCAGAGACCATCACTTCACAAAAAAGAAAATGCGTTAATATATCAGTTTGTAAAACAACTAATAAATTTGAGAGACCTGCAAGTTATTTATGCGGCATAAATAACTTGAATCTCTGAACTGTTGACATATCATTTTTATTTCTACAAATTTGTGCACCAATGTGATCAAGTAAGTTAATAATTTGCAAATAATATAGCCTAAAGTCGACATCAAATACAAATAAAATTTATGCTTAATGATTGGATATTATATAATCATTAACCATTTTGAAAAAGTGTTTATCAAGACGCAAAACATATTATTTAAATGAAGGCAAGATAACACTATAAATATTTTCAATTATTTTATATGAATAACTTAATATAACAAAAAGGAAATTTTTAAAATCCCAATAAGCAGCATTTTTTCTATTAGTAATTCAATTATTATTTTTTCTACGTCTATTTTGTATACGACAAACATGATGAATCCAAATTCAATTTCATTATTTACTTAAGTTCAATTTATATTCATAGGTTATATATATAGTCTCTTCAAAGGATTCGACAATGACGTCATGGATGTAGGCCCATGAAAAAACAATATTAATATGTTTAAGGATTTATTTATTATCTATGAATTGATGTTCCCATCCCAACTTCTAAATGAAGTGAAGTTATATTGTCATTTGCTATTTTTTTAATTATTACTTCTTGTGCTAGAGTGATATCCTTTCCATAATACATATGTTTTCATATAAGTTATAAATAGTTATAGTATCATCTGCAGATGAAATACATGTCTGTCATCAAAGGAATCCGTTTGTCTAGAAGAATGGGGACTTACTCCATTCATGATGATGATGATTCCTTCATGAATGCTCACGTGGACTGTGAGTGTGTGCGTGTGTCATCACGAGGCCACCCAGTTGAAGGGATTGTTGTTCCCCAGGGGGTCCATGACGAAAGGAAAAGGAGTACTTTATCATAAAGCGAAATCAAAGCGGTGGTTCACACAGTGATTAAGAAAGTTTTGAATCTCTCATACAATAACAACCCGGCAAAAAAAAAATATATATAATATGTTAAATTTTGTAATAAATTAAATATATTTTCTAATTTACAAAAAATATTCAGAGAAAATTTTAATGTAGTTTATGTTTAATAATATACTCAAGTCATTCATACATCTTGGTATATGTCAAAAACCCCAGGTTATTTCATGTTTTTTGAAGTTGATATTGGATAAAAACATGAACCATGATAGAAAAGGAAAATTATGACGCATGGAAAAATGGCCCAAATGCCTGGGTAGGCAAGTATTCGAGTGGAATACAGCTAAATATCACACAAATACTATTTCTCATATTAATTCAATAAATAATGCCAAAAAATAATTTTATTTAAGCAAATATTGATAATTTATTTCCTTATTGTTAATATTAGACTTGGGGAATATGTACTTGGGTCATTTTTCTATGTGTCATCATTTTCCTTTTCTCTATGGGTCATTTCTTCATGGGACATTTTTCTTTGGCCATGTCTTCCTAATATCCCTTTTCATATATCCATTTTAAAAATCAACATCCGCCTATAATCCTTTGATGTTATAAACGAAACAGATATGTTCACAATTAAGCATATATGTTCATATTGTTATGAAGAAAAAAAACAAATGTATCTATGCTGTGTGATCCCAACATTCCTCTTTGTTATTGTACTTATTAGGGTACAAGAGGAAGATGGATTTTGTTATCTCACCATTCTTGAGCGATATATCTATTCATATTATACTTAATACGGATAAAAGAAAAACTCTTAAGGTTTCTTTATTACTATGTCCAGTTATGTGCGTGGTTTTTTTTTTGCGAATATGTAACGCGGTGTGAGGTGGAGGACATTATGAAGTACTCAAACTCCGATTCTAAACAAAAATAAACAAATAGTCAATATATTTATAGATGTCTGAAAGAAACGGTTTAGGGAAAAACATCCTAGAAACAAAATGTCTGAATCGAAGAGGAAAATAAGGACATAGAGAAGAACGGTTTAAATTATTTTTTTTGCATATATCTATGGTTAAACTAAGTTACATATATGGGGATATAATTAAGCCTTATAGCATTAAAATTACTCAATCGAACCCCGTGCATCAATTTTACACCTTTTCTCTTTTAAGGCGAACCTGCGCCTACAAGTTGAGAGATTTGAACACACCATTCTGCAATGAGCTATCACGGTTTCTTAAAATAAATGTCATCAGAAAAAGTAGTCTAGAAGTTAAAAAATAATTACTTAAAGTAAAAACGGTCAAAATACATGGATATATAAGTGTTGGACACCTAAATACTGTCTAAAACAATTTTAAATGCGAACAATTAGTTTCAATTATTACTCAAAAGTAGATTATGATTAATGTAAAAAAAAAGATTACATAAAAATAATGAAATATGTAAAATCATATGACTATATATATATATATAATATATATAGATAACTCTTTATTTTACGGGAAATCACAAAAAAAATCTTTTATTTTATAGAAAACATCAAAAGCATATATTTTTACATTATTCTGTATAGAAGATATATTGAGGGGACAAAGTTTAGGTGTAATCCACTCTAAAACATGCCTACTATCTAGTTTGTCTGTTAGTTTTTTAAAAGTCATCATTATCCTTTGCTTTATCATTTTTATTGTGCATTTTTTCAAAATAAATTTGTTAACATAACGTTTGTCCACCGAATCCTTTTACCTTTTAAGCCCTATGTTCTAATATCATATTGACATTCATCAAGGATTTTAGAATAAGTAATAGGCTTACATTATTTACATTATGGAAAAATAGGCAACTTATTATATTTATTATGAAAGGAAGATGGGTCTTGTTACCATGGTTACTTCAGCGACGTGCATGATACATTAGATATTATGTTTTTCATGTTAAGCGGGAGAAGTCGTTGCAAACTCATTCATAATTAAGTGATTATGTGAAGAAAGAGGAGTATTAGTTTTATTCATAGGCGAAATGGGATTGGTTAAAATATATGAATTCATAAAGCATAAAATTGCTCAATACATTATGTAATCGAATGAAAAAGAGCATCAATGTGTTTTTTGCACAATGTCCAATTAATTTAACAAATTGTAGTTTTACTTAAGAAGTACTTTAGACATAACGATTTTAAATACTCCAAGTCAGTAATATGCCTTGTACATACATCCATCTTACGTAAACTTAAGGATATATGCGGTTACATATATACTTAGAGAGGCTGAAAAATATACTTCCATAGATGTATTACATTGGTGTATCTGTATACAAATTTGAAAAAGCCCAAAACAAGTTTAGAGGCAGTAAGTGGCTTGCTTTTTATCTAACACTTCAGAATGCATCAAACATCTTAGACCATTGTGAAATACCAAATATCATTGCTTATTCTAAACACTTCATCTGTTTAAAAGACAAAAGATGAAAGGCATTAATAATAATATTTTATACATATTAATTTTAATCATATCAAATATAAATTTTTCCATGCCGGAAACGTAATCGAAGTTAAAACTCCTGTATGTCTATTGAATAAGATTGCTTAATATGGTTTCTTTAAGGTTTTGAATCTGATAGTTTGATATTTCTGCTGCTTATTTCAGAGAAGTTTTATGTATATTTATAATAATTTTAGTTCATTACATTTCAATTAGTTTTTTATTAATTAAAAGTCAAAAATATTTATTCGGAAAAAGCAAGGAATTATAAAAATCTTATTATTTAGGCAAGTAAATTCGATTGTATGAATTTATGTTTGTATTCTAATCGTTTATTAAATTTTGGGCTGATCTTGTTAGATCTAAATAATAAACAATTGTTACAGTAAATATAATATATATTTTTTAATTTCTTTTCGCTTTGTTATAACAAAAGTCTTACAATCTACATGCATGGGACTAAAGAAATAACATTAGTGTTAAAATAGTCGTTTTATCTTCTGTACAAGCGATCTAGCTATTTGGATGAGTAGAAAAGTTTAAATTATAGTTTAACGGTATTTTTTTGAATAGCATTTCTAAACAAAGGAATTCTGACACTGAAAAAGTTTAATGTTCAAAGACTTTTCTCAATACTCCAATACCGATATGAAGCTTTCATATTGACTCTAAACGGTGACCGGATATGGTGATGTGGAATATTCATTGTTCATATGAAATAGACGATTCTCATGACCGGACACGTAGGTTCCATTGAGATAAAAGGGGAAAGGAGAAAATGGCAGTTAGTTGTGAGGATGTTCCTCTGCATACAAGAGATAATTATGCCATTCTTTCTTTGTAGAGCAACTGTGCCGGTAGACAACATTGATATAGGTACGTATTTTAAGGGTCGTGTAGATTTCCGTCTTTCTATTGATGTACCTAAACACTCATGAGGATAAACATTGAAAAATTAAGATACGAATTATACATACAGACTTGTTGATTTGACGTTCATTTGTAATCGTTCGTCGTTCGCGAACGATGAACGACAAAAATTTGGACGAACGACAACAAAAATTCTTCTTGTTCGTTGTTCGTTTTTGGCACCAAAAAAGACAATTTTTTCGTTTTCATCGAAAAATTCTTTAAAAAAACGTCATCACTTTCTTTCAGAATGGTGAGAAAAAGTTACGTCGTCAATTTTTTTCAGAATGACGAACGACAAACGAACGACGAACGATTCAATTTAAAATTAACGATGAACGACGAACGATAACTTTCGGTGAACGACAAACGAACGGCAATTTTTTGCGAACGTCAACAAGTCTGAATATATATATATATTAGTGGGAAAACTGAAAATATTCTTTAGGCTATTCATATTTCAGTTTGGAATTTATACATATATAATTACCATGCTCTTTTCTTTCGCAAGCACATGAATAAAAAAATATGACCATTTTATATGTTCTTATTTTTACTTTATAAATGAGACGATAAATACCAACTTATTTTCTATTATTGTTATTTACACTCCAATTGTATCACAATCATCACCAAGGATGAATGAGAGTTTCCGTTTCTCTTTGTAAGCTTATTTACACCTTTTTGAACAAAGAGTATTTATTCAGGCTCAATCAAGAGTTAGTGCGTACACAATGAAAAAGATGGACTTTTAACATGAATATCTGGGAAGCATATAATGCTAATTGTACTACTTGTAAGATATTCTAAGTTTTAGTGTTCCTTAGGATATCCTTAATTTTTATTCATTCTGGTGTTAATTGTAAATTATTTTTTTTGCTCATTTGGTTCGATTTAATTGCAGTATCCATGGGGAGAATTATATCTTTATATCGTTAAAATAAGTATATTTTGATTGTGGACGTGTTTTAGAAAAATTAAATTGTCCTTTTTTGTCATATTTTAATATTGTACAAACTTAGCATTTATTTGTTTTGATGGCGTAAGTACATGAGATTTATAAAAATTACAATACATACGATTTAGGGATTGAGAGATTCTTCATTTTATTTGGACAACTTGAATACATACACCTAATACCTGATTTCATGAATAAGATGTTAAGATATTTTTTGATTTATTTATGAGCTCTCATAAATATTACTGCTGAACAATTGATCCCTCTTCAATTATAGATCAAAAACCTTTTTGTAATGAAATCCTAATATAAAATTGCATTACAAACTTGAAAATAAAAGATTTGTTATATATTATTTATGACTTTACCTTAAAATCGTCATGAAAGTACCAAAATAACTGTTTTCAACGATAACATAACTCGGTTACTTCCGAAAAGTCCATAACTGCATATCCCAAATAACTGAGTAAGCTGTATTAAATTACGTCTATCCACAATCATTTTATTCAATAAGCAAGAAGAAGCCTACAAATATTTTAGAACTTACATAATGTAAGAAATAACTATTTTTGATAAAAAATGTTAAAAAATAGGACAATAATACATAATTACCACTAAATATTAATCATTTCCAATATAATTGTATCATCAATTTTTTTATCAGTTACTGGTATAATTTTTTTGGACGATGGGTAGTTATAGTTAATGTAAATATTAGAGATATATTAGTACATATTTTATATCCGTAATTATTCATGAAAAAAGACATAATTTTATATTCAATGAACAACATTATTTATTTTATTTTTCTGTTAAATTTCTAAAATAATAATAAATATTTTCCATGTTTTCATATTTGAATATTTATTTTCCATGTACAACTTAAAACTGGTTACAGAAATTGAAAAAAGTCAACCTTTTTTACATTATAGTCATTATTGTTTAGGGGAAGGTATGGCATAAATTATAAATGAAAACTTGTCAAAACTCGTTTACAAGTCAAATTTGGGTGAAAAAATATTACCGCCATTACTTATGCTTAGTATTTATTAATATTATTATTATGAAAGTCATCTTATCAATCCTTATATGCACATAAATAAATAGTTATAAAAATGAGGCAATTATTTATTCATACATATTAATAAAGACAGTCGATTTTACCGTGCACATATAATACACTTTTAGTATGTGAGTGTATAATATATGAAATTGATGAAATAATTTAAATAGATGCATGTAAAATTAACTAAAGTTGTAGTTGAATCAGATTATTTAATAGGACGGTTTAACAATATTTGATGTATAAAGTAGTCTAATTTATATTTCAAACGAAAAATAATTCAAGTATAAAATCATGTCCAAGAAATAGTTTAATGAAGCAAGGCAATAGTTTCCAAGCAAGGACGACGTTTAGTAATAGTAGTGAAAATTAACATTGATTGAAAGCCAAGTCATTTCGGGTAATAAGGGACTGATTAGCATTCAGGGCTTGTAGTATTAAAACTATTAGTTTCAATTTCAGAGAGAAATATGAAGGAGTAATTCAATACGTGCTTGGGTGAGGGGGGGATTGATATCGACGCCCAGTGCATACCAATTAGGCCAACAATTGAGCGCCGAATCGTTTTCCTTTGTTGGAGTTAATAAAAAAACGTACCAATGGTCTTTGCGGTTAAGCAATGAAATTAATATTGAATGGAAACAAAGAAAGGAAAAATTAAATTATTGAGATCACCATTTTTTATTATATGGCTTAAGTTAGTTAGTTATACTTTATTCCGTTTGCCAATATATATATCTATATAATATATATATATATATTATATATATATATACAAAACGAAGGAAGACGAAAAAATACGAAAAAGACAAAACTTTTCATAAAATGCACATAAAACAGTTGAAAAATATTAAAAAAACACAAAAAAAAATAATTATCATATGAATAATAAAGTTATTTTGTTAGAAATGTACGATATGATATATAAACTCGTTAAGTACCTTATCAATTCTTATATATGATACCATGTCTTTTATGTTTATACATAAACCCAATAGTTTTCCAGCTTTAAACTAATAAATATTTCATAATCTCAATTTTAACAAGACAATTTGTTGTTTTACAGGAGCCTTTTTAAAACATCTTGATTTTTTAAATTGATTACATACAGAATCCTATGAATTCAACTAGAAAAAGATTTTTTTAATAATTGTATCATGAATTTATTTTTGGCATATACTTCTACCTTTTTTGCAAGCTTTACAGTAAGGAAATATTACCTTTTTTATATGATATGATGCCACCAATAATTAAATGTTTCAAAAAAATTGAATAAGTTGTGTAGAATGTTTATTTTTTCTGTATTTCAGTTCTTAATAATAGACGAAGTAGTTGATATAAAATATTTAAGAAGGCATATTAGTCTTAAATAACACAACATAAAAGAACCATCACATTTAATTAAACCAGAACAATATCGTTACAATAATATAATATTCTTATATTTATAAAAGTTTTAAATTCACACTATAAATAATAAACCGCCATGATAAATTAAAAAACTAAAACAAACTTTAAAATTCACATACCTTATAAAATTTTACTATTTTCTTATTGATCTGAAAATGGTTGTGAGACTTTATCGAAAAATACTTGATTTCCTCAAAGCGAGAGTCCACGAATCGTGGTTACGGAAGGGATTGGGGTTGAGGGTTCCATATCTGGTGGAGACCTTGGGACTTGAAATCTCACTAAAAGCTATATTGCTCGCTATGCTCTTTTATTATTACCTCCGCCGAAGTAGGTATTGTTTTCACTGGCGTTGGTTTGTTGGTTTGTCTGTTGGTTTGTCAGCAGGATAACTCAAAAACTACGGAACGGATTGTGATGAAACTTTGTGGAGTTGTTGGAAATGCCAAAAACATTGTGAACAAGTGATTAATTTTGGCATCTCTGAGTGCCGAATTTAGATGCAAAACGAGCTAAATACTAATAAATATTTCAAGTTAGCCTTCTCTGCCAATAGATGTCGCTGTGCTGTGAAATCGGTGCCGGGAGCGTATTCCTCTCGGAATTTCCGTCGAGGGGAACCTCCCCCGTCCCTCTACGCCGCCCCAGTCGTGAAAAATCCGCTCGGAGGCTAATAAGGTCACGGCGGAGGTTTGCACTCTCTGAGTGTATATATGCCTCTAGTTATAAATATTATAGACGCTGAAAACTTTATATAAGCTAAATGTTTTAGTGTGTGGAAAAGGAACGAGGAATGAATAGAGGGTCAGAGTGAACTTAGGGAAACTTACGGTTGGATCATCGGTTCCGTGTTTCATGATGACTTCATAACAACAAATAAGAACAGTAGCGGAAAAACCGCTCGATATTACGAGTTGATCAAATTACTTTGTTTAGTTTGGGTAATGGCGAAAGCTGAACGACTTTTCTCTGCTATTGAAGGAAGTAAGCTCTCTATAACTTATATCTCTATGGTTTCGTTAATAAAGAGACCTTTTCGATAACTAACACTATGAAAGAACATAACAATGTGATAAGAAGGTACTGCCATGAAAAGACACTTTTTACTCAACAAGCAAATCGATAAATTATGGAGATTTAAATACATAATCAATTATGTTCAGTTTGGAATTCACAAAATTCTTTTGAGTATTCAAATGCCATATAAATTAAAGTCACTAAACAAATTATTACTACTTTTGTTAATATCATTATTACTATTTTGTTATAAAGTTCCAGTCGAGGGTCTTAAAAAAGATTATCATTGTGAGGATGAGAACAGAAAAATAAAAAAAGGATTGGCACTTCTTTTTCTTGTTTTCTTCTTTGAAACAATGGTTTCCCGACGACGATGGGAAAGAATAAAAGAGGTGATAAATTCTGCATTCTTTATTAGAATATTATTATTTACATTCTAATTGTATTCTCATAAGGATGAAACACAATGAAGGTTTCCGATTCTCTTCGTGAGCGGATTTGCACCTTTAACAATGAGAGCTTCATCGGTCTCAATCAAGAGTTTCTTGTAGGTACAATAAATATGAGGAACTTTTAATACATCTTCAAAGAATAGAATGCATATTGTACTATGAAATATACTAATTGCTGGTTAAAAACAAATATGGATCCTACAAATTGTATTAAATGTTTAGTCATTTAAAAACTTGTTAAGTGTCTATTGAAGAGGAGAAAATACTTTTTTTCTTATATTGTACCCAATATAAATAAGCAAACTGCCTTATCTTTTCATAACATTGTAAGGATTGCAGGAGACTACATAACGACACCTTTCATGCCTTCGTGGATTGCTAAGCTGTTCCCATGTTGAAGAAATTCGTTTCTTTGAACGTCAGAGGTCTGGGTAGTTAAAAGCAGAACCTTATAAGAAGAGTTATGACATAAATTGGAGCGTCGTCACCTGGTAAAAGAGTATTTGGGTTCAACACAACGCAGGGAAACTAAATAATGATTATTGTTCGTATGTTATTATTAGCATAAATAAATCGGAATCTGTGACAAAACCTTTATTTTTGGGGGATTGTTCCATGGTAAACAAAAAGCGAGAAATTCCTCGGGCTCCTGAGCGATTTTTAAAATCCGCAGCACTACAAGGATGCAGAGTTGTGTTTTTTAATAGATCTTTAAAGTTTATTTGGTTTTTATACTTCGAAAAATTATCGGAACGACTATCTATTTATAACTCCCTCGATTAATAATGAATGTTTGAGTCTGAATTGAGTCAGCTGTTGAGAGTCAGCTGCTACAAAGACAGCTTTTACGACGTAACTCTACTTATAAGGCTCTGGTCGAGAGAACTATATATATATATATATATATATATATATATATATATATATATATGTAAAGGGATTCTGCTTTTTGAACTGCAAAAAATACTCTAAAGCTATAGACTACGACTTATTGAACGCTGAAGCACGAATTGCCAACTCGTTAACAAAACAGGAGTGTGTAAAGCCAATGGACGTACTAGCAATTTGTTATCAGTTGCAGCAAGATATATAGCTTATTCTCTGAAAATCCCGTTTCCTCGCAACGGTTCGTGGACGATGCTTCTGAGGAGGTCAAATATTTTCCATCAAGTTCCCCATCTTATTTAATATTGTTTTTCAGATTCTGAAAGTTTTAAAATTATGTATTTTATGTAAAATAATTGAAAAATGTTTTGTAAAGTATGTATTGTGCTTTTTTTGTCCTTGTTATACTTATTGTCGTTCTTCACCAAAGTAACAGTTTAAAACTAAAGTTCGTATATTTAATTATATTTTTATGCAATTACTTTGGACTTTTTAGAAGTGAAATATTTAGCAAAAATAATTTTCATATTTAGATAAATAACAATATATGTTTAAATCGCTTAAAGTGTAATATTCAACAGATATTGGTAATATGATATTGTCGAGTTAAACATCATCTATCCATCTAAGAAATGTCATGATTATCAATGATCCTAACTCATTTCTTACCGAATATAAGTTTTCTCACAGTTGAAGTATTTTCTGGGTCTACAAATATACACACTAAATACAATATGTTCAGTAAGTAAAATAACTCATGAATCCTGATATGTTGAATATATGTTTATTACGTAATACGGATTAAACTATAGAGACGGGACTAAAATATTCTTTCGATTTTGTATTGGATCAAATGCTCGACCTAAGTTATGGAATCTTATCCTTAAACAAACTAAAAATACAGTCCCCAGAGCCTTTTAAAGGTCATTATATCATAATTATTGTCTTTAGGTTGTCAAGCTTATATCTATGACCAAACATATATACAGTCATCTCTTAAACCCACTTTGTGTTAAGAATACTTTGCCTATTAATGGAGGGCGTCGAGTCATTAAAAAATCCATTTTCTTTAGATTGCTTATTTCGAGTATGTAATGGTTTTTGAGTCTCTTGAATGAATAATGTGTTAATATCCATTAATTTATTTCTTTTTAATGCTGCCAAGAATTGCAAGGACTAAGAATAATAATTCTGCAGCACTTATGTTATTAAGCTTATATTTTATAAGGTGACAGGAAATTGCTTGCAATTCACTTTATAAAATGTGCCATGATTCATAAACATTGCCAGACAGCAGCTGGTCTACTTGAATAATGAAGCATTTATAACAATGTTGGGGTTCCACATATTACAATGTTGCGAATTTTGGAACCAGAGGGCCCATTGGAGATGGGTTTAAAACATCAATATGTCATTTGTGTGATCAGCAGACCCCAAAGGTTTGTATGTTTAAAATCCCAATATGTCATAATTGGGATGGACAGAACCCAAGGGGTTAAAACTCCACATGTTATAGCTAAAATGAGAGGACCCGAAGGCCCTTTGGCGGTGGCATTGAAACCCCAACATTACATTGAGTTAACGGTGGGTTCACTACCCCATTATGTAATTTTTAATATGGCAGGGCTCTTCGGAGGTGGCTTTGAAACTCGAATGTGCTATTATTGTTGTAATCATCACAATGCAAGTGTCCATGGGTGGTTTTGTTTGAAACACCAATATGATATAGTTGTAGTATACAGAACCTGAGGGCTAATGGACGATATGTTCGAACCCCAAATTTTCTAATTCGTCATTGAAGCAGCCCGAGGGCCAATGGCGCTTGATAGGAAATCCCAATATACAATAGGTGTGATCGGCGGAACCATAGGGCCCATGGATGTATGTTTGAAATCCCAATTTGCAATAGTTGTAGTAGGTGGTAACCCGGAGGGCCATCATGAAAAACCCAATGTGTTATAGGTCTAATAGACGGACCCCTATGAAATGATAATCCACTCTTCGATTATCAAGTATGGGTAGGGTTATAACTCCTACATATATTTGAAGGGTCTTCAAGTCTATTTTAAGCAGGAGGTATAGTGAATTGTGAGCAATTTACCTTTCATCATTTCATACATATTTTTTATAAAAGTAAGTATGCAATGCGATATTTTCATTATCAATGAGAACAGATGGCCATTTAATTCAAATGAAATATATATATATATATATATATATATATTTCAATCAACAATATTTGCTTGATGTATGTTATACAGTTTTTGTATATATAAAGAAAAAAAAAAAAGTGCTGCTTTTTGGAACGTGATTGTTTGAAAGAAAGAAGAGGGATTAATAAACAGTTGGTACACTTCTACACAATATCACTTCCCTGGCTACTGTTGCAGAGTGATTATCAATTCAGAGAGAATGAATCACCCTTAAAAAAACGAATATCCTCTTCTTCAGTGCCCTACATCCATGACGTCATTGGCTAATCCTTTGATGTGACTCCTCCTATTTCACCTATTAAATATGAATTGAATAAAGCAGTCCTCATACTCATAGGGAAAAGTATTTTGTATTGCGTTTCATCGTTTATGTCGATAAATGGATCATCACTTTGACCGTTGGATATGGAAAAAGAAAGAAAACAGTGTAATGACATGAAAACTCATTTTCATGAGTAAGTTTTGTGGAACAACCTTTTTCTCTATCCTTTTATATACAAATATACATTATAATGTACATATTATTATAAGCTTTTCTACTTAATTAGTTGTTTGAAATATACTGTTTGAAAATCTATATGGGAGGTTAAAAGATATGAAAATTATTAATAATAATAATATTGTTAAGTATATATACTGGGCTTAGGTTAAAATATATACCGTTTTAAGCTTATAAAAAGTATTTGTTCAAGATATCTACACTTTCACCGAAGGAACAACATGAGAGAAGGAGGTTTTAAACTTATGTTGAGCTGAATGGACATGGAATCGTACTTAGCATTAATTATGTACTATCGTGGGAATAAATGGGTTGAACAAGGTAAGAGATATTTGAAATTCCAATGTTTAAGTTATTTTCATTAATTATGAGGAATCCTTAAGGTTCAATACATATTTGTGTAGGATTAGGAGTACTTATGTGACGATTTGAGCTCAGAGGCATATGTTTTAGTTACGCAATTTAGTAAGCCACTCCTAACGTCAAACCATTGTAACCTTGGTAGACAAAGATACTTTATGAGTCAAATGACAAAATGCTAAAATAAACTAATTATTAATATATTAAAAACTTAAATTCACATTATTAAAGAAAATTAAATAAGGTCCTTCTGAATTAGACATGATTGATCGTATTATTAACCACTCTCTGACCCTTAGGTTGAAAAAATGCTAAAGGCGTAAATATCGTTCGAATAAAAATAAAATACTTATGTTACGGCGTGATATTTTTGATGATTGTTAAATTGAATCTGTTTCAATAGCAAACATAATTAGGATATCAGATCTCCAAGTTCATAATATAGTGTCTAAAAATATTATTTGGTAAACTTTATATTTTTTCTAGTTATATCCTTTGTGATTAAAAGATGTAATTTCCAAATAATCAGTATTTCATATTATAGTCTAGTATTTTTCTGCTTGAAAATGTGATAAAGAAACTAAGAAATTTATTTAAAAAATAAGTCCAAGTATTTTGTTGATCCTACCTCATACATGTAGCAGCATTACAAATTTTTAATTCTGAATAGTATGAAACGTTGTAAAAACTTAATCATTAGGATATCTCAAAAAGACTAAGCACTATTACTAATTATACGGGTAAGAATATAACATTAAAAAATCATAAAGAAATTCAAAAGCTGAAATTAATAACTGCAATTTTTTAACAAAATTGAACAAACAAACTATGAAGTCCTGTTTATTTTTTGACTGTTTGACGTGGTTGAGAAGAATTTCAGTCGGTCTCCTGCTTAAATTATAGAACTGACTAAAAGATAAGTAATTTCAAACTAAAACAAAATTTTACACTTTTCTTCAAAAACATTCAAATAGATGATTGTCTGGTTCTCCAAGGCTGAAATAATCGACAGGAAAAATATTTTTAATTTGGTGCTGGGAATGCATTCCGCATGGGCCATTTAGGGCGGCGCCAATGAAAATTGAATTTTTATTCTGATATAGTTGTCGAAATGAGATATGTTGAAAAAATTATTTTAAAAAATGGATATGACAAACAAAACATTTTTTATTAAAAAAATCAGTTTGTTTTTTAAAATTTCAAGTTTATTTTGTAACCGACTACATTTGTAGATATGTACCTACCTGTTGTAAGAGAGCTATGCATATTACATATATTTCAACATTGGAAAAAAATTATTTTTCTAAATACATTTTTAACCTATTTTCTTAAAATAATTATTATTAAACAAACTGATTTTTTTAATAAAAAGTTTTGTTTGTCATACCCGTTTGTATAAAAAAAATTTCAATACATCTCATTTCGACAACTATATCATAATAAAAATTCAATTTTCATTGGCGCCGCCATAAATGGCCCATGCGGCAGGCATTCCCGGGGCCCAAATTTAAAATATTTTTCCTGTCGATTATTTAAGCCTTGGAGAACCAGAAAATCATCTATTTGAATGTTTTTGAAGAAAAGTGTAAAATTTGAGCAAGTCTACAGTCATTGGCAATGATATACAATTTTAAACTAAACCATCTATTTGACATTTCAACAAACATAGATTATTTGCACCCTCAACGTTGAGAGTCGAGGAAGTTTTCCTGAGAAAAATGCTTATTTGCTCAGTGGAAACTTGCTCGATTCCCAACGTTGAGGGTACAGGGTCGAATCAAGTGAGGAGAAGATTGACCAACCTCATTAAAAAGATTCCAGGTTCAAAGGACTAAGCAATAATGCTTCTTCATAAAACATAGTAATTAAAATTATATCAAAACAAAGAGGTAAAAAAGGTTTTACTTATTGTCCATATTTATTAGAACATTTAAAAGTTGCACAATATTATTTGTTTGTTGAATTGTCAATTAGATGATTTAGTTAAAATATGTGTGTGTGTAATCAAGTATATTTTGCCATAGGGCATATTAGTTACATTTGTAACTAGTCTAAAATAAATATATAAATACAAACAGTAAAAAATATG
Source organism: Caligus rogercresseyi (assembly GCA_013387185.1). NCBI lineage: Eukaryota > Metazoa > Arthropoda > Copepoda > Siphonostomatoida > Caligidae > Caligus > Caligus rogercresseyi. The sequence goes on along the minus strand of CP045906.1, from coordinate 12,464,261 downwards.
TTTAAAAGAAAAAAACTAAGAACAAATAAAATAAAATATAGCATGGACTATGTGGGCACGCTGCGTCCAATATTCACTGCATATGACTCTTTGATAGATAAATTAACTTAATAAACATTCACATTTAATCCACTCGTGTAATAATCATATATAAAACGTTACAATTACTTTGGTGCACTTATACACCCTTTAAACGCTCTCCACTTCTCTTTGGATACTCAAAGTCGTGAAAGTTGATGCATTTGAAGCGGTTTCATTTCCTTCAATGCAAGTATGTAAGAATGTATTTTCACACTTTCATTTCCCATAACACTTCCCTCTCCTTGCTCCATATATTTCCACTCTTCCCTTTGTAGTTGATTTTTTGCCTTGCAAAAATATTAATTTCCTTTATTTTTAAGTTACCACCTTTCCTTTCGTTTGAGGGCATAATTCATACGTATTATTACTTATAATAGATTGTTCCCTCTCTGTTTTTTTAGAAATGCAAAGCAATATATTATTTTCTTTTTAGTTTTACATATGTTTTGTATAATTATTTACATAACTCAAAATGTGTACAATGGATATATTTTAATGCAACTATCATATCCATACAGGTTATAAAGTCATTCCATCGAATCATACACAAATAAAATGTATAAAAGAATTGATTAATAAGGTATATAAAGAAACGCAAATAGGACATTTGAAGGAAAAGAAGAGTAAATAAAATAAGCTTTTGATACATTGAAATAGAACAATTATTTATTCCCTACTGATGAGGAGGGAACATCAATTTAAAAATATGATATATAATTTTATCTAAGAAATACAATTCTCTTGAGCTTCTATACATATCAAAAAAATCCCATGGATGAAACTCAATCAATATATATAACTACTAATATAACAGTGTAACAGATCATAACTCAGGATATAATGAATGTTATTTTCGTTGCATAAATGAACCATCACAATAAATTCATGGCATATTTAAAAAGAAAATTGTGTTATCAACTGACAAGATTATATTTTATTTTTTGCGTTAACTACCTTATTTATATCCCTAACTATATCCTTCAAAAATTACTATATCCTTAATATACAGTGAGCTGTTTAAAAAAATTATATCATATGTAGGTATATATGTTTATATATATATCTCTCAACTTGTTGGTTTGTATGAAGTACATGAGATTAGAAAACTAAATAACAATATTCTATTAATGCTTTTAATAAAATGAGATTGTGGTTATGCATATCTTGGTCAACTCTGACACACAAGTTATTTTTATAAACTATATTCAATCTCATATCGAAGACTATCTATACCTGGTCTTATCAAGAAGTATTTGGTACTATCTAGAACACCAGAACAATCTACATCCTTACTTTATCTAACAACAGGGAGACTTCATTCAAGAGCAATGAACAAGATCATTGACAGATCGAGCCTCAGAAGTTTTTAACGATGACGTAGCTCAATCATCAAGCGCATTGGCATACCAATACCTGATTTTGTACGCCGCCATGGACCTGGCTGGTCCCCTACAATTTCTTAGGGTCCGTCTACCCACAAACGATAACATAAGTCTGTTGAACGCTGAGTGAAACTCCTGTAATGATCTCCACAGTTTTTACACAATAGAAACGCCGAAACAATTTAAAAGTAAATTTTGTTGCATAACATTTTTTTATAAATATTTATAAATTTATCCATCGTTCATGTTTTTTATGATTTCATATACATTTTTTAAATGTTTAACACAAGCTAATAATAGCTGATATTTCAGTCTTTTTATATATTTTTAAAACTCCAATTTACATTTTTGTAGATATGAATAAAAGAAGACATACTTAATTTACAAATTAGTCATACTTTAAGAAAAACACGGCGCTTTCTCCATTCCTTGCATGGTGGGGTGATGTAATAAGCATGAAGGACATGAAAGTAGAACGGGCCTAACGAAGCTTAAGCTATAAGCGCAGTCATTGGTTGCCTGACATACCTCTCTCTACAAATGTATAGCTATTCAGATATCTTCCATTCAGTTTCATGAACTTCAAATAACTCTTGCCACAAGTAAAAAGTATTGAAATTACTTAAATAATGAATACTTGAACTATCAATTTCAGTGTTTTTAGATCTTAAATGTCAGATGGATTTTTATCTTGAATTTAAAAAAATGGAGTTAACAGCTTTAAAAGAGATAGCCAAATTGAATCCCTTGCTCATAAAATTAAACAGTATCCATTTTATTTCATATTTAACCATTTAACTTTTCACATTATATTATAACAGTGTTTATACAGTTCATATTGAACTTTTTTCTTTATAACATGTATTAACGAATAAGCGAACAGCAAAGAAGGGGGGTTTAACCTTTTCAAATATTTGCTTAGTGTTTAAATATATGTATACTCTCATATATGAATCCTACGTACTTTCATACAGAGAATCAATTCTTCATTGTTTGTTTTAATTCATCAACTTTTTGTTTCAGGGCTACATTAATAACTTTTATTAAGTTCATATCATGGTATATATCTATTATATGAGTATACTTGCATAGATATACAAAAGTATATTCATATATACCTAAGGGCTCCTTTAAATATTTTGAGCAAATAAGGATACTTTTAATTTTAAAGTAGTTCCTTTCCATTACATTTTTTATTTCGATGTATTAGAGTCATTATATACTTATATGAAAACTACTTTTGTAACAGTCGAAACATAATTATATATCTCAGTAAATTTGCCCTCGAATATTTTGGATAACTCATAAAATATATTTACATGAAATTACAAATATGGTCTTATCATAAGACTTATTAATACTGTATTTTTATTTACTTTGCTTAAACTCTTTCGATTACAGAATGCTTTGTATTTTTATTTAATGGCACTTTGTTTATATTTTTTTTTCATGAGCAGCTTTGATGTGAACATAAATACATATTACAGCAATATTACCATTAAAAATCAGGCTTGCGAGCGTTCAGCTTTTTTTGGCGTTCTATTCAGCGTTCAATCACTTTTTGCGTTTTATTCAGTGATCAACCGTTTTTTGGCGTTCTATTCAGCGTTCAATTTATTAATCCTTCCTGGGGTGTTGTGGATCCCCATTGAAAAAATTTCTATTGAACATTTGAGTTTTTTTCTAAAAAAATCCCTTTAAGTGCAATATGATGCACCTTGGGCCCTTGAGTCCCGCCACCACACTTATGAAGTTTGAGGTTTATACATTCCGCCAACAGTGAGGATATGAATAAGGAACCCTTCAAAATTAAAGAATGTAAAATTGAAAAGTGTTATTTAAAACAATTATCGACCCAAAAATAGCCTAAGACCAGTTGTTTAAGTCATCATATCAATAAAAAAAATAGTGAGGACGTTTTTTTGTTGATAAGAATCTCCAAATAAAGTGCATACGTTTTTTTTAGAAAATAATTTTAAAAACAGTGAGGACATTTTTTTAGAAAATAATTTTAATGAATCCTTTAAAATATAGCATAAAATTTATCTCCATACTATTTTACTATATAAAAATTGAACGCTGAACGCAGGGCTATTTCTTGGCGTTCCGTTCAACGTTCATTTTTTTTGGCGTTCCGTTCATTGAACGGTGTGCAATTTTACGTTCCGTTCACAAGCCTGTTAAAAATACATAAACTAACATATTAACTTCGGTGTACAGTAATTTCATCGTGTGTAAAAGTGGACCTTTTTCCATAGAAAATGTCAACTGTGGATTTCAACCTCATGGAACCCCCGACTGAGCCTGCAAAATTAGGACTTACAAAATAAACCAATAAACAACGAGGAAAATGTTTCACGAGAAAAAAAAGCTTTTTTCACAAAATATTTACGAGAAAAAGGAGAACGAAGAAAATGCTTCATGACAAAAAAAAATGTCAACAAGAAAAAGTAGAACGAGGAAATTGACTGATTATAAAAGAGCAAGTGAGGTGAATATCCACGACAAAAAGGCGGTTATAAAAATTCCATTTATTTATTTTTATCGCACTCCTATTTATGGTAAAGGCACATTAATTTGTTTTATAGTAAATATTACAAGCATTGTATTTTAAAATGGAGAACATTGGCTCAGTGAAAGCTGTTCGACTCTCAAAGTTGAAAACGCTGGTTCGACTCCAAGAAAATTTGTATAATGCTTTATAGTTGTAAAACTTGTTGGTCAATACACAATACAATTATTACCAGGACGAAAAGACATATTGAGGTATATCACTTGTATAATATATAAGAGCATAATTAAAACCAACTGCAAACTACATTTTCCGAATGTCAACCTAACATATCTCAAATACATCATTTCCTTTAGAAATATGAAGACAGATCCAATGATGTTGAAAAGATAAAAAGAATTCTTAAATTAATAATCGCTTACTTAGAGGATGAAGAAAAATGTCGTCCAAGTGATGCAAAGTCAGCAGCTATGACAGTTTCTTCATGATTTTAATCAGTGTTGAAGCCGGGATGTTGTCAGGCCCCAGAGATTCCTCCATATCTAACCTATCAAAAATCATAAAATTTAATTGATGAATCCCTCATCATATTAAAGACGTCTCTTTGAACTTTGAAGGTATGCTTGCCGAGGCATTGTACCTATAAATATATGTGTGTGTGTATTTTTAGTGGATATCGATGAGTCTTTTGATTATGTGAACGTGATGAAATTTGTAGGCTTTATTTAAATAGACACTGTCATCCGAAAGAGCTTCAAGTGGTCCTTTATACATTGATGCATATATGGCATGTGAACGGCAAATATATTTTAAAAAAGCACATTGTTTTCTTAATAGATAGCTTCCAAATAGAATGTTAAACTAAGAATTTAAGGCTTTTGTTTAAATATAAAACCGTGTATTCTTACATATGTTGATTTATATCATAGAGTTATTAATGACTTTTTGTCTATGAAACTTTAGGACATGTCATTTTTTATTCAAAAATTATATATATATATATATACTATATAACCTAATAATTCCAATTTAACTTATCTGAGGCCTTGCTTTTGTTATAATAAAATTATTATGTCTAAAGTCTATTAGTTTTTTTTAATGGGACGCACACATTAACATACTGACTTACCGTCTAAAAAGTTGAAAATATTTTATTTCCACGTTTGGTAGTAACTGAAAGTAAAGTGCATTCCGCTGAGTAAACATTAGTTATTTCCAAAATGTTGCATTTTTTGTATAATTTTGCTAATAAACTTTTCGTATCAAATTGAAAAACAATAAAAGTGAAAAGAATAGCTTACTGCAGTTTAATATTATAAATTAATGAACACCGCTTATTAAATTTAAACAAAAGCATGCTTCATATAGATAAATATTTTTTGGGCCCATAAGGCAAGTTTTATTTATGTTTTTTCTTTCACGATTGCGGAGGCATAGGGACTAGAATCACATTTATAAATAATACAATTATAGGCAACTTAATGACATTTTTTAAATATGAATATTACAATGATTCAATAATGAACGGTGAGATTGCATGGCGGGGCGTCGAAACTACTGCTGTAGATCACGTCGGATGGTGGTGGCGGTACAGGGGACCTGTTCGTCGATGATGAAAAGCGAGTAACGTCGGAGCACTTCATGAGCGTGAAGAAGACCCGTAGATGACCCCGTCTGAGCGTTCCAGAGCTTTCATCGTGCTGTAGGAGCTCCTCTTGGCGAAGTCTTCCTTGTTTCGGCCAAAAAGCATGTCTTTATTGACAGCGTTAAGAATGAATCAATACGGACCATAATTTTAACAAAGTAATTTTAGAAGCAAACAAGGGTGGCATTTTTGTAAATTTTACAATTTAGTGAACAAACGTGAAATAGAATTTGGGATTGATTTTTACTAAAAAATCTTATTAAAATTGGACAAACACAGTCAAAAATAAACAGGGCGATATCATTTAAAAAGTATAACCTTTCTGTATGTACAACAACCGGGTGGGGTTCATATTATATTTATTGAAAGATTAATTCAACTTTTAAGATCTTTGGATGAATATAAATGCATTTTATATCTTCTTAAGGGAATAACGATAATCAAAATCTTAGCTGCCCACAACCCAGGTATGAATTCGTTGATTTGGTATTT
>CP045906.1:12433226-12458049 GCA_013387185.1 Caligus rogercresseyi | reverse complement strand
TATTCTTCACGCTTACGTCATCAAAATATATTGCTACCATATATACTTTTGATGTCATAATAATAATTATAAGATTTTTTTTAAGATTTCACTATACATGAAAACCAAAAATAAACATATATGATATTCTATATACCTTGCTCGATATTTAACACAAGTATTTTCTTGGTTTGAGGATGTCAGCGTATATTGAAAATGATGAGGACACGTTAATTTGAATTATCACTAATCAAAGGAATCAAACGTTATTATTATCGATGAAGTACTTTTTGCACATTATCATTAGTTTTTTTAATATTACCAATCATTCCCAGTTTTAAGACAGAACTTACCAAATTCACATTATTCATAGAAACAAAAAAAATAAAGGCGAAAACAAAAACTTATAACAATTTAAAGCTTGAAGTAATATTGCTTTACGGGAATACAAAAAAAATATATTATTTAAGAGAACCTTACATTTTTTAATGTGGGAACTTGTAGAGGAAACACTTCAAAGTCATTTAATCTATAATGGCTTTGACGGCTCATTATAGGAATTTGATATATCATTTAGTTCTTGATGAGATCCATCCATTGTTTATAGTCAATAACTCTTTTTTGTCTTAGATCCTTTTGTAGGGACATCAAGTTATAGCGGTTAATAAATGGCCAATTAGCGCTTTTGTTTCTCTCCCCTCTCTCATGTTAATCAACAATGAGCAAAATCAATAATAATGATACTTATTTACTTTTGAGGAAATGAGGGAACAATAAGAGTCTCTCATTGTACTTGAGAACTTAACAATCTGATGAAGTGACAGAATAATATTATATTGTCTAAATTTTCACAGATTTTACTTTATGACGCCAGGACCTACTTAAAGTTGGACAATATTTCAAACGTAAATTTTCTATCTTCTTCCACTAATCTAAAATGTTTAGCGAAATGAATTTATTATATTTAAATCAATAGGTTTTTTCGTTGTCTATTGTATATACAAATTTATTTCACCACAACTGAAATTAATTATCTCAGTTTTGGCCACAACATCTAAAAAACATTCTTTACAAAGTCAGAAAAATCTATTAGATTCAAGACTTTAAATAGTTGTAATTGTATTCTATTTTAGTACCCTTTATTGTATTATATATTATCAGTTTTGACATTTGAACGCGTAATATTATTGTATTAGGGATTTAAACGCACTTAAACTGAAAGTTTATTTTAGTATTTATACATATTTATCTAATTTAAATATCATTCTATTTTTTCATGTTTTAAAAAGCTGTCAAAAAGACAATGTTTTGAATTGGTGTGTATCAGACTTAAGAATCAGGGTATCTTAAAGTTTGCAATATATATAGTGACAATTGGTGGAATCCTTTTGAAGTATGATTTTCTTAAATTATTATATTGTCCATATTAGTCAATAATTTGTTGTTTAAGAAATGTATGATCCATATGCCTTCGTGCAGCCTACAAATAATTAACAGAATTTGCTTAATTAGACCAAAAATTCCCTTATAAATCTACTTCTTGGCAATGACTGATTGAAACCTTTGGAAACATATATTAGAATTGATCAACTTTTTTTGGTATATAATCTAAATAATTAAGCCCAAAAACGACTCAAAGTTTTTTCAATCACCCTGTATACCCTTTGCAAAATGTAAAGCAGGGGGAAAATTATACCTCGTAAATGTCTTCATAATAGTTGATAATACATTAAAAGTTATTTTGATCCAAGACATTTATATTAAATATCAAAAAAAATAATCAACCTGATATAAAGGAAAAAATTTAATAACAGACTATATAGACTTATAAGGAATATATGTTTTTCGCAGCATACGATGAGCGAATAGTAAATTGATTTCATCAGGTAAACAAATACGCTGAACAATAACGATTTTATCTATAATTGAAAATATATATTAGACATTGGATTAGTGCAACCGACGCAAAAGATTATTAAGAGAGCTAAAAAAAAGTCCATCTTATTTTATTGTATTTCTTGATAAAAGTGGAATATTTTATATCTGATTATATCTTTAAGATCTGCTCGATTTTTGAGATAAAAAGTTGAAGTATAATCAATATACATAGCTAGTAAATGAATTTGTAATGAAGGTGATAAATCATTTGGTAATAATATACTAAAATATGCTTTGCGTCACAATGAAACAAAATGAAAGGGTGGTTATTTTATAAGAAGCATATACCTTGTAAAATGATATCAGTATTTTAAATGGATAGACTTATTATATATATATGTATATTTCACTATTTAGATATATATATTATTTAATATTAATAAAACCGCAGGCATCTTTGCAAACTACTATCCGTAAGGAAATAAAGTGCCAGCTATGTATAGTCAACATTAATTTCTCAAGTGGTATAGTTTGCTCTTCTGAGTTATAACGTCTTTAGAAACTCATTGGCCTAGAATGATTTCTTTCCTGCATTGTATTACTTTTTGCCTTGAAGATAGTTTTGTTTATTAAAGCTTAACTGTATGTCTATATATTAGGATCATCTAACTCAATGTGATACTTATCTACTTATTCAATAAAAATTAATGGAATGGAAGAAGGTATCATAAAAGTTATAACATAATGTTTTGCTAGATATTGATATATCCTATATATCAGAGAACATTTTCAAAAACATAATTTTTTTTACTTATTGGTTTGATGCAAGTCAAAGAGATATTTATATTAGCTTCAAAATTGACTTGCGGAATGTTATTGAAGGACAAAATGATACAAATGAACCCTAATCAGTGTGTTCGTTATATAATTTTTTCAAAATATAACCTTCCAATGGAATAACATCATAAGATGATTTTCTCACATTGAATTTTTACCCATACTAAGGTTTATTTTTGCATTGAGAAAAAATAAGAAAAAAATCATATTAACAATGAATTTATTACTAATTATAATAATTGTTAGTTTCTATGATTATTTCTAATTCAAAGCTTTATATTGCTGGATAACTTACTTATAAATATAATGTTAAAGTATAACTGGATTTTGAGAATTAAAATAAATGTTTTAAAATATTAAACACTTATATATATTATTAAGAATATAAAAAGTATACAATATATCTAAAACATTATTTGCAACATTCATAAGAAGCTCATTCATATTCCTAATAAAATTAACTTTTATAATATATTGCCTTTCTTATTATAAAAATGCAACACTACCCCCCAAAAAATGATACTTGTTATTAATCTTAGTTGGAAACCTTTAATAACGGCATTTTTTAATAATGTTTTCTTTGGATGCATTTATCTTTTCTTTCAATATATTTTAAGAATCTTCATTTGTCCTTGAGCCATTAATATTTTAAGTGTTTTCAGGCTCGAAAAATGTACTCATAAAAGTCATCTTAAGTGCTTCACTACTATTGAGATTGCAATACTAATGTTTGCATGGTTCAAATTAATGGAGTAAGGCCATGCATAAGTTTTTCTAAGTTTAAATTGTCCACCTGTTATTTTTATTATTGTATGCAATTTTTTTCCCGAGTATTATTTTCAAACTACAATGTGTATTCATATATTTGTTTTACGTAACTACTTCGTTATATAGTATATACTATTATATATATATTTATTTTTATGCTTTTATGTTTTAATAAACATAATATGTTTAATAAGGTAGAAAAAATATGCACTACAGACAAAATACTATATTAATTGAAAAAAAAATGAAATTTGTGTTGAACTAACTAATAATATTATTCCCAATTTTTATAAAGCTTTTTTGGAATTATAAACGAGACATAATATTCGTTAAATAGATCAATATTATAGATGACATTAATTCATTAGTGAACATTTTTATAATATATTATTTTACGATCAATTGTGACTAATAAGTTAATTATAAGAATATTATCCCACAATGTTACTTCTTCATGAAGACTGCTTTAAATATCTTTATTAAAGTTTACTTGGTGATTATGTACAGCCTCATCTGCATCATTAGCTGGTTCATCAATGGCCGTGGAAAATCGCATCTTTCAATCTTCTCTCTTACATCGCAAAGTCAAGAGAGTTTACAATCTGTTTGATGAGGGAGACCAATAGTCTCTTTTTTTCAAAAGTGGTCAAATCCACCTACACAAGTCCTGGCCGACTATTATTATTAGCCGAAGCTCATCTTATTGAAAATATCAGGAATAATAAAACATTATCCTGATCAAACTTTTAAACTCATATATGAAGAGATATTACAATACAAAAGCACTGATTTTGTCAACACCCTGTATGGCATTTTGTTTAGCCACAAATAGTAACTATTTATTAAATGAAACCTCGGTTCCCTTCCATGCCTTTGAAAGACTGAATTAAATCTATTAAGATTGCAATCAATAGTTCATAAAAGCACTCGCCCATTTATATACAATATAGTCATTAAGTATCAATGTATTGATTCTCACTTATCAACACTCTTATGATTTCAAGGATGAAGGTGCACAACTTCCTAATGATCTCTCACTAAGAGCATGGGGCACATTTAAAACGTGTCCTACTCAGCACATAGAATGAGAACACATATAGACTTACTTCCCCTACAGGTAAGAATTTTGACATAAAAGTTAAGAATTTTTTTATGTGTAGAAGAGAGGCTCGTTTGATTTTTTTGTATTAAATAACTATTAAAAAAATAAACCTTTGAGTGATTTATGAGTAAATAAATTTATTTTTTTCGGTGAAATAATTTTGTTTGGTAATCTGCAAAAAAATTATCCAGTATAAAAATAAAATACCCTAAAATTAATATATAAGAAAACAGAGTAAAACTATTCTGGGTAGTTGCAAACATACATAAATGAACATTTTAGTTCACATTTTCTGCCCTGGGATAAACTGATATGAAAGGACACATCAATTATTACATTTGTTTAAAAACTCGGATGTCTCTTTTTAAATATCCAGTTCGTTTATTATCTAATAATAAAAATGAGACCTTTACATAAACCCAAGCAAATGCGTTATAAAAACATAAATACACATTTTTTAAATCCTTTTTATAGTTTTTATGCAATGTTTCGATCTTACTGGCACATAATTCATACTGTCACCAGTCCATTTCCACGTTGGCACTCCTAACTTCTGGATTTAAATTGAATTGATTTCTTTTTCGTTAAAGGGCATATCAAGTTAAAGCTCAGAGTGTATAGATACGTTCTTTTAACGAGGCCATTGGACCTTGAGGGCTGCAACCATTTGCTTTAAAGAGGTGAAAATATTGAATTCTTTAGTGATTTTGCTTGATGGAACATAAATTTTCATTTTTCATAAATATGATCACCTTTATTCTTAATAATTTTTGATTTTGCTTCTGATTCATCGTAGATTCTCAGTGTCAAGATGTCGGTTTGCTCCTAAATCAATGGGCTTGTTCGAATTTCACTCTTGTCTTAGAAAACATTGAAATAAATAAAGATTTTCTATATATTACAAGGTACAAAAAAACGAAGAAAAAAAATATTATTTATTTAGGTCCCTAGATTGACTGCTGCTGTGACCATTTGGACCAAAAGGAATAAAAGTTGAGTAACACTATGATTAGCCCGTCCAAATGAGAATATGAAAAAAATATTATTTACAAAACAGATTATGAAAAATAGAGTTATTTTATTAAAAAATAGTTGTTGGCATCAGTAAACTTCATTTTTATTAAGTAATGCTAAAGAAATAGAAATACAGTGTTCAATCACAGATCTACTTAAAACATATTCACCCATAGAGGTTGTAAGTAAATAAACATTAAAAAACAAATTGATTTTTGTAAAATAAACAAACATTTTTGAATTCCCAGTTTTAAAAATTATATTTTTTTAATCAGGACTATTCCATCATTATAACCCATGGTTTCATTGGTGCCGCCGTAAACAGTCAATGCAACATACATGCCAGGAAAAAAGAAGAGCAGGTTTGAAACCCAAGAGGGGAAGGTCATTTTGGTCAATTGGATCATTAATAAGATTCTTGGTTCGATAGACTAATATACACGTTTCTATGCTTATTTATATCGAGTCGGATCAAATAGGCAAAAAAATATCTGTTTGGAACGAGAAACTTAAGCTATTTGACTGTTGTCTAAGAAAAAAAGTGAATTTTGAATAGGTCTATAGATCAGCTCCACCACGCATGAACTCAATCTGGCAACAGCCGGCAATAAACTTTCTAATAAAGCTAATATTTGTGTGGATATAGTTCTAAGTGTTAGTATTGATATAAATATGCAAAAAAATGTATAAAATGGATGCTTTATATTTTATTGCCAAATAATACTGAATTTAATTTTTTTTTAATAAAACTTTTAAATAATTGTATTTGTAAATGATTTGTATTGTTTTTGTGTGTAACTAGTCCAAGAACGCTTTTTTTGTCGAATTACTTTAGATTTGTTGTGTATTTGAAAGCTGTAAAAAGTTAAAGTTATATATATATTTAAAAAGTAATACAAGCAAAAAATACGGGTGAACAGAAAAAAATGAATACTGAACATATAAATAAAATACCGGAAATATAAAGTTTTTATAATTGCAGTTACACCTAAACCCGAAATAATGTAAATTAGCGTCCATGAATCATATAATGAGGTTTTTGAAAAAAATTAAGATAAAAAATATGTTAAATAGACAATAACAATTTATTATTTTGTTGTTTTTGATTAATTGTTTTAAAATGTATCCTTTGAACCAACAGAGAAGTAAAATACCAGACCATAAGTACATGACTTGACATACTTTAATTAAAAGCATTGTACTTGGGGCTTCCAGCGAGTAGTATTTTTTATTATCTCTATGGCTTATTAATCTGCATAAATAAATAATTTATTTTTGATACATAATTCCGGATTCCATGTCATTAAATGCCTTTAAAAGGATAATAAATTATATTAAAGTAAAAATATTGTTAAAATACCTGTGCGTTAAGGCGTGTTCAACTCTCAATGTTGGGGGCGCAGGTTCGATCCCGAGAGGGGATGGTCGGTCTACCTCATTGATAAGATCCTAGGTTCGAAAGACTAATTTTAATGCTATAATGCTTATTTATATCCTGTCGGATGCAATTCTTTCGAACCATATAGGCAAAAAATATTGTTTACATGTCAATATCAATTCCATGAAAAAAGTATATAATTACAAAAAAATATGATTTTCAATATAAAAGGACCATAAATGTATTACAAATTCGTTTTCTTAAAATTCTAAGATCTATAATTTAGTTATCATATACGACGGCATTAAATGAATAGGTTGCGTTATAAAATAGCACATCTTTTCTTTTTCTTATTTCTTTTTAAGAAAAAACATGGACGCTGATGAAAAAATATAAATATTATTTTTTTGTCGCAACAAAACGAGCGCTCTCATCTTTTGAATGGGTATACCGATGAAAAAGAAGAAAAAAACGAGGGAGGTAGGGAGGGGGGGGGGGGGGGGGGGGTAACTTACCAGCGCAGTTTCCATGGATTAAGACCATCCAATATTTAGTTGAGGACCAACGGTTGAAAGTGTCTGAGGTGCCTGTGAAGAATTTCGTGAATGTGTTAAAATATAATAAATATATAAAAGTGCCAAATATTTAATTTATTTCATATTTCATAAATATGCCGTGAAGATTTGTTCACTTCCATTATAGTCTCTGTGTCTTGTTACTTAAGGATGTGATTCTGGGCATTTGTGACACAAAAAGAGCCCTCACCCTCCTTTACACGACCAGAACCTCGCGAAGCCGCTAGACTCATAAAAATTATAACTTATATACATTTTAGTCATACTAACACAAATATAAATATATATTAAAATGAAGTGTGGACACGTTTAAGCGATGGGGTCTACGGATAGTTTTCTCCTCCATTTAAATATACTCCAAGTGGAATCCATGAAAAGTCTCGGGAATTGGATGTAAGTACAATAAACTTATTTATTAGTTTTCGTAATAAAAATGTTTGACAAATTAATATTTAAATTTATAAGTTAATAGTCTTTCACCTAATTAATCTGGCAACAACATTCTGTACAATTTATATAGATTTACAAATTAAAGACTTTTAACTTATTATTCATTATGTTATAAATAGCAGAGTCATATAAGAAATTGTCTGTTACGTCACTTCTATTCATTTTATGCATTGCAATATTATTAAAAAGATTACTATTTATAAACGACAGAATAAATTTGTCAGCTTTGACAGGCTTCTCTTCGGATATTTTTGTTATTACTTAAGATAGAAACACAAATTGATCTAGATAACAAATCATCCATTAAAAAAAACAATAAATACATTATTAAATCAAAAAAATAATTTTTTCTATATTTTTTATGAATAATGAATTCAAAATACCAATTATACCATTAAGTTCACGCACATTAATAAAAAATGGATTAAATGAAAAACTTAAAGGCATTTTAGTGACTGGAACTTCCCATATTCGATACAATCGTCTTAAAATAGTATTCTAAATAAACAATATATTTCTATACATTTATTATGCAAAAAAATTACAAAAGAATTAGTTTTTTATTTTATTTTCACGATTTGTTTAATTATAGACTTAAAAATTTATTATATATATATATATATGTGTTTATATATATATATATGTATAATACCTATATAGGTTGTTTAATTTAATTAAAGCTTGGTATTAATGTTTTTCGGTTCGATTGCAACAGATACGATAATTATAATAAAGAAATCTGGTATTTAATCATTATCTTATTTGTACATAATTTTAAGACCGAACAAGCGATTAGAAAATAATAATGGATATGGTACCAATAGGTGGGTATAATTTCTCATACACAGCATGAGATCAGAGATTACAAGAAGAAACAAAAAAGTGATTGTTTTTCGGTCCTATCTTTTTTAAAAAATGATGCTCCATTATAAATACATAGTTTGAGGATTAACCATTATGGAAACAAACATATAGTTATTTTTTTCCGCTACGCAAAAAACGGTTAGCGATGCTGTTCATAGATAAAAAATGGTATTTGATATAAAGATGAAGTCCGAGCATGTTTCTTTTATTAAACACAATATATATTTACCAATTAAATAAATTAATTTGTTGAAAATATTGCTTTAAAAATATTACTAAGAAATCTATATATATTACAGATAAAAATACATTAATTTCATGATTTATTATATTCCATTTAAATTACACATGTAGTCTAATAATTATAATGTTTGAAAAATGATCTTACACTTGAAAAATGATGGTATCCTTGTAGCCAATAACATATTTATTGTAACAGAGAGAAATTACTTTTGGCAAAAAAAAAACATTTCATGAAATATTTTTTCATTTATTTACTACTGGATTCGTTTTGAACTTTAGTCAAATAAGATTAATTTAACTGGTATATTGGCAGCACATTATTTGAAGGGGGAAAAGTTATATTTTTGTAGCAAATTGAATTAGTCAAAGGTACTGAGTTTTTTTTCAAGACTTGTGTGATGCTTAAAAATATATCCTATTTTATTAAAATGACTATCAATCCAATTACTACAAGTCATTTTAAATATATATTTTCTATGGACGGATGCATTTTTAGTATATTTGAATTTCATTGGTTTGCATTTTAATATATTTGAATTCATTGGTTTGCATTTTTTTTAATAATGTCAAGATATGGATTAATTTGTTCACAATCAGATATATTATTTTTTCTCGGAACTTAGTACAAAATATACTTACTCAAAATTTAAAATATTGAACTTATACTAAAAGGTATTTATTGTTTATCGATGAGTAATAACGTTGGCCTCTTAAATGTACATCTATACCTTTAAAATCAATCAAAGCAATTTTAATTCAAAAAGATTGCTAAGCATTTTGTCCTATCATTGTTGTTAACGACAATAATCTAAGGAATATCCGCTAATATGTCGTACCCATATAAAGATCTATAATTTATAAATACTGAATGCATAATAGTTCGTTATAACATATATATTTTTATATTAGAATAATTTGTTGTTGTTTTTTTTGTCGGAAAATGATGAAAAACATTATTTTTCTTCTTCATAAATTATGAATAACCTTCATCTAATGAATTTCTTTTGTTTTTTCTTTGAAAATCATCCGCGGTCATGTTTTCTTCCTTAGTTATTTATTCCTTCAAGATGTCTATTCAATTAAACATAAAAGAACATGATGCCGTAGAATTCCACCTTTTTGAATACCCTTTCCTTGGGGTGGTCGAATATTGTATATATTTAAAAAGAAGATAAAATGATTTGGAAAAGGTTAAAAAATGATTCCTTGGAGGAAAATTAGATTTGTTCCTCTCCTGTTTAAAAGCTGTATTACTTTTTCATTAAAGGAAAATATATAAAGCTTAATATCAATCTGCAAAGTTCATTTATACGTTGACCCGTCTTAGATAGGGTTTATTAAAATAATTTTATTAAAACAGATACTCAATTGTGATAAAAATAGAATCACTTATGTTTGTCAAAATATCCCTGTCAATAGAACTAATAGAACGCTAAACACAAAAAGCATATCATTTCTTAAGGGTTAGTAAACTTGTCTAATATCCACCAAACTCACTTTCCACACAAATGAAGTTTGTAGGGAAAAAATCGAGCTTTTTAAAAGGATATGAATGAAGAGTTAAGCATATTTCATATTTTGTATATTGCAGTTAAATAAATATTTTAACGAAAACTATAATAATTAAGTACGATATAACTTATATGAAGTCCTTATAAGTCTACTGACAATCTAATTTATATATTTACTATGGAGATATTATAATTACGAATGATTACATAAGCAAAATCCAAATGACTTTTAAGTTAACCATGGAATGTTTGTTTAAAAAAATTAAAAAGGGGTGCGATAGTGTTAAAGCGTGTTCAACTTTCAATGTTGGGGGCGTAGGTTCGAATACTCCCGAGAGGGAATGATCATTTTTGGTCTACCTCATTGATAAGATCCTAGGTTCGATAGACTAATTTTAATGCTATAATGCTTATTTATATCCAGTCAGATGCATTATGTAGAACCCAATATTAAAGATTCGACGGCCCCATAAACTTATCTTTAAGGGATAAACGATATAGAAGAAATAATTTAGTGAAAGTTGGAATCACCAACACATCACCCCCACCCCCCCCCCCCCCCACACACACCTAAATGGAATGGCCGATGACACAAATAATAATAATGATAAAGTGTCCCTTGGTAGTACCTGTCATCCTTTATATGTTAGTCTTATGACCTCTAACACAAAGCGAAGAAGATGAAAGGAAAAAAAACATCCGATAGACATTTTCTTATTATTTTAAAATTACGTATATATAGAACCATGACAAAATGGATGGCTGATGTTACTATTAGAGAAACCCCATTTTTAACTCTTTGAATACGACTTAAACAACAGGAAATTTATTTTTCGAACCAACAGAATGATGTACTCAAAAAAAGTTCCTTAAAATAAATATGATATATATATATATATATATATATATATTAATCGCAATGTTGTTGAAAACAAGTCCATATATTTAATAGTCTGGCCTTTCTTCATTATTTGAAGCTCTACATGTTTTTATTACAACATTTAAATATTTTACTTCTAAATACAGAAAATCCTTACAAAATATGGGGAGACAAAAGAAATCATGTTTCGGTATAATTCTAAAAATAATGCCAACAAATAAATATGTAACATCATTATTTTAATCGATAGACAACAATGTTTTTGCAAATAGACTACTTTTTTAAAGAGTCATATTTTTACAATGCAACACAATGTTATGACATTAATTGAAGATTCCATCTCTTCTTTAAATTTTCCCCACAATTCAGGGACTATTTCTTGGACATTTTACTTAACTAGTCACGTATTATCGACTAAACATCTCGTTTATCATCTATGGATCAAACAAACTGTTGTAATCAATGAAACGAGACTTATCCAATGGGCCTCTCACTATTTGTTTGCAAATCTGGCTTACAAATGGATACTTTTACGCATGTTTTGCTTTTCTCTAAGCAACACACGTACACGATCCTTGACTTTTTCTCTTTGCTCATTAGGGCCAAAGCCTTCACCTGTCTTAATTAATGTTTTGATGGGAATCTGTAGGTATTATATAGCATACACAAAAATAACTACATGCCTCATCAATGACTGCAGAGGCTGTCAATGCAATCTCTATACTCATGATGGAGCAATTATAAATGAAGGAAATACGTTTTGGCCTTATGATTTCAACTATTTAATAACTTTTTCAATAAATAAACTATGAAACATTAAAACATGAACCAAGAACTAAAATATTTCTGACTTTAACAACATTTTACTTCTTTGATTCTTTTTTATTCGAAAATAATACTTTAATTGGTAACAGTTAATCTATCGCTAGGAAGGACATTCAATGAATTTATTTTGCTCAAAGATAAGGTATTTTGTCTTCAAAATTAATAAAAAGATTTACAACCTGTATTTTATAAAATACGTTCATTAGAATTACATTTTCTTATTGGGTCAAATATATGAAACAAAGGCATACTAAAATAAGGAAGACAACAAAATTTATGTGTGGCGTTAAAGTCACTGAGTGAAATGAAGGCATAATTTTACGTTTTCAAAGTATATAAAGAAGCATTTTGAACGCTTCACCAATAGCTCAATAGAAACACGGCGTTCAAATCACCTATTTACATTGATGATCAACGCTATATATATATATATATATATATATATATATATATATATAATTCATATCTCGAAAATTTAAATTGTTATTTTGTTAGATTACAATTTTGGCAATAAAACTACATCTAACTATTATCTTAAGCAAATATCCTTTTACTTATTTTGTAACAAATATTAAAGGTAGCTTTATTGTTTTATCTGTCTCAATCTGTATATATTGGTAAAAGAAGCTTTAGTTGAATAAAATTAATATTATTATCTTGATGTTGGCAAACACATAGGTTTATACTTTTCTCATTGAATATATCAAAATTTGCGTTTATATATGGTTCTAATTATTTACAGATATTCATGTGGCGTTAAAATCACTACTCTCAGATTAAATGCTGTGATTCATTATTAGTGTCCATAGCACTTTTTCCTTAGTTTTAGTATCTTTTTTATATATCTTTATTCATATATTTATAATATATATGTCTTTTTATAATATTTTTTGGGGACCAAAATATTAACATGTTTATCAAAGTGGCTTATAAAAGAATGCAAAGAGCATTAAGATGCTTTAGTTAATATGCAGATAAATTTTTGTTTTTTTTTCCTCATCAGCAAGGCCTTTATTTATCTAAGTACAAAAAGTAACATACTAAATAAATAGTAAAATAGGAAAATTGTGCTTTTAACAATAAAAATAAATAAACTTCTAGTTATAATTAGTTTTCCATTTAAAGACCTAAAATTCGTACCCTAATGAATTCTGTAACAATGATGTAACGAATTTAAAATACCAAGTTAATGAACAAAGACAGATAATACGCATACATAATTAAAACGAAGATAATAATCCGATTTAAAGTCCATAAGCTATTAGTCTCCGTGTCCTTAGTGTTTTCGTTATAATAACTTATTATACGTTTTAGTATCATGGAGTGTCGTGGTGATGAGGAGGGATAGTACTTTATGATTCATACGCGAAGTTCCATAGATGTTTTTGTAGCTCAAAAATATACAAAAAACATAATTTCATGTTTATTTGTTCGAGAAAACTTTTATAGCAATTCATATAATTAAACGGTGAAATTTGGAACCAAATTTACTGTGGAGGTGTAAAAATGTTTCTTGTGATCCGCTAGTATTTTTAAATACAAGAAATATCCTGGCTTTTATCCATACTTTTTTATGGTTTTAACTTCTTGGCTCCAGAGGAAATGGCTCACACAATAGATGAGTTCCCTTTTTGCCACCTTTTATAAGTCATGTTTTTGTTGTTGACAGATCATTTACAACGAAAAGGAAGGTGAAGAAAGAAAAAAAATGCTTCTAAAGCAACGAGCTTATAACAACAACAATTGAATTCTTTTCATTCAAAGGAAAGGGGACAAAAAGGACTTTTATTATTTTTTTCCTCCAACAACCACCCAAACTTTTTTCCCAGGTTTCTAATTGAGATTTTGATGGATATTATAACAATTTATGATGTTTTCGTCAAAGTCATTATCACATTTTCTCACATGGTTCAAGGATAGATATATACATATGTAGAAGTGATCATTACTAATGGGAAAAAGGAGGAGTGTAGCGAGCATTGGAAAGATATTATTCATGTTGCCCATGGTTTGTGGAAAGTCAGAATCTACCTGGGGAAATATATTTATGACTAAGGGGGAAATTCTTGACAAAAATAATGTTTTTGTTATAAGCTAGTAGCCCTAAATAAAGAACTATTTTTACTTAATTACTATGCAATCATTGTAAAAGACCACCAATGTCATATATATATATATATATATATATTTTATTATATCAGAATGACAAATACGAAAATATTAAAATCGGGGATTTTTTATCGGTCAAGTTGACAAACGAACGAAAATATTAAAAGTCCCGGCCCGGGGATTTTTGACACCTGGCCGGGCCGGGAAGTTCAAAAAACAGCCGGGACCCGGAGGGGTACCCGGTCGGTTCATGATATATATATATATATATATATATATATATATATAGCCAGAGTTTGTAATTGACGTTAAATAAAAATGTGGCTAGGCTTATTTGAAGATATATATGAGGATTTTAACTTAAGCATAAAACAAAACAAGTGATTATGCTTACAACAGCCTTTCCAATAAGGACTCTATTTAAGCTGAATCCTTGCTTACCCGGAAATTATTTTACATTCGTATCAAAGTAAACTCATGATAAACGTTCTCCCTCTCCATAACTGGACTCATTCTTTTTCCCTTTTGCCCTTATTAACCCTTTCTTATAGAAGTGGGTATCATCATCCTATACGAAGTGGGCCCCATCCCACGGTGTCCAGTCTTATAATAAGGGGTGGTCTTATTACCTTTTAAAAGAAGAGCCCTAACGAGTTTCTCTTTTTTCTCCTCTGGGTTTACAGTTTAACAAAAGACACATTAATGATTTAGATTATATTCTATTGAACTCATTAGATGTAATATATAGTTATATATGTACATATACTAGAAACGTTCAATGAGGGTTAAGACGGTGAGAAAAACGGGTCACAAGTGAAAAAAGAGGAATGGAGGTTGGTATTTGTTTTAATAATTAAATATCGTAGTGAAGAGGCTTAAATTTAACATCTAATGAAACTAGTCTTAGAAGAAGTGAAAGAGAGGTAATCCAAGATGTATTAAATATTGAAAAACTAATTAACAAAAAAAATATATTATTTACTAGTGATTATAAATCTTTAAGTATACGATTGATGTATCTTAAATAACATTATTATTTTCTACTTATCTCAACTTATTAGACTTTTCTTCATAAATGCCTTCTTTAAATATATTATTCTAGTATCCAAAAGAAGAAGGTTAAAAAACTCAAGGACTTTTGTTATATATCGTTATAATACACAGAAATACGATATGCATATTTATTTTGATTGGGCTAAACAACAAAGAGTCAGTTTATTCATAAATTCTATTATTTTTCGCATAATTATCTTGCCAATAGTATTTTAAAATCCAATTACCTTTTGAGGATGCTGAATATATTTCAAAATGCTTTGATAGTACTTTTATCGAGCTAAACAACTTTTTTTTGCTTTTCTGTATTTCTCATCTGTTAATAGACCTTTCGGTCATTGAGTTTTATGAATACATTAAGTACACTTAGTATAATAATACACCAACGTCATTTATTTTGAGAGTATCACAAAAACAAGATATCTCCATCTGCACAGAGATAGATATGTGTATGTATATACATGCCCCCTTGAATAGGGTAACAAGAAAATGGGGGGGATCAAACGACAAATATATATGTATAGATAAGAGCTTAAAAGTCTTTTAACAACCCCCTTCACATTCTTTTATTATTTTGGTACTCCGCTTTGAACGTCCTCCTGGCATATGTTTTATGATAACTACACCAAAAGGTATGTTTGTACATACATATATATTTCCCCCGTATATCAACTCTTTAATAATATATAGCATGTCATCAAAGGGAATTGTTCAAAAAGAAGATGATATAAGTCCGATAGGAGAGGATATTATATTTATTTGAAAAAGTATATTTCACGATTTATTAATTCCATTAAATTGACTGTTTTATACTCCTATAGTTTATAGATAAACATATGGATATAAATGCAATATAGAGCCAAAATGAATAGTATAATGAAAATTAACTTAGTTATTCGAAGCGTCTAGTCAATGCATCATGTTGTTTGTCCGCTACGGCCTAAAAAAACGTCATTAATATGTTAAAGATGACTATTTAAGGCATTAAAATGTTGTTCTTATATATGAATTATCAACAAAAAAAATATGGCTGCATAAAAATATTATGAGAAACTAATATAAAAATATTAGAAATCAATTTCTGCCAACTTCATATCTCATTAATTGATAACTGCTTTGTTGATAAATACAGGGATTTAAAATGAATTCAAATAGAGTGAATCAAATAATTGCTTGCTTTTAACCTACCTAGAAGAGCAAGGCTGTTTTTTTTGTTATTGGCCATTAAGAACCGGAGGCACGTTGGGTATCTTTAGACGCTCAGGCAAAGACCTACCACAGAAGTAGTACATAATTACAACAAAGTAAAAGATTCATTGCAACAAAGGTCAACAATGGAGTTGTATTAGTAGTAGCAGGGTTCGTGTGGTTTATTTTTCTTATTATTGAGGGGGATGTTTAAAATTGACTGTACCTAGGTAGGTAAGGAAGTATTCCTTACTTGGGTATATATATTGTGTTTTGTACAAAGGAAAAAGATACTTGGAGCCTTTATAATTATATGTTCGCTAACGTCATAAGAAGACTTCTCTTAATTCGCTACTATGATTAAAAACAATTTAGTAGATTGTGATTGCTGTGAAATCAATAAACTTTATTAATCTATACCTTCCTAGAATTGGAACTTTAATTATGAAACAATGGGACATTTTAAACATATTTATTTGTATATATTTAAAAAAATGAACCTCTTTACCAATTTATAATGTATATCCTGGTTTTTTAGTCCTGGCTTATTATTTTTCAGATAGAATACTATTTTTTGGTTCCATTTGTTAAGGTTAGAACTTGTATAAAATATATAATATTGTCTATTGCTGTTTTATTTTATAAGGTACAATTTGTTATGAATTACACTCTTTTAGCTTGGTTTATAAAGAACTCAAATATTTTTAATATACAAGTTATATGTTTGTGTATTTTTTTGCAAATTTCGTTGCTAATCGCAAATGCAATCATAGACAAACGGACGATAATACTATACAAATAATATATTGATATAATTTTGGATGATTCTATTAGATCGTAGATGGACTAATTAAAAAGTTAATAGGCTCATCCAAAAGGATGCATATCGAACAAATTGACGAAAATAGAAATAGTTATATTGATTAATATTTATTTCATTGGTTCTTTGAGAAGTATATTTTAAAAATTTCATAAATAAATATTTTTTCATTTCAATTAAAACAATGAAATTCTAGTTATATAAAAACAAAAATATTTGATTAAGATTGGATAATTTAAGGCTTTATGTCTTAATGATTACTTCATAGTCTGATATAATGATAGTGTGTAAATACTAAAAATATTTTTGCATACATCAACTAAGCCTTTATAATAGCCGTACCATTATATTTGTCTAAAAATACTTCATGAGGGCCATAAATGCTTAGATTAAAAATATATATAATATATTTTTCTCATTCACGAAGGAGTATTTTAGAAGTGGAGTAAATTAAATGAATGTAATATCTTTTTATTATTTTTTTTTCTTCGCTTCCAAAATGATTCTAAATAATAGTAATAATTCAACAATGTTTTCTTTTACTTGTAGTTAATTATCACTTTTATGAGCTAAACCTCAGGATACAATTAAAACCAGTTACAAGATGCCTGCTGTAGTAGCATGAGTATTTAATTAAAAAAGCAAAATCAACCTTCCCAGCAATAAATAAATGCCAGGGACCTCAAAAATACTTAATTTTGTCTGCTAAATCGGTAGCTTTTATAAACGAATTATATCTTTATGATGGGTCGTAAATTGTGGTAGCAACATGATAGTCAAGATATTATTAAACGTGGTTTTAATCAAGTTTTTGGTTATATATATAGTTATATAATATATATATATATCTTTATTTATATATATATATTTATATATATATATATCAGACTTGTTGACGTTCGTGAAAAATTGTCGTTCGTCGTGCGCAAAAAGTTATCGTTCGTCGTACATAGTTAATTTTAAATTGAATCGTTCGTCGTCATCGTTCGTTGTCGTTCACCATTCTGAAAAAATTGACGACGTTTTTTTAGAAAGATATTGGTCCCATGAAAATTAAAAAATCTTGTCATTTTTGGCGCCAAAACGACGACGAACGATAAGGAATTTTCCTTATCATTCGTCGTTCGTCAAAAACTTTGATGAACGACAACAAATGAACGATAAATCAACAAGTCTGATATATATATATATAAAATATATATATAAAGGCAATTAATGCCTATGAATGAATGTTATTTTTGTTATTACTATTTTAAGTATGTCAACATTATTTAAAAAATAGCTTTTGTTTAGTTGTTTAAAAATAGTAATTAAATTATCTTCAATATTTTCAAAATATTTATAAGCATTTACTTACATAACACATAGCTTCAACATAATATTCAAGCCCAAAACCATTCCTGGGACCAAACACCTTTTAAAAAGCTTAAAAGAGAGAACTAAAAAAACATAGGGTTTTTTTACATTTCACATCGTAAATATCTTGGCCCTTATCTTCTTCTTTTTTTAAATGTGTTTTATGATACTCTTTGAAGTGAGAAAAAGCATCTTTTTTTCTCTTTATGCACTTAGAAGAATACGTTTTCTTTTATTCCCTTTTGGAAATGAATGTCATGATTCGTTCTTGTCTTGGCATCAGAGGTATGTGAGAAAATGCATTAGAAGAAGGTAAGAGGCTCATTGAGTGACGAACATGTCGCAGGGAATTTCTATACATCACTGATTAAAAAATGATATTTTTATCGTTTATGCCATAAGGCTCTAGAGCAGGGATGCCAGGGTGAAATCGATCAGGGGCGGACTGTTTCAAGTGGACCTCGGGGGGCCAAATTACCGGTACATTTTTGGTCTTGCAACACTAAATACTAACACAAAAGTAGATTTAAATTTGTTGATATTGTATCATAATATTATTATTTATAAAAACACTTCTCGACCACTAACGTAACGGGCCAAATGAGATGTCCATTCGGGCCGGTTCTGGCCGCGGGCCGCCACCATGGCACCACTGCTCTAGAGGAAGGACTTTTTTTCAGGATTGTATGTTTCAATAATATAATATCTATAGTTCCCCTAGATAGGTTCTATCAGGTAGATAAAGCTTACAATTTGAACAAAGTATTTTTATTAAAATAAAAGTTCGTTGAACTAAAGTTTATTCAATAGATTATAACAATCAATCATCCATTCCTTTAGTATTAAAGCTCACAAATGTAAAAGTATATTCTAATGCAGCTAAAAAATTCATTTGCCATCTACAATGAGAGTATTTCTTCCATATTATAATATATATGTAGAATTAGATTTAAGACGTTTAAGTCTATAAGCACAAGAGAAACATATTTTTTTTAAATACATGGCAGTCTTTCTAGTTTTCGTTGTACTTTTTACGCCCGTTAATCATGAATTTCTGCATGATCGATCCCATTAAAAGCCTCGGTTGTTTTAAGAAATAGGAGAAAGTAGAAATATAATTAATCATTAATTAACTATAATTATTCTAAATTTTTAAATATATATATATATAACTTTGTAGAGTTTTATTGAATGAAATTTAGCCTTCAATCAAGAAGTATGTAGTCTTTACAACGTTTTATTATATTAGCATTCCTATGAATGTATTACAAGACAGGTTTTTATTATTAAAATAAGGCAAACATAGGAGTCTCAAAGTAGCAAAAATAAGACTCCAAAAAAAAATCTTCAAAAGCAATTGTTTTATTCAAGAACAATTAACCATAAAAGGAGTCACTTCCATTGTATTTTTTGCCGTAAAATATTTTTTCAGCCATAAAACCATTTAATGATAGCCCTATTAAAATGGTAGATTTTTATTTCTTTTCTCTTCCAAAAAAGAAGTAGTTTTTTCGCATAAAATAACTTAAATAAAACATGATGGGATGGCTTGGGATGTATGAACTTTAGGTTAAGGAGAAGTCACCATACTTCAAAAGTATTATCTAGCTATGCCAGAAGGGCTAAACTACTATATTAGACAGATAGATTTGATTTTAAATGCATGACCCATATAAGGATATCTGCTAATAATAATATCAAATGAACTCACGACAATGACAACGGTGAATGACAAAAAGACTGCTTCAATTTTTTTGGAACTAAATGTATACGATATTCAAGATTTATCATTGATTGTATTTACAAAAAGAAGCAATTAAGTTGCTTACAAAAAAATGGTAAACTATATTTGGAAAAATAAAATGAAAAGAATCAAAATATCAACACAATTGATTATTTAGTTGTGATCAATCGCACTCCTTCTGGAATTAACTAAGTTTCATATATTTTATAAAATCTGGGTTTCTTCTAGGTATAAACACTTATTTACAATGTCAACGGAGTTAAAAGCGTAAATAAACTTAAATAAATACTTTATTTTTAATCAACATATATTTAGTTTATTAAAATTATATTTCCATAGACTTACAACTTAGCAGCGAAGTCAACTATCAAAGGGATTTATAACCTGACTAATAAAATAAACACCCAAACGATCAAGTTGAATATTCAATATATTTTTTAAACTTGGTTATATATATAAATATATATACATATATAATGCTCTATTAATCATAGCAAAAAGGATTGTTATTCATTAAGTGTTTATGTTTGCATTGTTTTACTAATGCCTTTGAATTTGGTTATATTTCAAATAATATCCACAAAAAATTAAATATATAATACATAAATCCATATTGAGTTCAACCTCTTCAATTCTCACAATCAAAACCTTGGATCCTTTAACCGTAAATCGTATAAATTTTAACTTTGAACAATCTTTATATCAGCGCAAAGTGTGTTTTACGAGTTTCTTCCCCAATTATATCAAGCATGCTCTCTCTCTCTCTCAGACTTAATGAGTCAAAATACACTTTACTCTTAATTCCAAGAAGTGAATATTTTAATGGAGCACAGTCAAAAGGAGCTTATTCTTCTTCTCTGTCTTCACCATAATGACAGAACATCCCCTCTAGGGAGGTTGAGGAGTTTTTTTAATAATCCACGTAGCCGTGAGTAGATGTAACCAATGCATGATGGCCCTACCAAACCCTCTGCACAAGAGACCTTTTAAGTATAAACCAATTTTTTGAAGTATAGCCATGGCATATTATTATTACTATTATTATTTTACAAAGTAGAAAGACGAAAGAAAAAAAAAACGTAGATCTTGTTATTAAATGAAATAAAGAGAGGGGGGGGGGGGGGAGTAATCCTAGAAGTGACCCAAGGCTCTAACTTATAGGCATTTTAACATATGAGCAAATCAATAAGTGATGAATCGAAAGAATATAAAATATATATAACGAGGTATTTTGCTTTCAAAAATATATGTGTTTAATAAAAAATTATATGTTCATTTACTCATAAATACCCCACTCTAAAAGAACTTTGTCTGCTATCAGCCAGGTCTAAAAGAGTATATGCCTAATTATTAGCAGACAAAAAAGTTCTCGAACCCGCCACTGGTCAAAGGAATCAATTGGTTTAATTAATATATGTTGAAGAGCTTGTCAGGCTCTTTCAATTGAAAGCAAATAGAATCTCTAGATAAAAGAAATAGAAAGAAAAAATCTAATGATTGTTTTAATAAACTATTGTATCTTTTATTTTACGATAAATAAAAGTTTAGTTTATAAATTGAATCGACGAATTGTTCAGCAACAAATTAATGAAACCTGTTATTTTGTTCTTTGATTTAACATGGTTCCAGGATCTCACAAGTCTCAGGCAACTAGCGATTGGCACATGCTTAACTCAGATCAGGGGTTCACATTGCAATCTCTACCAAATCCCATATGTCCCCTCTAAAATCACTCTGACTAAGCTTTGATTAAGGGGTAGAATGTTTTATATGTGTCTGAATGACACTTATCCAACTGCTGACTATCCTCTTGTATTTCAATTTATCCCTTAAAGTTTTAATTTCGCCTTTAATCACCCGCCAAAAAAAAATTCCCAACCGAAATTTAATATTTTAAACAATGTTTCATACAAAAAATAATATATTTAATACACGGTACCCAAACAACCGTCTTCCTTCTTAGGACTTGAAAGCCAAGTCCATTTTCAGCGAGGCATTTTCTTTTGCCGGCAATTAATTCTTTTATGTTCCATGCCTGGACAATTAGAATTAATTTGAGGCTTTGTGTGTGTGTGTGTGCGGGGGGTGGTAAGTAGTTTAACCTTAGAGTCACGAACTCTCCAAATTGCCGCAAGGATAGACCCAAACCTAATTGGCCTAACGAAGAATAAAAAGAAAAAATATAGAAGAGAAAGAGAGAAGACTATAATTATCTTTCTATCACACATAAAATTATATATTTTATAGGCAGTGTGAATTCCTTGTGAGGTCCGGGATTGATTTTCTAAAAACTATATATATTTATATATAACGGCGAACGACAACAAGTACATATATGTATATATATATATATATAGACTTGTTGGCGTTCGCGAAAAATTGTCGTTCGCTGTTCTTTGTCGTTCACCAAACGTTATCGTTCGTTTGTTATTTTGGGAAAAAAATGACGACGCTTTTTTTAGCAGGGATTTTTTTTCGTCATTCAAAAAAAAAAATACTATGAAAATGATAAATCTTTGTCTTTTTTAACGCCAAAAACGAACGACGAACGATAAAGAATTTTCCTTATTTTTTGTCAAAAACTTTGTCGTTCATCGTTCGCGAACGATAACAAATTAACGATAAATCAACAAATCTGAAATATATATATATATATATATCAATGTAATAAATTATGTGCATTTTAAAACATGTTCCTTAATGTTAGTAAATGTTGTTAGGTTATAAATAGTGGAATATAAAAAAATTTAAAACATTTAAATGAAATTTATAACTATAATGTTTATTTTGTTTTATGAAACACAATTTTCGTTTATTTTTTCCTTTTATATATTAAAGTAATGTACTTTGATGTCTTTTTATATAAAATTTGTTTTAATAAAGACCTTGCTGATGAGAAAAAAATTATAGATTCATTCAACTTGAAATTATTTAATATATAACTTGAATATTTTAAATAATTAAACAATAATATTTAATAATAGTTTTATCAGTAGAGAATAATGTTATTGCTAAGTCAAGACTATATTTTTTGCTTTTTCTCCATTGTTAGGGGCCCTTGGAATGCAGCAGGGTGGAAGCCTCCTTCAACAGTCTGATCTCCTTCTCCTAGGGGGAACTTCCCCACTCTGCAATCAAATCCGTGGTCTCACCATGGGTCAGAGGAAACTCTGCATGCTCTACACAGA
This sequence comes from Caligus rogercresseyi, assembly GCA_013387185.1. Taxonomy (NCBI): domain Eukaryota; kingdom Metazoa; phylum Arthropoda; class Copepoda; order Siphonostomatoida; family Caligidae; genus Caligus; species Caligus rogercresseyi. The sequence goes on along the minus strand of CP045906.1, from coordinate 12,434,287 downwards.
TCACATGATGCACGTCGGACGCGGGCACGAACCGGGATTTCAGAGTGCCAGTTCAAGTTCAGACATCACAAATGGAACTGCTCCACTGTGGACGACACAACGGTCTTGGGACCGGTTCTCAACATACGTAAGAGCAATAAATTTTGTAGACTTGATAATAATGTCATGGAACAAGTGAAGTATGAATTAGAAAAATTCACAACAGAGTATTTTTATCAATATAACTTTTTTTCGGTTAAAAACCTTTTATTCTTTTTTTTTTGTGTTTTTTGGTTGACTGCAAAATTTTATACAGTGTAAAATAAAATACACTAAAATATTTACGGAAACAAAGTAAAAACTATCCAGGGCAGTTGCGAAAATACAAATGACCACATTGTAGTTCATATATACTACCTGCTGAAGAATAACCTTATATAAAAGGACAAATCATTTATTGGATTGGAAAAGTAATATGGAAATATTACTTTGTCTACCCGAACATTTCTTCATTACTATATTTTCCTGTGCAATTTTTTATTGATAACATATAACCAGTAATATTTTTTAGAAATTGTGATTAACTGAATCGTTCCCTCATTTCAGCCCAAGGAAGCCGCCTTTGCCAACGCCATTGCCTCTGCTGGAGTCGTCTACAGCATTTCACGAGGTGTAGAGACGGACAGCTGTCCTCCTGTGGCTGCTCGGACGCCTCCCGGCCCAACGAGTTGAAGAAGGAGTGGATCTGGGGAGGTTGTGGAGATAACATCAATTACGGATATAAGTAAGATGCTTGATATAAGCATATCAAATAGCTCATCCAACATTTTACTTAAATTATTTGAATAGGTTCTCCAAGAACTTTATCGATATCCGTGAGAGAGAAGTGAATCACGAGAAAGAAGGCGATGAACACGCCCGACAGCTCATGATCTTCACAATACGAAGCGGTCGAAGGGGGGGGGTTCTATTATTAGATTTATTTTTACCAAAATGGAGGTATATATCCACGCCATATTGGATATCAGGCTTAAAACATTTATATAAATAAACATTAAGAATTATGATTAATATGCATCAAT
>CP045906.1:12404735-12433126 GCA_013387185.1 Caligus rogercresseyi | reverse complement strand
AGAGATATTCCTTTCTAGGAGAAACATGTATTTTCATTTTACAGATAAAAAACTTTTTTTTTTGGCAGGTTAGTTTGTGTTTTTTTTTTTTTTACCGGTTAAAAAGATTTTATTCTGTAATATGCGAAATTATATTTCACGAAAAAAGTAAATCTACTCAAGGCAGTTACGAAGCTACATTTTAGCTCATATTACGGCCTATTCCATCAGTTTTATTTTGATTGCAAATGAACACAAAATTAAGGATACTTTAGTCTTAAATTAGCTCAAAAATATTATTATCTTGGCAAAGTCCTTTGGAACTATCAACGTAAACTTTTAGTTTAAAGTGTTAAAATTTTAAGATGGTATATTCAAAATTAGTTGATTTGAACCAGGTAAGTATGTATTTTTCATGAGAGCCCGCAATATGAAATATATTATATTAAAAATGGGAAAATAAATGCCAACTGAGTCAAAAAAAATGATTAGCGAGAATTTTCCTTGTTCTATTATTCACTGCAATATGAGTATTTCTAACTATTAAAGTAATATATCCATTGATCAATAAATATTAATGCCAAGTATAATCAGACTTGATGCGAGAGAGACTTAATTTAGTAGTTAATTAGACAAAGGAATAATACAATTATTGTGTGTTAGCGTCATATTGGTTTAATCTCCGAAGTAATATTTGCTAAGTATAAATTTGTTTGTTGTTTGTATGAGGGTAGAATCCAAGATTACTAAATTGAGATCAAGATCATTGATCAAGGTGGAATCGAATACACAAGATTCTTAGTCCATACTCTAGAACAGGGACGGGCAAACTTTTGACTTGCGGGCCACTATGGGTTATAAAATTTGAAAAAAGGGGCCAGAGCAGTAAATTGTTGTCCACTTTCCTCTTCTGTGGTCCGCTCATTTTTTTTTACTGAAGAGCTAGAATGGCAATGAGAAATTCAAAAAGAGAAAAAAGAATAAGGCCCAGCCTAAATGTCAGCACGCCATCTATTGGTGAAAACGCGGTATTGTATGGACAAGACATAATGAATAATTTATGAAGCAATATTATTTTATTTCCTGGACAAGCACAGTGGGCCGGATTAAATTGTCTAACGGGCTGTATTCGGCCCGCGGGCACTTTGCCCATGTCTGCTTTAGAAGATACAACCACTTGAATTATGTGTTTACTCATTCTACATCGGGAAGATGAGCAGGTAGTGACCAATGGTACAACTAAAAATTCCTGGAAGCTCCTTTCCCTCTGAGCTTTAATTTACAAAAATATCCTATTGGTATCTACATTAGTCAGAGGTCTCCCAAATTCGGTGGCCCAGCTGCTGCATTCATTAAAAAAATAGTATTAGGCACATGTATTAGTTATAAAAGATATTATGAATCTAAAAACGTTTTATGAATATTTATTAATCAAATAATACCTCTGTGAATATCGGAATCATCATTATGAATATATTATATTCAATGCCTTTAATGCTTAAGCATTAAGGCGCTAACATATTGTGGTTATAAGCCCTCTATCTTTGCAAAAAAACATTTACATACACATGAACAAATGAAGACCATAGTGAACCATTAGTGAAACATAAAATGAAGCAAAACTAACTCAGAATGCTTATATGAAATTTTTTATAGGATGCCCGTTACTTGACACTTCAAAAGGAAGGACATAGTACATAATAAAAGGAGAAAAATAAGAAATCAGTATTTTGTATCTTTCTAATAAATATGTAATTTAATGCCTTTTTAAGAACTACTTAGCATGAGTATCTTACTCACTGATGGTTAAGCAAGGGTTATTTTTATTCTTCGTAATTGTGGATTCGGAGAACTTCTAGCATATCATTTAAAACTGGTACACATATTTAACAAATACTATAAATAAGTAGTAATAATATTGAAAAATAATTGTTTGAGGCAGAGAGAAAATATTTTTTTATTTTTGATTTTGAACTCAAATTTTGTTGTTCAACTTTTTTTTACCAAGGTAAGTCTTTATTCACCATGATATTATATCTTATAATATTCGCAAAAATACATTAAAACGTCTTGTTATTGACAATTTAATCAATCAGAGAAGTTTTTTTTTTGGTAGAGGAACTCGAGTAGATCTCATTTTATACATAAAATATTGAGTTTAGTGGTAATAAAATTAATCTCTTCTTGGTACGGTCCAGTATAAAAGTAAATAAAATCCTTTACTCCGTACTGTATATAAAAAAAAGTCATCACTTAACAATTCTAGACATTCTAAAATTTCTACCACATATATGCACTCTAATAAAAATGCTTTGATGTCACCAGCGAATCCCGCAAAAAAAAAAACAATCTTTCCTCGCTGTAGTCCAATATATACTACCAAATGTCAATGTGTTGGTAAGCACTCTGTACAAAAATTTGGTCTTGAGGAAAATAGTGTACAGATAGTATATTAACAATATGTACATTTAAAAAAGGACGCATATGTAAATGTTTTTCTTCTCTCCTTTATTTGTCTATTATATATATATATATAGATTATATTATATAGTATATAGATATATATATAATATATATATATAATATATACATATATATATAAAGGACATAATACATGAATAAAATAAAATAACATTATTGTTTATGCAACAACTCTGAACAAAGACATTATCGACTATAACACACTATTAAAAACAGATAACAAATTACATGTGAAAATTATTTATAAAATTTCATAATTTTTTGGATTAACTTAAAATAGTGACTTGATGCTGATGGCTAAAACTTTACAATGCTAGCGGCGCTGGTCCAGGAGTCATCTAAAGGGAGGGTATTTGAGTGCCAGGGTAGAATAACGTGCTGCAGCTGATATTATTTTTCTCAAATCCTCGTTCCTCAAAACTCTGTCGTTTGTGATGCAGTTGGCAATCCACGCCTTCGAGTTGAGAATGGCGAATCCAATCGACTGTGCTTGGATGACTGGGGCCAGTTTCTTCGCCAATCCAAATAAAACAATTCCTCTCACATAATTGTCACCACTTTTATCCAGGCCTTTCACATTCAGAACCACAAACTTTTGAGGATGGATACATAAGGACAATCCACAAAAGCGTGTAGTACGGTATTGTACAGTTTGCCACAGTTTATGCAATGGTTTGATAAATAATACAGTTAACAGATATCTGCAACTGCGATGTAAATTTCTTTCCATCATGGATTCCCGTCAAAGAATGTAAAATTATATCCTCCATTTCTCAGGGAGGCACAATTTTTTTGTATGTGTATTAGCAATGGAATTAGCTTCCTCCTGTGAGCTTGGGGGTACCAGTTTAAGATGCACGGACATGGTGGTTAGTGTTCATTTTTGGAGACAAAATTAAATCTCCCATCTATAAAATTATCTGAACATTATATATTATGAGTTGATAAATTTTTTTTGTTGATGGCTTCTTCTTCTAACGAATTTGGGCTCTTGAGATTTTTGAAAAATAACTTTTTTACACAATTGTTTCGAACTATATCTACTGTAGAGTCGCCTTGAAATTTTGGAACAAACCTCGAGACAACTCGCTGTGCAGCAGCCCAAATTTTTGAAATTGCGTTTGTTGACGAATTTGTTAAGTCTGATCCAAACATTAGGCGCATATACAGTCCATTTTGAAATATCGTTGTCCTCCACTCCATGTCTGGATTCCTTGTGATGTCAATAAATGTTTTTATATAGACCTTAGGGAGTATGTGGGATAGAAGAGCTAAACCCCACCGATTTGCTTAATTGGACGCTTAATAGTTGGTAGATTGTGGATAAGTTTTAGGAGCCAAACTTCCTCGTCTATTAATGCTTTTTCTGCCAACCAAGGAGAACCAGAAGCCTTATATAAAACAGTTGGGATAATGTGTGAATTATAAAGGTGTATTCTTTTTTGGATATTATAACCTCTCCAACTATTGATGAGTTTACTGATATGAGACGAAATTTGTTCCAATGCTTACATGAATACCTTTAGGTCCCCAATCCACCCAAGAATTGAAACCTTATATTTTATTGAACAGTTGCCCACAATTTTACCTTAAACAGGGTTCCACCGACCAATGGGAAGAATGAATGTCTTTGAAGGATTGAATGCCAAACCCGATTTTCTTTTGAATTTTTTGAATGCTTCAAGAAGAATTTCGACTCTTTTGATCAATTGGGACTCCGAGTTTGCTTCAACTGTAAGAGTGATGTCATCTGAATATAGGTCAATGAGATGCTTGCACCCATGAAATTGAACTCCAAAACCATATATATTTCGTATTAATTTCTCAACTAGCTGTTCTATTGCTGCAATGAAGAGAAGACGAGCCGACGGGCAACCTTGTTTGCAGCTCTTTTTTAGTTTTATGGTTTGCTTTTTTGTTCGCCAATCGTGATTGTTGAGGATCCGTTCAGCAAAAGAGCTCAACTGGATTTAAAAAACTGCTTCGGAAGGAGCTTTTTAATTCCTCTAAGAATCTGCAAATGCGATATAGAGTCAAAGGCTTTTTTAAGTCAATTCCTATCACAGCTCCGTATTTCTTTCTATCGGTTATAGACTCAATGGATGCCTTAATGTTCCGAAGCACCTCTGAGATGATTCTGCCTTTAAGAAATCCTTTCTGAGGAGCACCAATTGTTTTGTTTAACTCTTGTTCCATTCTTTTGGCCAAAATTCCTGAGAGAATCCTGTAGGATTGATTCAGAACCGTGATTGGCCTCCAATCATTGATATCAGTGCCATTTCCTTTTTTTGGAATAAAGACAATCCTACCTTTTGTTAGGGTTCTTGGCAAACTACCTCTTGTCTTCATTGACTGTCCATATTGAAGTAATAACTTGGAACATTCATTTGGTAGTAAAGTATAAACTTCTCCTACTACGCCTTGAACTCCCGAAGCCTTGTTATCATTAAAATTCTTTTTTATATACGTGTTATGCTTTCTAAAGTATAAATAGATGCATTTGTGGATCTTCGTTTTCTTTGAAAATTTGGTCTGTTATTATTAACCATGCTTTGAAATTTTTCATAAAATAAGTTTAAAAATCTCTTTTGTTTTCGATAAAACTCGTCCATTATGTAAAATTCTTGGCATGAAGAGGATGATCAACTGTATATATATATATATATTTATATTTGATAAAACATGCGTCTATTCCTATCCTTGTTCCCTCTTGTATTAAGGGATATTATTCTTCTAGTTTCAAATACATTTTAGTGTCTCTGAAGTTTGGAAGGGGTTTTCAAATTTTCAGGAGAGTCACTTGTATCTTTATGCATTCTTTTTGCAGATTGGGAGCGAGTCCTGTCTCTTAAAATCATAGTCTTGTCAAGAGAATATTGCAAAGAGTTATTATCTGGTATTGATTTCAGATTATCTTCTTGATTTGCGTCAGCAATTGCTTCATTTGGGGAACAATCGTTGGTGGAGAGTTGTTTGAGTTTGATATCGATTTAGGATCTTCTATTACAAACGATGCATTATCATTTTGCAAGGTTGACTCTTCAGGATCCAAAACATTGTCATTGTTTGGATCTTGAACGTTGCATTGCGATTTTTCATTTGAATCATTAATTTGAGTTTCATTTTTTTAGTTATTCATGTAAGTCATGCGGAGAGTAATTTGATAATTATTTGATATGGCGATGGTTTGCTCATCTTGTATTTCAATTGGTTGTTCTTCTGCCTCGGTATTTAATTCCTTAGGTTCAGAGTTTTTTATTTTTTTTCAGTGACTTGATCTCTTCAATGCTGTTCTTCAAAGCTTTTCCATATTCAAAGTTTTCAATCGTTTTTGAGTACAATTATACTTCATATGACCAAAGTTAAAGCATCTTTGGCATTGCATTCTCACTCCATTGAATTTTAATTTAATTATAAAAGCCCTGAAAAGGGACTATCTGGGGGATGCAGGCGAGGGTCAGCCTTTAATCCAACAATGTAGTCACTGTCCCTCATCTCTTCACATATAGAGGATATTTCTTCGGCTTTTGGATCAATGGATTTCTTTTGGGGTAATGATCAATTATTTCTCCGACTGGCCGAGCCAATTAATCGAAACGATTCTCCTCCACTCTTTTAAAAGTGTTGACCCAAGTGATAGTTAAATTTTTGGATCGATCTAATGGATCTTATCAACTCCTTTTATTTTACAAGCTACTTCTTCCATAATCCCATCCGAATTCATAAGCCTTTTTTTTAGATGTTTTTTTAAGTCGACAATCTTGAAATTACGTCTAATAGGAATTTCGTGTTATACACGATTGTCATGGGCCAAATTTAGGGTTGGCACCTGCGATTTCCTACTATTTAAAGCCAATGTTGGTAGCCAATATCAAGTATTTAAGCTCTCAACTGCAGAGAAACAATCGTTAGAATGAGAAGACTTTTGTTTTCAGTCTTTTCCGAGGTAGACTTCCAACAAGGTCCGAAATAGCCGTAACTCAGACTGAAACACACTATTTGTGTTATCGAGTATGAAGGAACATGGTTAATCACAGCATCACCATCTGCAATCAGCCACCCAGCTCGGTATGCCCATTTATTTTGAGCCGTCGGTGTATCCAACCAGGTCGAAGTCCTCAATAGACCATGTATTTGCCAATGTATTCCACGTTGATTGGTCCACACCAAACGAGCCATCGCAAGGTATTGGAATACCATTTTCTTGAAGAAAGTTATCCAAAGATCGACATGTCCTTTAGATGACAAATCCGACCATGCCAGTAATTTGTCCTTCCTTATCCTCAGTCTAGTCAGACATGCATGCTCCATTATGAACAGATGAAGTGGTACTAGAACACATAAGACCTCCATAGTAGCCGTTGGGGGGGAGACGCATGGCACCTGTATGGACATAAGACAAGCCTTTTGAAGTTTACGGAAATCGTTAATCATGACTGATTCTTCTGGAGTCTAGATGCAAAAAACAACGGATCTAACTTACAAACCGACTCACATAAAACCTCATATATCCATTTGGATTTCAACGGACTTAGACCCAATCAGTCCCAACGAAGGTTTTAAGAGCAAAAAGTGTTCCTTTTGCTTTAGAGATGACATGTTTTATGTGGGTGTTCCAGTCTTGAGTTTTCATCAATTATTAAGCCGAGATATTTGAAGGTCTGACTTTTCTATTTCGGACTTTCCAAGATAGAGGTGGACATTTGGTCCATTTTTTCTCTTGGTAAAGATCATCAGCTTGGTTTTAGCTGTATGAAGGTGATACTTCTTTTTTAGACCATCCAAAAGCCATGAAGAGCATCTTGCATAAGACTGGCTAAGGTAGATCGATCGTACCTCAACACAAAGGGCTAGGTCATCAGCATATGCGACTTGAAAATGGGTTTATTGATAAGTCCACAGCTTCCTGAAAAGCAAGGTTCCCACCAAAGGGAGAGGATACCTCCTTGTGGACATCCTCTGGTGGGTATTACAGAAGCCTGCGCTCACACCAAGGCGTGGCAGTCACGGTTCTGCTTCTCAAAAAGTTTTTCATACCCATTGTGATCACATTGTTATTTATACTTATTCAGGGCGCTAATCATGTGATCAAATAGACACAGTCAAAAGCACCCTGAATGTCCAGAAAAAACGACATAGCCTTTCTTTTGTGTGATAGCTACTCTCACAGCAGTCTACAAGGCAGCTTTATAGCAGTATCCGTCGATTTCCCTTGCAGAGTATATTGGTTTGCAGACCCAAATCACACTTTTCAAGGATTTTCCACTGAACCATACGTTCAAGGATTTTTAGGACTACATTTGTGAGGCGTGATAGGCCGGAAGGCCCTAGAATCACTATAGGCATTCTTTCCTTGCTTTAGGATAAGACCACTTTGGATTCCCTCCACGGTTTGGAGTGTATCCAGTGACGAGAATGGCGTTAGACAATATGGTTAACGCTCAAGAAGACAGTCTGGCGCATTCTTATATGCCTGGACAGGGACTCGGTCAGGGCCCGGCTTTTATTCGATTTCAAAACATCGATAGAGCTTTTGACGAGATCCCACATCGAAGGTAGTGTCGCATCGAGGTCATGGTTTTGAAGCCTGGAAGTAATTTCGATTTGGCAGGGCAGAGAGACAGGGTCAATAGATTCAGGGAAATGCTCACAGAGGAATATTCAAACTGTCCTTTTCGTTGTGTTGTCATCCATCACACCCACAGCAGCTGAGTTATGTAGCTTGCTTAATTTTTAAAATGGATGCAAAAAGGCAACGAGGAGTCAGATCTACTCCGTGCGCTAGTAAGAGTGGCGGAGATTGTTAAGAATGTGGGAGTCAGCAAACCATGGTGTACGACACAAGAAAAAGCTTGAGGCCGGGACAGCTTTGAGAGGAAGCCTGGTACGGTGGCCACAACAAAATCCTGACAAATGAGTTCCTAGTAGGCCTCTTTGTGATATTGAAGAAGATGCTTCCATATTGGTTCCCTAAGGGTCCTCGGGTGGGGCTAAGGAGCACCTGGAGGTTATGAGGGACATTGTACAAGCCCTGGATGGATGCAATATACCCTGAATGTAATTACTATTGGCAACAGGATGGAGCCCCGGGGCACAAAGCTAAAGCATGCAACAGTGGTGTCAGCAGAATTTTGCAGATTTTTGACCTGCCAACTTCTGGCCCTGTCCTCACCCGATGCGGCGCCTTTGGACTATGGAATCTGGGGCTTTGTGGAAAGTAAAGCCCGTGCAACTCTCACCCGAGTGTTAACGCCTGAAGGCCTCCGTGGGGAAGAGTGGGCCGCATGTATAGGAGCATGTCCGTAAAGTGTGCTGGGCCTTCCGACCTCGTCTCGAGGCCATGGTGGCTGCCAATGGTCTCATTTTGAAAATTAATTACTTAATACTGTCTTACTTAAGAATATAAAAGCTACATGTTTTCCCCTGTTGTTCTAGTTGCAAGTTAACCATTTTCATTAGCAATCAGAATTATCCGTTTTTGCTTCCGCACACTGTATAATACTTACTATTATGTCCTGACGTTACTTGGAGGCACCCTGACGTCATGCTTACCTTGCCTCACTTTTTCCTTTTCCGTATATATATTTCCTCCTTTACCTTCTGTGATAATAAATAAATCTTCAAGTCATGACCCTCTCACACGAGTCGTTCTTATATATCGTTCTTGCTGTGCACCCTCATGGGCGAGGACTCTGGGATATTAATATACAATCATATATTATTATTAAAAGGTATCCCATCACAACACTTACTATAATATTAGTATTCCCTCGTTTGATAACCCTCTCAACTAGGTAACAGAATAATAAAAAATATTATTTTTTTAGAAGGATAAGTGGTGAGTGTATGCAAAGGTTTATTTCATCAACATTACATGTACTCAGCAAGATATCAGTTCTTCCAAATGATGATGGAGAAACTGATTATCTTAATTTATTTACTCAAATATTTTCCCTTTGAAGATGCTTCTTAGTACTGTAAATTATAACTAAAACTACTGAATTACTTTTTTAGCACATGAGTAGGTACGTAGGAGCATAGTTTAAGATATCACACGTGTAAATCGGCAAAATTTGCATTACGAATTAGGAAATATCGTAGATAAATGCAAAAACTTTTTGTTATCAATTGAAAAAAACCAATATCTTTTTGAGAACCTCTTTAATTTTTACAATCATCAATTGTTATTTTTACGTCAGTAAATGAGCTCAAAAATCTACGTGCCAACCATTATTTTTCAAGTAAAGTTCCTATATATGGCTACCATGACAGTCGTAATAAAAATTGTGTTTCTCTCGCCTGCTAAATATATTTAAAGGTTTTGTATGAATATATTAACATATATTAAATAGCAGAGATTTGTAGAATACGATTTTGGACTCACATATCGTAATAAACGGAGGATATCGGTTAAATTATTGAGAAATTTAAAGTTTATTTAAATGTATATCTGAAAAAAGCTAATAGTACATACATGTAATGGTATATATACAGGAGAGGATCAACAATGATCCCGGCACCTGGACCTGACCGCCAAAATGAACGTGGACGAGAAAACATCAGGACCGACGTACATGAGGATCTCAAGAACTCTTAAGCTACGTATTCAAGGTCAAACAGATGCTGTCTGAGGCCTCAAAGGCCAAAGAGTGGACTGTTGTGCCAAACTTCTGATATCCCTTAAGCACGGAGCTGCTGGACAGATCCGGTTCTTCTCTGATGAGAAAATTTTCTGTGTTGATGCCAAAATCAACAGAAGAAATAACTGATGGATTGCTCAAGACCCTGAAATGTCTCAATCATTGGTAGGACAAAGTTTCCAGCTCTGTCCAGGTTTTGCTCCTTGTATCCAACGAAGGGGACGTCATGCCACCCCACTTCTTTGAGAAGGGTCAAACCGAGTCCAAGGAGGTCTACCTGGAGGTCCTGAGGTGTTTTCAAGCCATGGATGGATCAAGTTGCTGCTGAACGACCATATGTGTTTCAACAAAACGGTGCACCAGCTTATACGTCTCATCTGGTACTAAATTGGCTGTGGGACAATTTTGCCCATGTTATGGTCGAAGGAGTTGTGGCCCCCTAGCTCGCCGGACTGCAACCTGTTGGATTACTACGTGTGGGGCTTCTTGGAGGGGGAATCCAACAAGCGCGGTCACAACAGCATTGTCTCGCTGAAGGCCTCCATTGTGAAGGCAGTGACAAGCCTGAACAGGGAGAACCTTGTCAACGCCTGCACGAGGTTCCGGTCCAGGCTGGAGGCGGTCATCGAGGCTGATGGGGGTGGTTTGAGTAAAAATCAAGAATGGATCGCCTTGAACAACTTTTGTTGCCAACTTGTTTTGTTAATAAATATATCTTGACTACTTTTTCCCCTATTGTAGCTCCGCACCCTGTATATGTACAAAATACAAATATTTGTCTATCAAGCAACGAATCAATCGAAAACTAAAAAGGACTATTTTTGCAACTAAAAGAATATAAGAAGACGAAAAGGCAATATAAAATATTAGCTTTTCATTAGTTACAAATACTTAGCAATTATTAATAAGTGACTTAGTTTTTAGAAACTGTTCATAAGTTCATAAATAGGATTTCAAATTCTTTGAACTGTCCAAGAAAACAAATGAAAAATACAATAAATATGTCATCGACACCTTTGGAAAAATTGATTGACAATTAAACATAATGTGAACAAATACTTGGTTCAAGAACAGTTTAACATTCATATCGTATGGTAAATGTAATTTCCAATAAAAACTCTCTCCCTTATTCCTTCTCGTTGTTTAAAAAATAAAACACAGAAGTTAAATTTAAAGAATATTCATTTTTCGTCCTAACATAATCACATAACTTTATTGAATACATTGTCACATATTTGATTACTCTAATGGGCACATGAGGTTTATATATTTTTTTTAAGTTATACTAGAGGTTTGTAATGACTCTATTGACTAAAGTAATTTTTTGTTTGTTTAAGAAAGGAGGACTAAACAAATGAATGCACATAAAAAATCCCTTGTCTGAATGCATGATTCCTAAGCAGTTTTTTTCTTGGGTGTTAAAGCAAGTACATTTTCATTTCCTTTTCACCACTTAAATGGGAAAAGCTCTACTGACACAAGGCTTATACAATACCAGGTACGTATACTCCATGTTTTCATGAAACGTCAGTAATCATATTAGTATGGTTATAAAAATATATTGTAACAATATATCTATGATGATGTAAGCGACTAATGACTAACATTCAAAATGATATTATTTTCGCTTGCCGATGTGACGTCATATAAAATCGCTCTTTGGCAAAATGGATGTGCCATGTTTTTCAATATACCTTCCACTGACCTATATCATAATTGGATACTCAACTAAAAGTTAATTCATGTGATTTAGCTTATTAAATTATATAAAAAGATTAACAGGCAAAGAAAAAGTAAGATTTTTATTTTTTTATTTTTAATCCTTATTGTTTTATTTACTATTTTAATCATTTTAAAAGTTATAATTTCTTTGATTCTTTATTTTTTATAAATTTATGGATTTAATACACATCAAATAATATGACAAAATCCAAAAAAAATTATCCATCATATTCGAATATAATGACCTGATTTTTATGAATACTTTTTTGGAAAGCTATAGGTATTATTTTTCAAACTAAAGTCCTTGAATTTTTGTTGTAGTTACGATTGTTATATGAGGGATATATTTTTGCAGAAATTATATATATTTTATACTTTATTGTATTTAAGAGTTCTAAAAATATATATTTTTATGTTATATTTAATTATTGCAAAAGTTTAATATTTCATACATATATAAGAATTTAACTGCTATTATTCTTACCAAACTATCATGAAATATAGTAGACGTGATATTGTATATTTTCATATTTACAAAATCAAAATAAAACGAAGTTAAATTGCAGGTCTCTTGATGCCGTTTTATGAAAATAGTTCACAATTTTATTCATGCAAATATAAATAATGTATAAAACAATGTGAATAGTATTTACTCTATTTCATTCAAAAGAAAATAGAAATGCAATACATGTTAGTAATTAATTTACGTTGTTTGTAAAATTATATATCCAAATAGTACACTTTCTATTTAGGTCAGAGGCGGAAAAATGCTTTTTAAGCCCTGTTTTTTATTTTTAAATCCCCTGTGAGTAAATGTGCAATAAATTTCGTGAAGTCGTTTAAGCTGTTTCTAGCTCGACCTTATTATGTAAACTACTTATTTGCTTATTCATTAATAGAAGGCGATTAGCTTGCTTCTCTCCAGAGCACATGGCTCCATGAACGGTTCCCACAAAGCGATCATCCGTGGCTTCGCCGGCAAGCATGATAGCTGGGAGACCGTTCGAATAAGTCACGGGCGTGAGGAGATCCGCATGTCGAATGTCCTTTCGATCGCATTCCTTTGTGGCGTGAGAGTATGTTCCTGTAAAAAAATAGAATGACTATAATTACATCAAAATATTAAACTATTTATTTTAAAGGAAGTATATTATGCCATTAAATATAATAAATATAATTTATAATAAGGATAACCAGCTCTGAGATGGAATATGTCAGAAAAATTATAATCCATTGATTACAATGAAATTGTGCAAGAAAAAATGTTACCAAAAGTGAATCCCATGTAGAAACACTAAACTATACAACAAAATTAAAATTGATAGTATTATTGTAATTTAATATATTGGACGCAGTACGCTTACAACTAAGATATATTCTTGATGCCGTTTCATGTAACGAACAAAGATAATCAAAACAGTTTTCTATCTAAGAAAGAACAATGATAAGTAGGAAATATTCATTATTCATTCTATACTAGATATATAGCGATTGGATAAAATCTAAATTTAACAGAATTACAAGTATATATATATATATATATATATATATGGGCTGTTCTTATTTTCAAATGTTTGAAATGTTAGCAACATTGTGGATTTTCTGTTTCTTGGTGATAAAAGAAGACGACATACAAAGTTTGAACAAAATCGGTCAACATTACGAGGTCGCGCAACGAGGTCAAAGTTTTAAAAATTAAGTAAAAATATAGTTTTCCCCAAATTTCTTCAAAATGGTGGACGTTACAGACTTCAATAATAATTATTAATTTAAAGGAAATCTAATTTACTACAGTACAATCTGAGTTTACATCATATGATTCAGAGCCTGTATTGACCTATAAGAAATCGACTATGAAAAAAATAATAATAATGTGTTTCTTAGATTTGCGTCAAGATATCCTCTCAAAATTTTACTTTGTCTCTGACGCATTTATAATCCATTATATGCGTCACTTTGTACGCGAGATATGCTTTTTTTAATGTACATATAACTCTCTACTTATTAAATTGACATGATTTAGTATACCAAAATATTAAAGCTGGTTTACCAAGCTTTCATTTGATATGTTTGTTGTTCTAAAAATCGATATACTTTAAGAGATATAAGCAAATGCATTTTTGCACGTACTCTCCCCAAAAATTGATCTTTTGATATGAGAATATACAATTACCACTTGGTAACTACTGTTACTGTTAGCTGGATAGTAAGAGAAAGAAAAAAAGAAGGGAGAGAGTATTTTGCCTCACTTCTCTCCCTTCTTTTTTCTTTCTTTTTGACCTTGTTGCGCGACCTCGTAATGTTGACCGATTTTGTTCAAACTTTGTATGTCGTCTTCTTTTATCACCAAGAAACAGAAAATCCACAATGTTACTAACATTTCAAACATTTGAAAAATAAGAACAGCCCTATATATATATATATATATATATATATATAGAAAACCATACATTTCATGACCTTTTTTAGAATGTTGATTAAATATTTGTTATAACTTGATATAGAATTTACCAATTTCTTTTTCGAGAATGTCCACATATATTTTTTATTTTCCTTATTATCTCAAGCCATTGACCCGGGCAAAGTTAATATTATTTGTAAATGAAAACATAGACAATGCCTTTTTATTCCCTTTATAAAAGCCATTTTGTTGCATTCTATTTATGGTTTCTTGTTTCATTATCATCAAAATATTTCTATTTACGAATTTTATATGAATAAATGCACCAATTTAGTATTTTAGGATTGGCTTAAATTTGAGATTAATTTAGGATATTAAAGGAAAGTAACTGTTGACTCTTCATTACTAAGAGCAGTGATTACATTCAAGGACTAATATGCAGGATTATGTCATGATCAGCAGATATTGAAGGAATTGATTAATTGCAATACATAGTTCAAGGACAAAAGCCTTGCAAGTCATAATCAATAGATTCAATCATCATCATGCATGCCTAACGTAAGTAGATATTTAAAATGTTGGGGTGGCATAGGATATCCTTTTTTGGTTAAAAACATTTTATTCGGTTATATACCCCAAAAAAATCATACAGAGCAAAAATAAAATACACTAAATTTATATGCAGGTAACAGAGTATTTCAAACTATTCAGGGCAGTAGCGAAAAAACATATATGAATATTTTAGCTCACGTTACTACCCTGAAGAATAATCTTATATTAAAGGACGCATAATCTATATAATAATTCACCAATCTCTGTCCGTCTGTATGTCGCACGCTATCTCCTCCCACATTTATGGCAAGATTTGAACTTTGAAGGTATCTATGGAATCCTTGGGTCAAGACAGACCTAATAAACTATTTGCAAAGTGATGGGACCAGAAATTTAAAAAATCAGACCTTGTCTGATTTTACTACCTACTTTTCAAGGTAAAGAGAGGAAAAAAGAAAAGGAGGAGGAGGAGTTAGAGAAATAGAAAAAGAAAAAAGCATCTCATGTGACTTAAAACATATTCTTTGTACAAAGTCAAACTTTTTATGAGGATGTTTGACCAAAACAGAAAATTATTTTCTCTCTCCTCTCTTATATTCTTTAAGGTCTGTTTCACTCACAAAACTAGCTCCAAAACCTACCCATACTCGAAGGGCGAACATATGGCCTACGGCAGGCGGCCAAATATGCGAGTTTATTATAGTTGTTTAAAAACTCTCGATGTCTTTTTAAAATCCGTTTGAAAACTTTTATGTAGATTTTGCTGGCACATATTAAATTATGTCACGTGCCCATTTCCACGTTGGTGTTTCTAAATCGTGGATTTTGATAGAGAGAGCATTTGTTTTGCCTATATGGGTAGACGGAATTGCATCCGACTGGATATATATATTATAGCATTGAAATTAGCCCTCGAACATAGGATCTTATCAATGAGGTAGACCGACCATCCCCTCTCAGCATTCGAACCTGGTCCCCCAACATTGAGAGCTTAACACGCCTTAATGCACACGCCTATCGCACTCCCTATACATACTTAAATTATCCATTTGAACAATATGATATCTTATATTATTTTACTGATCTACTTTTGTTGTTAATTATTGGATCCTTGTCTAAGAAACAGTTTTATTGCACAAAAAATCTTTGAAGAAGTTCATAACATGATTTATAGACAATAAAAACATTTTTTTAGTGATCATCGATCAAAAACTTTATTCTTTTAGTGGGATATGGTTGCTTCATACCTAGATACGTCCAAACAATTTCAAATGCAAATGGTTAGTTGTTTTATATAACTATATTACTTGGACAATATTTAGTAGGGGTAGGAGGTATGGGGTCATATCTTCAAAATATGCATTGTACCATTTTTTTTGGACCATTATAGTAAAAATAAGAAGAATCCAAAAAAAAAATTAATTTTATGCATTTTTGGCGGTTTGCCGCCCAAAAAACCACAAAAAACGATATTTGGGCCCTGAGATACCTCTGAAAATCAAATATTGATCACTTAAGGCCGGTTTTCTGGTCCCAGGCAACCCCCAATTGCTATGAATGGTTATGAATACTTAAGGCCAAGTAAAGCACATTGCAATGTATTATGAAAGGAGATTTACAAAATTGGGGTACTCTGCTGCGTCAATTCTTCAAGCTATGCCTTACTTGCGAATGTTGTTGGATGAAACGCATCTAAGCAACCAGCATGTGGAAATTGTTAAAATGTTCTTGGACTCTGAATTTCTGCTAACTGAGTTGAGTGTACTGGCATATTTCACCCATACTATCACATTGCCATTTCTTCATTTTGTTGAAGTCAACACACAAGAAGACCTGCTGGAGATGTTTCCTCGACTCTACAAAGATTTGTTGGATGGAAAGATGGACACTCTTAAAGATTATGTTGTTCATTATCCCCATGTTAAAGTGAAGAAACCGAGTACTGATCTCGAACTTCAAATTTTGAATATGATGACAGTCGCAACAGCAGATGTGTTCTCGCTGCAAGCTGGTAGGGAATACGGTTTTGGAAAACACAAGGATGAAGCTCCACGTGCCACTCAGCTTCACTTATTGTCACCAGAAGAAAGAGACAGGTTGCCCACTAATAACCTTGATTCCGAGCGCCAGCTTTCTGTGTTTGGCAAACGTGCACCAGTTGCAAAATTCCGAAACAAAAAATTCACAGCGAAAGGTATACGAAACGACGTCACTCTATTTAAGTCCCAAACATTTAAAACTGAACCATGCAAAAAATTTAATTCCATTGTGAAGATCCTCAGCAACATGGAGACGAGATGGGTTGCAGAACAGAAGACCTACAACACACAAAGAATACTAGCCAAGATTGAAAAGGGAAAAAATCAGACGAAATACACCCAGAAATGTTTACAAGCATGCAAGAGCTGGGGTGGACCCGCAACAACAGTGGAGGAGCTGAATAAGATCCTCCAGGAAAGGAGTGATACTGCTGAGAAGATTTTGCGCACAGAGTTGTCTTACTACCGCGACACCCACAAAGCTGATGTAATCCAACAGCCAGATCTGTTCAGGGTCAACAATATCAGTTCCGATGATCAACTGCTGAACTTCTGTGCCCTTCTGTCTGGAAATGATCCTATGTCTGGTTACGTCAATCTCCCCTCCAACAAAGATGTTCTTAAACTTCTGCCATCGTGCGAAACAAATCAGCCAACAGGAGATGAAGATGAAGAGCGTATATCAGTCGGCATGATGTATATCACTCTCGTATCTGAAGGTGATGTGAACACTTGGTACCTTGCAGTTTGTACTGAGGAATGCAGTGGAACATACAACATGGATTTCTTACAGCGTGTGGACAAAAGTTCTAACTTGATATGGAAGCATCCATCAAAACCTGACAGAGCAACACTTCGACCAGAATCGATTATTCAATGTGTCATTGATGGTGATTGGGATGTATCGAAACAACGGAACATGACTTTTACCTTGAGGAACCACACCTATGTTGACACACTAGTGATGGATTGTACATAGTAGTGTCTTACTTTCATTAAAAACACTTCTTAGACTGTGTAGCATTTCTCCTCAGCTTTTACTAAAACTTAAACTCAACGTATTATCTGCTGTTTTTGCAACCCTCAAGTGAAATGCAGTGAAATGGGAACTATTTTCAAAGTTTAAGAGTATATATTTTTTCTAATATATTGTAGATTATTACATTTTGTCCACAGATGTCTTATTAAAATATGCTGAGAACTTGATTTTATTTTACTTCACCCAACTCATCTTGCTTCAGAGCTTCAGGCAGTACTGGAGAACTTCTAAGGTCCTATACAATGAGTCCTATCAGTCTGTTTATGGTAAAATTAGGCTTATTTTGGCCCTTTTTATGCCCTGGAGGACCCCCAAAACCCATAAAATACTGGAATAATGCTTTGATATGCTGGTTTAAACTATATGCATCCATTCATAGCCATTGGGAATGTCTCGAGACCGCCAGAGTACTCAATAGCGGGATAATACAGATTTGGGGCAAATTTTCGGTGATTTTTGGCCATTTTTGGGTAATTTTATGCCCTGAAGGACTCCAAACACCCCAAAACTGATGGAACAATGATTTACCATACTCCCCTTAAGTATTCATAACCATTCATAGCAATTGGGGGTTGCCTGGGACCAGAAAACCGGCCTTAAGTGATCAATATTGGATTTTCAGAGGTATCTCAGGGCCCAAATATCGTTTTTGTGGTTTTTTGGGCGGCAAACCGCCAAAAATGCATAAAATTAAATTTTTTTTTGGATTCTTCTTATTTTTACCATTATGGTCCAAAAAAATGGTACAATGCATAATTTGAAGATATGACCCCAAAATCATGCCATACCTCCTACCCCTATATTTAGGCATTTTGTTCCACTCAAATGCTTGCACAATGATTTTTTAAATATTTTTTCTAGGAGATGCTTTTGAGCGTTTTTTCCTAATATTTAATATTTATGTATCGTTATTTATAATAAATACTTGTACAAACTGAAGCAGATTACTTGTTTGATATTTGTTTATATTTTTCAAAAACTGCACAAATAATTTTCTTCCAATAATTTTAGAGCATCAATATCTTTAAAAGGATATTTCCACTTTGTAAATTAAATTTTCCAAATATATTTTTATTATCATTAAATCTCTGTATCATTCATAACTCAATATACAACATATATTGATCATTTTTCTCAGTTCATGGAAGTTATTTTTGCTCCCTCCTTCAGGTAAGAGTAAGAATATATAAACATTTACCCTCAACGTGAACATACGGTTTTGTATAAGAAAATAACCATCAATTTTCTTTTAGATTCAATCAATCAAGTGAATGGAAAAGGCTAATACTAATAATAATCATATACCTTGGGTAAAGCGATTTGAGAACCAGCGAGTAACAATGACATCCTTCAACTTTATTTCGCAGCGGAGCTTCATCTCAGAGGTTCTGTAATAAGAATAAAAATGATTTTAGCATGAATAAACATTTTATAGATATAAGTAAACTGGAGACCAAAAAATTATCATGACTCATGGAAAAAATAAAAACATAATATATTTATAAACCCCCATATTCTCTAAATCAATATTTTTTCCAGATTAAAAATACTTTTCATCAACGAATTATTAAACTATATATATATAGTTGGCATACCGCTCTGAATTCACTGTCACTGTTACTTTGGATATATACAGTGTAAGGACAATGGGGGACGTCACCTATCTGATATGATTTTCAAAACTATGTGAAACAAAACTTTAAATATGTACTAAAATTATGAAACAAAATTAAAACTTTCTGATTTATACGTCTTGTTTTATTGCCTTCTGAAAAAAGGAAGTTATGTTGCCGCACCCTATATATATATATATATATATATATATATAGGAAAGGCAACAAATAACAACTACTCTAAGGGAGTGCGATTAGCCGTGCGTGCTAAGGTGTGTTCAACTCTCAATGTTGGGGGCGCAGGTTCGAATCCCGAGAGGGGATGGTCATTTTTGGTCTATCTCATTGATAAGATCCTAGGTTCGATAGACTAATTTAATGCTATAATGCTTATTTACATTATTAGTTGGATGTAATTCTATCGAAATATATAGGCAAAAAAATCTTATTTTTCGTTTTTGGCGCCAAAAAAAAAGACCGATTTTTTTTCATGTTTAAAATTGGCTTTCTAAAAAAATAGTCTATTTGTTCAGAAGGACGAACAATGAACGATTCAATCTAAAAATCGATGAATGACGAACGACAACTTTTGGTGAACGACGAACGAACGACATTTTTTCGCGAACGTCAACAAGTCTGATATATATATACAAATATGCACTCACGCATTCTTCAAGAGACGAAGACATCCCTCTCCTATGTCTTTATTCGAGAGCTCCTCCATGTATCGTGACTCATTCCCGGAGATCCACCCCATGAGCATGTTGGGCTGACCCAGAATGGTATCAAAGCCATAGATATAATGAAACAATGGGTCATTCTCATCATCGTCATCATAGCCGGAAAGGGATTCCGAGTCCCGGAGTATCATGATCCCCTTCGTGCTCTCCTCCCAAAAGGCCTCCTCAAACTCAAGCTTGATCCGACAAATGTTCCCAAAGCGAATGCGACGAATGGCCTTTACCACTGAGGGAGACCAATTCACGCTGTCCTTGTCAAATAAGTAGGGATTACGCTTGAGGACGCCCAGGGATACGGTGACGATGACGGTATCGCAGGTGTAAATAATGCCCTCCGACGTTCGAATGATGGTTCGCCTCTGAGTGTCATCCTTTGATACTTTTGGACATAATGCATATATTTATTAAGTGTTGTATAATTTGCTTCATGTAAAAACTGGAATAATAACATGAATAATGATTTCTGCTATCTGATAAAATGAAAGATAAGCAATATACAATATTTGAGATCAAACTTTTTTATGTTTTGTTGTTAAATTGTGATCATCACTTATTCTCAGAGTTGCGACTACTGAATGTAAATCGGTATTTAGAACTGGAAGCGTTAACTGGTTTGAAGAAGTTAAGCTTTGCAAAATAAATAAAACATTTCCGGAGCTGAAAGCGCATTTAATATCGGACAACTTATAACAAAAGACAGTTAAGGAAACTATTGGTTTGATATTGCCTTCCAAATCTTCAAAATCCTAGTTCATAAAAATAACATGTTTTAAATTTCAAATAATCTCTAAAAAAATACAGCTAATTATTTACTTAATTGTCTTTTGTTATAAATTGTCCGATACTAAATGCATATGAAGAAGTCACCGAGCAGATATATAGATAAATTTTTCTTTCTTTGTAATCTACCGCACCGGTCGATATTCGGTAGATATATAATAAAATCTACCGAATACCGAATCGGCGGTATCGAATCCCAGCTCTGCTTATTCTCAAGAGATAAAGTGGTTCAAGATTATTGGGATGCTTTGTAATTATTAATGAGTAAAATGCAAATAATGTATATATCTATAAATATGCAACAAATTGCAGTTCGAGATGTAATTAATTCTGTAGACAAACATATTTTTGTCTGTCTGACTTATTTTAATAAAAGTTTTGTCTCGCCAATATTTTAGTATACTATACTAAATGTCTATTAAAGTTTTAGCTAATGGGTCATATATAAGACCTTTTTTAAAAATAAGAAAAATACGAGTTAACGTACAATCTTACATTACACATAAACTTACTTTTGATGACCTCTGTCTCAAGTTTAATTTGGACCGTGTCCTTTAATTCTTCCACAAGAGAATTAATAATGGAGCTGTAGCCACTCTCAAAGGATGCATTCTGACCGTCAAAGGCTAGTAAAAAGGATAAAGAGATAATTAAGAGTGATGATATGAAGATTATTTATATGCAAGTACATACTTTCATATTTGGCTCGTGTCATGATAGAAGCCGCTTTGACGTCGTCTCCGGTACAGTCGCAGTTCTCCCATAGGATTTTCCAGTGATAGACCTTCTTTCGCCAAGCTATTTCTTCCTCAGTCTCTATCCCACTAAACTCATCGATCCATTGCTTGAAGCGGATTTGCCAATAGTCACCTGGTATTTTAGAAAGTAAATAAAAGATATTTGTAATAAGAAATAAGTTCATTATTTGTATATATATATATATATATATTTCCATACAGAAAACATTGCCTCAATGCAATGGTTTTTAGGCACAGAGAGCTTTTATTTAATCTATTCCCAGACCAAAACATAAATTATGTATTAAATATGTCTTGTGCTTATTTGTTATCATTGTTACATGTTTAGATGTCATAGGTGTATTCTAAAAATGATTATTTCTTTAATATAAGCATTCGTATAGCCTTCTGAATAGCTAAATATTATTAGTCATATAAGTTTTTGCTACTTTAATAACATATCAATATATATACATATAAACATAATATAATTGGTTTTTATAATATCCAAACTATATCAGCCATATTATTTGAATCCGAATTTAAAGTTATTTTTTCCTTGGGTTAAATAATTTATATTTTTCTCCCTGTGTTTTCTTGACTCTTATATTTCCTTTCTGACATTGTGCTAAATCCAAGAGAGTTCAGGCTTTGTTTGCGATTTGTAAAAAAATATGTACCCATTAGAACTAGACATTCTCATTTGAATTTTACATTTTGTGTTCAGTGCACAGCAAGGATCAATGAAAAATGCAGATATTTTTTTAATTTGTAATTGGAAATATAAGATTATGTTAAAAACAAAAAATAAATATCAACAGAAGGAATTGCGATAGCTCAGTGCGTTAAGGTGTGTTCAACTCTTCATGTTAAGGGTTCGAATCTTGAGAGGGGAAGGTCAATTTAAAAAAACCTTATTGCTATGATCCTAAGTTCGGTAGACTAATTTAACGCTATAATGATTATTTATATCCACACGGAAGCTGCAATTCTATCGAACCAAATGGGCAAAGAAATAGTGAACACGAATATCTATATATTGCAGAAATGAACTGTTATAGATACACATATTAGGATGAGTCATAAAGAATGTGCCAGGACCATTATATCGAAATGTAAACAAGGTAGCTAAAAAAATCCAACGGAAGCGTTCTTATTGCATATTTTTGTGTGGGAAGCAACTATGTGGCGCCAATCAGGTAGTTTAAATAGTCAACATATTTCTATCTGTTACCCCACTCGCCACTGCAAATGGATACACCCGAATTTCGCTTCTACTTTTTGATCCGGATCAAGTTCGCCAAGACAGTCAACGAGATCCATAGGGACCACATTTCTACCTTCCCCGACTCCTGCCCTGGCCTCTCCACCATCAAGAGATGGAGAAAGGACTTCCATAATGACAGTTTAGTTTTGGAGAAGAATGTGCCATCAAGGAGACCCCGGAAGACAAGGACACCGAAGATCGCCGCTGTGAAGCGTCTGATCGAGATAACCCCAAATGACCACTCGACAGGTTGCATCGAGGCTTTCTACCACAGTAAACAGACTTTGACGGAGGATCTTGGACTACAAAACGTACTGAGTGTACTCATCCCCACCAGCTCTACGAGACCAACAAAAGGCAGCGTGTGAAATGCTCTAAAGCTGTTCCAGGACCACGGGGAGCACTATCTGGGGCCTCATCTGTCAAGTCTGGTTCTGGAAGTTGAAGTACCTGCTCCGGAATGACAAGTTTGGAGGCCACGAAGACGCAACACTAGCCGTGCAGCGGGCGATGAAGAGGGTTAGCAAAGACCATCTCCGAAAGCTCCTGTACACTGCCACGACGTCTTTGCAATCGGAGGGGATTATATTTACTGATTTAGAAGTATTTTATGATTTTGATGAAATTTTCAAATTTACTAGGTCAGGCTCATACTTTATTAGTGGACCTAATATATTAAATTAAGTATTTTGCCTTGCAAACATCTAGCTCCCAACAATTAAATAGAAGGGTGTTTTCTTACCAAGGGACATTTTAGATATTATACAAGGGAGTTGTCCGTTTTCATCAATCAGTTCATTTATTTCGTCATGCAGGTTGTCCAAAAACTCGACAGTTTCTTCGCAAAGCTTCTTTGGAGGGATCTTCCCGCTTTGCGATAAGTAGATCCCCACTCCGTCCGTGTTGGTTTTCTCCGATATGTTGATCTGTGTTAAGAAAACATACTTAAAAATAACTCTATTTTGTTATTGGATAATTCATATAAATTCCAAAGTTAATGAAGAATATAACAAGATATCTTCAAACATGAAAATAGTGAATGGTTTAAAAAACAGAAGTTGACTGTGATTTTAAGGTCAATTAAAATACGTTAAACTTAATATAATTATATTTTGTTTGGAAAAGCAAAGGCAATGGATTGGTATTCGGCATTTTAATATTTATGTACTACTGACGGCAATTTATTCTACCTATAACGATCATTTCATTGTATAACAATACTAATTTCACCTCCCTATAACATGATTCATATCAATCGGTAACAGTAGATTGGATAGTTTGTGCAAATCCCCTGACGGTAAAATATACTTTTTTAAATCCTTATTCTAAGAAAACCGCCTTTATCATTGGATTATTTAAAAATCTACTAGTACAGTTTGGACATAGTTTACTAATGAATATCGGTAACGGCGCTATATTTTTTTCTATCAAATCCAACCTACTGAGTATTTGATATTGCTACTTCCCTATTCAATAACTAAATCTACCTATGTTAGAATGAATCGGAAATTATGTGATACGAGAAAATAATACAATATAGATTACAGATTTCTTTTTTTTTAAATGATATATAAATATATATCAGATCTGTTGATTATCGTTCATTTGTTGTCGTTAAATTTTGGATTTTTCATTTTCATGGGATATTTCCTTTCTGAAAAAAATATCATCATTTTTTTCAGAATGGCGAGAAAAATTTCCTTTAAAAAAAGTCGCCAATTATTTTCAGAATGACGAACGACAAACGAACGAATCAATTTAAAATTAACTAGGTATGAGCAGCGAACGACGAACGACAATTTTTTGCGAACGTCAACAAGTCTGATATATATATATATATATATATATATATATATATAATATATATATATATATATATATTATATATATATCTATATATATATATCTATATATATATATATATGTTTCCTAGTGATAGTCAGATCTATTTTGATAGATGTAAGGTCTTAAGTTTGATTCTGCAAAACACCTCTTTTTATACATCAAGGCAATGAATACTAAAACAATCAGGAATGGTAAAGTCGTGCAAACCTTTCAAAACACAAATACAAAGTGGGATCGACTCATTTATTTATTTGCTGCATGAATGAAGTAGTGGAAGTGTGTAGAGGAATCGTTTTAGAACTACCTATTTATCTTCAAACTAGACGACAATGGGGAAGGTTTGTGTTGCTCTGGGTTGCAAGAGTGGCTACAAACCAAAGGGCAATGAGGGGAAAAAGAGACGGTTTCATATGTTCCCCAAGGATGAGTCCCTACGTCAACTCTGGACAAAGGCTGTACCGCGAAAAAATTAGATACCTTCAAGACATTCTGCGTTTTGTGACGTACATTTCATGCCCTCCGATTATAAGCAAGAGTCTGCTGACTCTAGTCCATCACGTTCAGACAGATCTGGAAAAACTCTTTGTCTTAAGATATTAAAAAAAGATGCCGTCCCTTCCAATTTTCCAAATCTTCCTCACTACTATTCAAAAAAGCCTCCTCCAAAGCGTTCCTCCACCTCAACCTCCTCCTCACGACTCCTTAATGAAAACGAGCGAATTTTAAAAAAGATTAAGGCTTTTGAAGAGGCCAACTCATTTTTAACACTCGAAGAGCTTCCAATTAAAATGGATAGGACTTGCCTTCCAAGTGGCGTTCAAGAACATTATGATGAAAAAGATAAAGAGCTGGTGTTCTTCAAGATGAACTTTAGTCATGGAGGACCGTCAATAGACTTCAGTCTAAAGATTAATGAAGAAATGACAATCCATATACGGTAAGCCAAACTTCATTCCTTAACCTTCTTTATTTATATATTGTTTTTC
Organism: Caligus rogercresseyi; assembly: GCA_013387185.1. Lineage (NCBI taxonomy): Eukaryota > Metazoa > Arthropoda > Copepoda > Siphonostomatoida > Caligidae > Caligus > Caligus rogercresseyi. Next base: position 12,407,305 of record CP045906.1, on the reverse strand, counting down.
ACATATCAAAACTTGACTATTCCTCAGTATTTTCTTATTAATACTGATTCATACAACTACGATGACTTTATTCCCTGCTATGTTGTATTTTTCAGGGTGAAAGATAAAGATCTATCTTTTAATCATCTCGAACATATCACCCAGAACAATCATATTACAAAATGTGACACCCTTCTTAATATTTTGACCTTCTTAAATTCATTGACATCAAACTCTTCCACCAATCAACTATTTAGCTTGGAAAATGAATTAAACACAGCTTTAAATCATTTGACAAATATCTTGCCCCATTTGGACGAAGCAAGGGAGAAAAAATTAAATTTTTTGATTGAACAATTATCCTTGTTGTTTAAATGTCCACAACAACGGAGATACAGTCCTGCCTTGTACGCCTTATCTTGTCCTGGAAAGGTTTCTCAACGAGTCTTTATAGAGATCTACGTAAAGAAGTTATCACATTACCTACAATACGTCACCTTACGGAACTTTCTTCATCTTTGAATTTAGAAACTGGATTGGCTGACTCTACAATAACTTACCTAAAGGCTCGCTTCAAGGCTCTAAGTCAAAATAGGGATAAAAATATTATTTATTATTGGCAATTTATTGACAGCTTTAAATACAAAATTCGATGTAAAATTATTCTCCTTAGAAAATATTGATGATGAAAGTAAACTTTTAGATCAATTAATCGAGGTGGGCTAACTCGTCCTTTTTAACGTGTTCCTTTGTTTATGCATTTTTTTCAGAAATTCGAACTTCAAAAAAGTATCTTCAAAGAGTTGATTTCTTCCCCTTCTTCAAAAAATATTTTGTTCTTTTGTTTTTTAAACTTTTTGAAAATGATACTTACGCTTTGGAAATTATTTTAGCAGAATGTGAAGAAGACCATTCCTTTGAAAAATTTATTCCACAAAACGCAGCTAAAATTTTGAATTGTATGTCCAAAATTATGTTTCGGAAATCAATGATCAAATTCACAAAAACAAAAGAAAAACAAGCAGTCAAAATATGACAAATATTCTAAGAGATTTAAAAAACTTAAAGGATAATAAACAAAAATGTATGTATGTTATTATAATTTTGCAGAATGTTTTAAATGTATCTATGTTTATTTAATATATGTCCATAAACATTTGTAAATAGTAAAAAATATATATTTCGTTCTCAAAATCATAATTTGTTTATGAAATAAATAAGGAAAGGGGAGAATGTACGCGTCAAAGAAAATATAAAAGAACTAGAAGCGCAATGCAGGCTGGAAAGGAGTATTGGCTGTGTTGCCTTCAATAGAGTTACACAGCTGACCTCATAAGATTCACAAAATGTAAACAAATTGAGTTAAGAACCTTTTTCAGTATAAGTATGACTCTCCTATATTCAGATCAAGGTCTGTATATAAGGTCTGGGCAATACAAAAATAAACATGTAGCAGTGCGACTACTCAATGACGTCACAGGAGAACGATGATATTTATCTCTATATAGAAATCAATCTATATCTATATCTTATATATATATATAATATATATATATCTATATATATATACATATATATATATATGATAGATGCATGATAGTATTATAGTATATATATATATATATATATATATATATAATATTATATATATATATATATATATATATATATATATATATATATATATATATGTGTGTTTGTATGGTTGTGTGTATAGATAAATAATATAATAATATTTTATATAAATATAAATTATATAGTATATATATTCGTTCTACACTGACGTCATGGAGTAGTCATACTGCTAGGATTACATGATTGTTTTTGTATTGCCCAGACCAAACGGAAAAGGGAAAGGCATATGAAGTGAAAGAGGAGTGAAGAAGAAATGAAATCCTTTAATTAAAAAGATTTAAATTTATCCATCACAAGATGTAATAACTGTTTGTCAAGAAGCGTAAAGAGTCTTTTGTCACTTTTAATCATTGACAAAGCTGCTTTATTAAAGAAAGATAAATTCACTTGCATATTGCTGCCCAAGTTTTGCAAAACATTTGTGAAAAACAACGGTAGGTTTTTAATGATCTTAATGAACATATGCTAGACGTTAGCCCAACAAACAATCACGTTTATAAATTCATAAAAGATTTGGCAGCAACTTATTCCCGAATAAGACTTTATCATCAAGGAAGAGTGACGAATATAAAATTACCCTCCGACTACATAAGAAAAAGTCATGATAAACAGTATTATTCAAAGGACAGTAAAAGTATTCATTAATATTATTAAAAACCTATCACATTGTTATTTTCATGTTTATTATGTTATGCAAATATATTTATAACAATAATTACATATCTTAAAATTGTACCATGATTTCCTAAATATATCAATAATATTTTCTATTTTACAAAAATGATTATAGGACTAATATTTAAAAAAATATAGCGAATCTTTTAAAATCGTACTACATAAAAATCTCAGTTTCATTCTTCATTATGGTTACTAAGTTTTTCTTCTCTTCTGTTGTTCATGTTTTTCCTTCGGCAGACGCGTTGCGCTTCTAGTTCTTTTATATTTTCTTTGGTACG
>CP045906.1:12377363-12404635 GCA_013387185.1 Caligus rogercresseyi | reverse complement strand
AACTTACCTTAGACAAGAGCAGTAGTAACATCCTCCTTGTCATAAGATTGGCAGTGCATGGAGGATGGGTTGATGAGTTTCTTCACTTTTAAAGCACTGTGTCTTTAATTAACGAATCTTTGATCTTCGTGTTATTGGACCGTTTAGACTTCAACTTACAGATTTCTTTTTAGCTGCCCTTAAATAATCATAGTTTTTTTTTGTTATCTAATATATAAGACGTGAATATACCTTAAATCTTGCCGAATTTCCTTAAAAGGAATGCAATATTTTTTATGATCCGATAGGAGTCGATAAAATTTCTGTTTCCAAAAGAGGTAACTTTGAAGAAGCAAAGTTAATTCTCTGAGCCAGCAAGAGGGTCAGGTTCTTGGGGCTTAGAAGAAGAGCAGTTTTCCGGTGCTGACTTCCTTCTTCCAAAATTTCTCGAAGAAGAACTTTTTTTTCGATTTTGAATCCTCTCCCTTCCAGCTTTTTTGAGGGAAGAGTGTCTTCATCAACACTCATAGCAAGGAATGTTTGTGGTTGGATAAGATCCATTTTTTAGCCTCTTGACTGTTGGGCGCCGAAGTAGTCATTTTTTAGATCTCGCTCATATGCCTCAGGTGGAAAGTGACACTGACACACTCTAGATGTATCCGGATTGAAAGTATCGTCTCTCTTGCATCGTCTGACCCATTCTTTTTGTTCCAATAACATTTAGAGGGAAGCGATGGTACGAGACTCCATCAGGATTGGTGCATGTTGCAACAGCACAGCACTTCCTAATTTTCTTAGGCCCTAATCATACAAAAAAAAATTATCATTAAGAATACAAAATTAAATCACAAATAAACCTTACCAGTTGATGACAACAAATTGTAAATCTGGGAGGCGTGGAGTGCTTTAAAAATTGCTGAATTTAAATGACTGAGAATGAATCGTAATTCAAATATTAATGAATGGATATTCCCGTTCTCCGGTGATGACACAACATCCGCTTAATATTATTTATTATGTTATGTCATTGTTTATTCTTCACTAAACATACTTACCTTACCGTAGCTTAATGTTCATATGTACCTTATGGGTCTATTATATACGAATATATATGAACGAAAAAGTATTCAAAATGGCTTATTTTACTAGTTTTATAAAATAAAACAAACCAAATGTGCTCATTAATGCTCAATAAAGCTATTTGATTAATAAGCTGGGCCCAAAAGCCAGTAGTTTCCTTTAAAAATGAATTTACACAAAAGTGTCTTTAAGGAAAAAATTCTATTATCAATAATCCGAACAAAAAATGTTTTATAAGATTTCTATGCATAAGTTATATAATTTCCTAGAACCTATATATATATATATATACTATAATATATATATATATTATATATAGACCTTGCTTGTGAGTAGAGTCCTTTTGTGGCACTGTCTTTATTCATTATTCAGGGATTCCTACGTCAGAGTGACGTAATTTGTCTCTTCAGGATTCCTCCCTGATAATCGAAGGCGGATTGGAGCCTCCCGGCAGCAATGGACGACCTTTTTGTATCTCACCGGAATATTCGTCCAAATATCTACCAGCTGATACCAAAAAGTCGATTCTTCTGTCCTTGCAACTCCGTTATATTAATTTTTTCTTAGGACGAAAAAATAATCAACACAGTACGTGAGACGTACATAAGAAAACCTTAGAATTTTGATGTTGCTTTGTTGACACCTAATACATTCATATATAGATATTATTTATGAGAATGAAGTTCTTCATGTTCACAGACATATATCATATCTAGAGTTTCGCGCAGTCGAAAACGCTCACATTTCCTTGGTGTATTTAATCTTTTCATCTGCCTTGTAAGGTATTATTAATATGGAAAACAAAGACTTATAACATGACAAGAGGGATAAGTGTTATCCCGGCTATTCTCAACATAATTCATTTCAATATATGTATATAAGCAATTGAGGAATATACAAATAAAATTAAATACATATGCCCACATTAAATAAACGCTTAATTTTGGGATTAAGAATTACATATATTAATATTTTTAAGGTATATCTTGAGATGAGACATTATATTTGTACCAAATTCATATCACAATAATGAAATAAACGATTAAAATAGTTCAAATTAATTTCATTTGAAAATGTAGATAAAAATGAAGTCATGGAGACTTACATTGTCGTCATTATAAGACTAAATAAAAAATACTTAGATACATTATTTAAGTCCTGCTCACACAGAATTTTGAGTTCCCTTGAAAAAAATATATCATATTTTTTATGATAAAATAATATACTACACCACCGGAGAAATGTATTGCACAAACAGCAAAAGGGGAGTTTGCAAACAGCATCAGAAATAAGACAATATTATAGTAACCAAAGTATTTAGCATACAGTTAATAGGAATTCCTCTGAAATTATATACAATTCATTATTCAATATGCAAAATATTGCTTAGAAAATGGTCACTTAGTTGATTCGTTCAACTTACAAAGTCGTTTAGTCTACTTTCTCTTCTTTATATCCCCACCATATCAGCAAGAGAGTTTCAACCAATAAATTTGATTAATAGATAAATGCTCATAATGTCTTGTAAATGAACACCGAAATCGAAATAATTTTCTTACAAGAGCACCATTTATAAACAGTTAATTTTATATCAAATTATTTTATTGAGTGATGGTTAAAAACCGTTTTATCCACATGTAGTATTGAAAATACATTTTTAAATGGCTAAAATATAAATTTATTTTTAAACAATATAGTGTAAAAATAAACTACACAATACATAGCACAAAAATAAAAAAAATCCAAGAAGAAGAAAATATGGCTATCCGAACTTTTTCATCCAAATTATGACCCTTCATTGAAAAAGACCCCAAGAACTTAATGGTGATGGACTGACTAGTCTTTCTGTGGTCTACCCAAAATCTATATAAAAAAATATTTCGACTTATCGAAGTATCTAGATAAGAAATGGCGGAATACTCTCTCACCACCTTCATATACATGGCTTTGGTTGGCACTGACTTCATGAATGGAAGGATAAGTTTTTTCTTATTACTCCTGGTGCCCAGAGAATACTGTGGAAGGGACAGGCATCTTATTCGTCGTCAACGATAGATATTATCAGGCAAAATCTAAAAAAAGTTTTCTTTAAAAACCTCAAGGATGCAAAATAATTAGGATTAGCAGCATTCTATTTATATATTTTATCTATTCACTTATCTTTTATCTATTCATGAAATAAAAAAAAGTCAATTTTGAACTGTGGAAAGTTCTCTTTTAAGTTACAAAATGTAGCATCTCTACATTTAATGTCAATCCTATACTCTCAAGAATATCCTACGGTGAAATTTTCAAAGAAGAAGCTGATATAATTGTGAAGTTTAGCAATTGCAGATTTAATTGAAAAGAAAAATGCTATCTTCTATCACAAAAGTGAAACATACAAACGTTTTACGGCTAAGTTTCAAATTCTTCGGATGTTTACAGGGTGCGTAATAAGTCCGGGAAGTGGGACTTTACGACACTGTAGTTCTATTGTGTTTGGGATTTTCGTGCTTAAAACCGGTAGATACGTTCTTCAACTTCATCAAAACAAGTTCATTTTAACAACAAAGTTTTTGTCAACGTTCCTCCAGCATCATGAGCAATTTCCGTGACACTATAGTTGCCTTTCATTGCGCGGGGTTGAGTAATTCTGATATTGTCAAGAAGCTCAAGGACATAAAAGTGACCTACAAGCTTGTTTACAACATGGTCAAACGGTACAAGGAGACCGAAAAAACATCCGACAGGCCCAGGAGTGGCCGACCAATGTCTGTGAGAACCCAGGCGTGTGGGAAGAGGATCCGCGAGAAGATCAGGAGGAACCCTGCAAGAAGCCTGAGAAAGATGGCCAAAGAGAAAATATGAGCGAGGGGTCGATGAGAAATCTAGTGAAAAAGGATCTGGGGATGACTCCATATAAGAAGATAAGGCTTCAACTTCTTTCTGAGGCCACAATTGAGAAGCGAAGAGAACGAGGCCGAATCTTCTAGACAAACTGAAGTCTGGCACGCAGGGTCCATTTTTTTACACGGACGAAAAATTGTTTCAGTTCAGGCGTTGTACAATTCCCAGAATGATCGGATTTTGGCCAAGAGCAGTGCTGACATTCCTGTCAAGATTCTTGGAGTCTTCCGACGTCAAAAACCAAAGTCTGTGATGGTCTGGGCAGGAGTTATGTCAGATGGGAAAAAGAGCCCTCTCATATTTGCCCCGAGGGCGTCAAGATTAACAAGGAGGTCTACCTGTCAATGTTAAATGACCAAGTACTGCCATGGATCAAGGCTGAGTATGGGGAAACCTTCTTCACTTTTCAGCAAGACTCTTTCCCAGCCCATGGGTCCAAACTTGTCCAAGAATGGTGCAAGCAGAATTTTCCTGCCTTTTGGGACAAATTTTCAGTGAAAATATACTATTTAAGTCTACATTTCTCTCTTCCTGGACTTATTATGCACCCTGTATATTTTAATCCGCCTTGCAAGGATGCAGAAAGTTGTATAAACTCCGTGTATCATGCCTTTGCTCTCTGTCCTGCCCTCAACATTTAAAGAGATTTATTAAATTCAATCTTAGAGGTTTAACGGAAAAGTATATTACACCCATTCTTTTATTCGGAACAAGTTATAAACGTTCCAACAATCCAAAGACACAAGTCATTGAGTATGCTTTGTCGAGCATCCGAAGTCTTTTAGCTGAACAACTGGCTAATTCTCATCCCTGGATCAACACTCCATTAGAGCAATTTTAATTTATACCTCTGCACGCTATTCCGTGTTAGCAATGAAGATTCCCGTTGTTCGGAGACCCAATGAACTTACGCCGGCGAATTAATAAATTTTCATCCTCATGGCGCGCAATGGAGCCTGAAATTTCTTCGACAACTAATCTGCCAATATAAAAGCTACCAAAGATTTTCAAATATAAAACACCAATGCTATTTCTATATTACCTTTTTTAATTTCTTTTGTTATTGTGTTTCTTTTAATCTGTTGTAATGTAAAGTGTTTTTTATTCTAATGATTCTTTATTTCACTGTTGTTTAACTTAATTTTAAAGTTTCATTTTTAAACTATATTGTTTATTTATGTATTTTTATATACAACTACTTTAAGCAAATAAAGTCCAAAGACAGTTAAGTGAAAATAAAAAAACTAAATGAACGTTGAAATTCAAAGTCATTGAATGTTTTGCATGTTTGTTCATAATTCTGGCAATAAGATGCCGCTTATATAATGTTACAAAGAAAACATGAAAGTCTTATTTACAATTCATAGTAGTTGTGGGTTCATTTCCGAAGTTTTTATCCATTAACTTTAATTGAGTAAAGGCAATCCTTGCCAGTAAATAATATATATATATTGCAAGCCCTTAAAGAATTCCATATCTTTCAAAAGCAGTTATCTTTGACATACACATATGCTGAGCCAAAAATGTTGAATAAGAGCGGATACATGCTTTAGAATAGTTAGAAAAATGATCTACCAAAAAACACAACATCATTTATTTTCCACTTTGTAAATTTAAGAATGTTTGACGTTTTACTTCCACAATTCGAATATAAAATAAGTTATCATTTTAAGGTTTCATATATATTATTTCTGCATCAAATGTTTACAAACCCAAAACAATATGTGTATTCAATCTGAACATTTCCCTAAAATATAAATATATATATTTTTTTTCTTTTTCCCTATTCATTTATTGTTATATCACATTAAACGATTCCATTGACCATTAATGAAAAGATTGCTTTGTCGTCTAATAAAATATTTTTTCTTCTCTTCTCATTTACAAAAACGTTAAAATACTCTTGGATTTATATTACACTTGAATGGCCGAAAATGAAAAAAACCTTCATTTATCCAAGGTGTCACTTTTGACAACTTTTATTTGATCGATTTTATGGGTATATTTGCCAAACATGACAAAATTTGATGGTTTTTTAAATTGAAACTTGAACAATATTTTAAAAATAATATACCAAGAATACTTTAAAGACTTTTTATTGAGATATCTATATATACCAATAGATGTTTTACACTGGAGTCAGTCATACTTTTTCTTTTTCCTGCACGAATACATTGGGAGGAAAATAAAATATATTACAATCCAGTGTATCCACAGACCTGCAATAGAAGTACTAAGAAAAGAAATGATCATTTACGTCTATTTGGATGTTAGAATGATTAATGATACATTTTATAAGACTAATTTATTACTTGAATCATATATATATATATATATATTTATTTATATATACACGCACTCATATACCTATATATATATACATATATAAATATAGGTATATATATACATATATATATATATATATATAGATAAGATAGATAGTAGATAGATATATTACGATAATATAAATACAACTAAATAGAGAGTAAAGGGGCTGTTAAGTTAGCTTGTGAATTTCATTATTGATTTTTTCGTCCCTATTTTTTCCGCACACTTTCTTAGCGTTCGATCATGCTAATACATATGTGGCTGCTGCGTCATTGGCCAACTCAGGAAGAAGAATCCATGAGGCGTTTCAACTCACAAAGTACCGAATGATCCAACCAGACCAAGACAGTGGATTCATGCTTTCCCAATAGTGCGTCGAAATGAGGATTATCAAGAAGACATAAAATGTATTCGCTGCATGTTATCTACATTCCCTTGCCTAGGGCTTTACGTATGAATCTCAGGACTCTAATTTGTTAGAAAAAGAACAAAAAAAACAGTGCTATATTAATAAAGTGATTTCTTAGAAAATGCAGTTCCTTCTAACTATGAAAACAAGTCTGACTATTTATTACTCCTCTAACTAAAACACGAAGAAGAATAACATCTACTTACAAAGGCTGTCAGAATATGGCAAATGAAAGGATTCGATTTGCAAAAAAAAAAAACTTTCTGAGGCTGATAAAATTCTTTAATTTTCCCGAAAAGTACTTTAAGTGATCCCATCACAAACACAGTTTAAAATGTCACCCTATAATTAACTCATTAGTTACTTCTTTCTTTGACAAAACTTCTATGATTTCATTACTTTAATTTCAACGGATTTTCTTAGATTTTCTCTTATTTCTCTTTAACCTTTTTAGGTTCAATTTTGTATTTTTATTATTAAATTTAGTTTAATCAATTCGAATCATCTGAGCCTATTTATATTAATTTTTGTCCAGCTTAATTAATTTTCTTATCGACTCCATATTAAAACATTCCGGAGTATCCTTACTTCATCTTAAAGAAAGAGAGAAAGTTTCTTTTAATTTCTTATTTTTTTTCGTAACATCGATTACTTTACAACAAGTAAATTGCATTAATGTGTAGAAGTTTTATAAATGCATTTAAATCTATTTAACTTTTATTCTTTTTATGGAAAGAAATGTTCAAATGCCTTGTGGATTCGAAGTTATTTAAACGGATTGAAGTAAAATTAGTATTCTCCGAAAATGTATAAGTGGAAAGAGAAATATCGGCTTCAAATATCTTGTGAAGACAAATGAAACTGCTTCAAGTTTCACACACAGTGTCTTTCTGATATTGTGTTCAGGCGGATAATATTGTTCTTTAAATTAAATAACATTTACGTTTATGCTGATATCTAATGAATTCCTGAGTCTCTTTTTACTCCTCGTGGACTCTACCTCTACCAACCAGTTCACGCATCTACGCTTTCCCAACGGCTTCAAAAGAATCTCTGCATCCTCACTCACCACTTGGGGTTCCCTATTTACAACTCACTTGTGGACTGATTATGAATATATCAAGTTGTGTTAACTTATCCTGGATTATCATGCACCTTGCTGACTGTTTTATAATATTATTGTATTTGGTAACTGTTAATAAATGTTTTCTTTGATTTTCTAGCATTCCTTTATCCCTGCGTATCTCTACGTTTTTCGTTCACAGATCTCTGCTTCCTCACTAACTTCAAACGTATCTGCATTCCCACTGATAACCTACAGATACTTGCCTACAGCTAATGGACTTCCGTGATCCCGCGGACTTATAAATAACCCTCCTCATCTTTGGCCCCTTTTCATGAATCCTACAGTCACTGTTGACTCCTAAAGGATATTCTTGTCCTCGTCGACCGCTCGCGTATCTCTGTTTCCCCAAAGACTTAAAACGAATCTCTGCGTCCGAGCTGATCACTTACGTTAAGAGTTTCCTGATAACAAACCCCTCAAAAATTCCTGCCAAGAGCTCTCGGATTTTCAGGTCCTCACAAACTGCTCACGGATCCTTGCCTCTAAAGAAAGCTCACCTTCAAGCAGGAATCTGCACCTACCAACAAGGCCGAGGCAATGCTTGACTGACTCATGGACAATTTACCAAACTCTAGATCCCCCTACCTGACTCCCCAAATCTCAACCCCTTTGACTACTACATACTTGTAGGAGAAGGCCTGTATAACCCCCAATAACTATGAAGACTTTAAAAAACGCATATCTTGTCCGTAACCATGACCATGGAGGCTGCAAAGGTGTCAAGATCCGTGAAGACTTCAGCTCCCGTGTAAAGAACGGATTAGATGCTTGACTAATACATATACAGTGTGTTCCATCAGAAATGGAATTTTTAAATTGCGAATTAGAAGTACTTGTAATACTTAAAATTCCCTCATACATATATTATTTTAATGCAAAATAATGGATTTTATGATTATTAAAGATTTATAGTCTTATATTGCAAGAGGCAAATTTCTGAAGCCTTACAAAAGTTGCTGAAAATTACCCCCTCCAGCCAGAAGACAGAACGACGCACGCTTCAGGACATTCTTGCAAATATTTTTGATCGTCTCCTGGCTATATATTTCAACACATTGCAAAATGACTCATGGAATCTGTTTTTTCTTCATAAAAACTCAAGTTTGTGCTGCAGTCCAGAAGTGGAAGTCCAAAGGATTGAAATCTGGACAATGAGCTGGCCAAGGAATTTCCGTCCCTCTGCTGATGACTCGTCAGCAAAACTTTTTTTAGAAATGCTAAGGGTTCATTTGTGTAATGTGGTGGAGCGCCGTCTGTCATACACCAAAATGAAGAACGAGTTGCAGAATGGCACAGCCTGTGCCAAATTATGTCCTGGAGCATTCCGAAATATGAAACACCGTTAACCAACGACAAATGGCCACCATCGTCAAGGAATGTATGAACGATTGGAGCCATTCCATTAATAATGTCGACGAAGTTAACATCATTCCTATTATTTTTTTTTCGCAGAAATTTCGAGGGTTTTCACTAAACCACACTCCGTCGTTTTTTCGATGTGGTTTTTGATGAAGACAAAAAAACTTCTCGTCAGTCCAAATGATTCTATCAACAATGTTGGGTAATTACTGCAGAATCCACTGACAAAACTGTCTTCTTTGCACATTGTGGACATCAGTTTATGGTTGAACTGAAATGTAATGATAAAATGTATCGAAGATCATGCCTAACGATCCTCCACAACTTTGTTTTTATGGGTGAAATTTGCGGAGAAGCTTTTCTATTTGAGCAACTGTTTTTTAAAGAAAGTCTTCACCTTCCTAATCATTGCTTCTGATCATTTGATTTTGTTTTCATATGTTTTTTCTAGTGGATAGCACCAGTCTCATTTAAATGATCAAGAACCCTTGTGAACTAGATCAGCTGGTAAGATTACGCCGCCCGTCCACTGATCTTGAAGTGAATTATAAATTCTCAGCGAACTATAGAAGGAGAAGGTGTTTTTCCAAACATTTTTCAGGTTACAAATTGTCAATAATCAATGCAAATTTTTATCTATTGATAAAAATCCCTTCTTTATGAACATAATGCCGTATCCATAATACGTCTTGAATTAGTTTGAGTGCTTCAAATTCACACTTTAAAAATGACATTTCTGATGGAACACACTGAATTATGACAAAAATATTTTAATTTTTTATGTTCGTAAAACCTTTCTGATTTATATTATTGGTTATGAACAGGTTCAGAATTAATCAGAACGAGATTTATGTGAAAAAATGTGCAAATTATTTAGCTTTTCAAAGTAAAAACAGAACTTATAGTGTTCAAATGAACCACAATAACTATATCATAATTGAAGTTAAATGATTTATATAATTAGTTGAATACATAGTTTATATAAATTCAATCAAAAATAAAAAAATGTTTTGTGAACATGGTGGTAGTAAAGTCTAAAAAAATGAACTTGATTTTGTGTTGAATAAAAAATGAAAAAAAATATTTACAAACAAATAGTTATTGATGCCGAAAGAGGCAGAATTTTATCATTTGGTCGTCTATAAAGTAACCAAAATTTAAGTTTCTTTGAGCTTATTATTGAAAACATTTTTGCTTAAAACAAACAATTTGTATATTATAAGCAATAACAAAATTGGTTCTCCTATATATATATATATATATATATATATATATATATATATATATATATATATATATAATAGAATAAAATAAACTTATTCCTTTATTACCTCCGCCGAAGGAGGTATTGTTTTCACTGGCGTTGGTTTGTTGGTTGGTTTGTTTGTTGGTTTGTTTGTCAGCAGGATAACTCAAAAAGTACGGAACGGATTCGGATGAAACTTTGTGGAGTTGTTAAAATTGCCAAAAGGAACAAGTGATTAAATTGTGGCATCTCTGAGTGCAGAATTAAGATGCAAAACGAGCTAAATACTAATAAATATTTCAAGTTAGCCTACTCTGCCAATAGATGTCGCTGTGCTGTGAAATCGGGTGCCAGGAGCGTCTTCCTTTCGGAATTTCCGTCGAGGGGAACCCTCCCTCGTCCCTCTACGCCGCCCCAGTCGTGAAAATCCGCCTCGGAGGCTCATAAGGACCCCGTGACGGCGGAGGTTTGCACTCTCTGAGTGTATATATGCCTCTAGTTAATATATTCAATTAAAAAGTAGATTAACACTCTAATACAAGCATGCAGGGAGTGCAATAGCTCAATGGAAGCATGCTCGATTCACAATATTGAATGCCCAGGTAGTACTCCTTTATAGAAGGGAAGATCAATATTGAGCAACCTTATTGAAAAAAGTATTGTGAAACCTAGTTACATTTATTTTATGTTCTCATTAATAGTGAAACGTCATAAATTATTTTTGATGTATCAGAATATATTGATACAATTGACTATTTATGATAATAGAATATCATTCCAAAATATATTTTTCCCTTTTACCAGTTTGATGTCATTCAAACAGCAAAAGAAAAGTCCGTTCTCTAGGGGATACCTTGTTTGTGATATATAATCCTGAATGGACTAACTTAATTTGTATAATGCTAATTCATATTTACATATATTATGCATTTCCATTAAACTAAATATGCAAAAAATACATTTATGAGCATCATAAAAATGTGTATCATCAAATATTAACATACGTTTAGGTTGAATTACCACATACACACACACACGCACGCACGCACACACACACACACACACACATATATATATATATATATATATATATATATATATATATATATATATATATATATATATATATATATATATATATATATATATATATATATATATATATATATATATATTATAATTTATAAGTTTAAAATTCTAAACTTGATGGCCTTTTACTCCATGCTCTCTGTTCGTTGTAGATTTCGATAGTAAATCTTCTTGTGGGCGTTCTGTCTAATGACTTCAACTGTTATATTGGTGTTGTAAATTGGTTTTAGTTTCCATATTATACGCTGATCTCCACCCAGAACCTGAGAGAGTGTTAAAGGTATGTGATTTGTCAAGTCCGAGCCCAACTAAATAAAAAGTTAAGATCATTATCCGAGTCAGCAACTGGTGAAATAAAGAGGAAAAGGAAAAAAATATTATATATATATATATATATATATATATATATATATATATATATATATATAGAAGCATTCATAAACATTTGAAAACATTGAGCTTTCCATTTTTTTTAAAAGTTCCTCATACTTGTATTTGTTATCATTGCCCTGACATTTCAAATTACTTTGATTGATAAGACTGTATCGTAAATATTTTTCTTATTTATTTAACTTTTTCAAAGGCAAGGAAGGAAGATGAAGATGACTTATCTTTCCCCCTCCATAATAAACAATCATATAATCGCTCCATGACTTTTTTTTTGCTCTCTCGGAAGAAAAATACGGAGAGAAAACGCCAAGGCTCTCATTATATTGTGTATTTGAGGAAGTTTTGCTTTTTTAGTTACCTTCTTGGATCTTAGGGAGAGAGAGAGCGATAGAGAAATGTGTAGAACATGAGATCCATGAAGTGAGGAACGTGATCTTTAGGATCTTGAATGAAGATCAGTGACTGCATCAAGCGACCTCATGTCCTAGTTGAGGTTAATCTGACCTCCATCGGCAACATCACGGAGTTAGATGAGGCAAATGGTAAGAAGTCGCGTATACATACATTTTCAAGCGTGGTTGTGTCAATGGACGTAATTAATAATATATTAATATTTTTGGTTATACATTGTTTTGATGAATAAAAAATATTGAATTTCTATTTTGTGCACAGCTGATATATTTTGAAAATTTTTCATCCAAAATGGTTTACATGTTGAAATGTAGTGGCGAGTGTTTGTATAAAGTTTTCAGTTTTTGTATTATAAAGTTATATATTTCCAATGGCATCTTATACCCATCTTTATTAATTCCTCGTTTTAATTGATTTGTGAATTTAATAATTGGTACTTAAAATAATTGATGCCGGTCGCTCTTCTAAGCTGTTCAAATTCTAGCATGTCTAGGTGTTCAAAAAGGATTAAGTATATATACATATATATATATATATATATATGGACAACAAATTTTGCCATTACTAATAATAACAAATTATTTGTTTAAGCATAAATGTATTTCAATAAATAAACTTAAAAGCAGCTTCAATAATGTATTGTTTGTAGATGATTAGTGATATAATTCTGCCCTTTTTGGCTTGTATTTGGTTATAAAAGCAAATTATTTACTTTTTTTAACATAAAGTCAAATTCATATATTTAGAGTTTACTGCCACTATTTCACACAAACATTTTTTAAATTTGTGGTTGAATTTATAAAAACTATCTATTCAACTAACGATATGATTTTTTTATAAATATAAGCAATATATATTATAGACATTCATTGCAGTCATATAATATATTTGGTAGCTAAATTTAAGACATTTATATTTTAAACGAATCACAGAATTTAAGTACATCAAAGATATATTATACAAATACATTCGTTTGGCGATTATAAATTGATACATTTATTATTAATAGACATTTTAATTCAGTGTTTTTAACATTTTTGGGCTTATAACACTATTCATTCATTGAAAAAATTCATGACACTCCAACAGCTCATTTTAACAGTATAAACAACTGTTTGTAAAAAGGTTGTTGTGCCTTATTTATCGGCATAAATGAAAATATTACACGTTTTAAAACACTGGCTTAATTCAAGTCATATCCGTATATGTTATCTACATCAGCATATTAACAATTTTCATGATTTATGAAGAGAAATTAATTATTGTAAGTTTTCATTCATTTTAATTTTTAACGTAATTAAACGTCTAATAGTGAAGAATTTATCTTTTAGACTTTACTAAAATATGCAGATATAGTTATATACATACATATTGCAATTGTAAGATATTTATATTAAATTGTTATAACTTAGTGGTGCTGTAATACATCTAGATATATATATATATATATTATATAATATATATATATATATTATGGAATAATACATTTTGAATGAAATATTAATTATTTTCTGAAAGAAAAAAATCTTAGATATGATTAACAGTTGAGTTTATCATTTGATCAGGAGTCATATATAGTTATAGAGTTAAAGAAAATGGTAAGATATAGCATGCAATATTTTGGATTAAGTAAAAAAATGATTTCACAATTACTTAACATTGCTTTTTATAACTTTTTATTGCTTGAAACCTCTCATGATTTTAACCACCGCAACCAAAGAATGCTTTTAACTATATTATAGTGAAGTTTATATCCTATTGATAAATAAATATTTAAAAAATATTATTTAAGATAGCATTTGTGATTTCATAATTTTAGATTTCTTAAATTTGTTATCAAATCTAAAAACAAAATTATTTTTCTATGTCCACAAACAAGTTTTTGTATTGTAATAAAATTATAAAAAAATGTAAGGGACAGTTATAAAAAAGAAGTTTTTATATCCAACTCCTTACAAATTACTTTTTAATGTTGCACTTTTCCGTATACACTTTTTTCATAAATGAATACACTTAGAATTTAAATGCAACGACCCTTGACTCAAAGTACAACTCTTAGACAAAGTTTTTGTGTTATCTTCTTTTGTTTAAAGATGTATGATGTGTATTTAATTTTTTAATGCTTCAAAAAAGTGATGTCGTTAAGTTGAAGAAGGCATTTATAATTATTTCAACTTTAATATCCTTTGTTCCTTTGATGTTTCTGAGAAATATATACTTGAAGGATGTTATCCGTTTACTCCCACCATGAAGAATGTTACATTTTTTTTTACTTTTTTATAACAGGTCAAATTAATTAGAGGTAGGTTATGTTTGAAAATTAAATTTGCTTTACAATCGAAAAAGAAGATAACAAAGCGGTAAGAATACGTTTTGTTAAGCTTGTTAACTGTCATGATCAAATAGCTTAAAAAATAACAAGATCATTTAAGAAAGGCTCTGTTTAGACTTTAATACAATTTCTTCCAAAATCTTAAAATAGCCTTTATTAGTTTGAACAGAATTTATATGAAACTCTTAGAAAAGTTAAAAGGAACAGTATTATTCAGTGTTGAAAAATACTGTTTTTTTTCTTTCTTGATAAAATCGTATTTATATAACCTAACAGATTGATTGCCTTGATCGATATTAACACCTCAGGAACCAGATGTACCTAACAAATGCAAGGTTTTGATTTCGGTTTAATAAAAGGAGCTGAAGCAAAAGGGATTGCAAAGTGCATGATTCCAGGTCATACAAAAGACTTTGTCTCAACAGCTGGTTATGAAAGTAAGCACCTTCGAATAATTTATATTAGTTATGCTGGACGACTGGGACGAAGGCCGTTCTCCCAACTGCACCAATAAGTAACTGAAGATCCAAAAAAGGAACTCTTCTGAATAACCGGAGCTTCGGATGATTTAGCTCTTGTGGAAGACCACAACTATTTTCTTTAAAAACATTAACCGACAAATAAAAAACAACGATGATTTAAATCACTTATATTGAAATGGCTTGACATCCATTCAGGAATGGAAGCTGAATATACTATATATATATACTATATATATATATAGCACATTTAACAGTCAAACAAATAACTAAAAAGATGTGACGATTTTTACACGAGTTTGTAGTGAAATAAAAGCTCATGAGTTCTTCATACAATGACTACATATGTGGGAAACTAGTCCCATCTTATTGAAATAATCTACTTTATAACAATTATTTTATGTAGCTATATCATTTAAAAGGATCAATTTTTTATAAAAAAGACTCCAGAATACCAGTAAATTCACGTAAAAAGGATTTAGTTTCTGTATGACAACATAATCAAGGATGTCTTTAGCAGTGAAATAAGATGTTATAGAAAATACTTTTTTCTTAGTAATTTTGTTTATTTTTTACGTTAGCAATCTTAAAAAGTATGCCATTTTGATTGACTACCAACTCATGGTTTAACGTTTATTTATTATGTACCCATATACAAAACCAATCATAGTCGTGATGGGCCATGATAAATTTGGTTGAATAAATAAGACTCCAAATTTCCATAGTACTAAGTGTTGATGCATGTTCATTTGACACTGAGGTGTTTATTTTGATACTTGTATGTAGCGTGATTGACAGAAAAGTTAGCAAGACAGGATTGCTTTCTATTTCTTCCCCCTTTTTCAATATCAAACATGGTCGTTGTTGACACTATTAAACTTAATGCATAAAAAGCGAATGGAGCAACTGTCTTAAAATGTGGTCTTATATAGGGAATTCTTTTTAAGGGAGGAAGGCAGTCAGGAGATATCTAGGTTATACACTATCATAGGGATAATAAAAAGGTTGTTCTAGCAAACTCACTAATAAGCATGGATTTAGTATTTGATAACAGTGTTTCTTTCTTTTACCAAGTCCCATGGTCATCCTGATGATCCATTTATCGCCATATATGATGCCATAAGCACTCTTTTTATGTATAAGCTGGCCCTTCAGTCAATTATTATTAATAAGTGGAATAAGAGGATACATCCAAAGGATTCGACAATGAATAGAAGAAGAAAAGATAATTTATTTTTTTAGGATGATATTCTTATCTTTTAATTGATATTCACTCCTCAAGAGCAGCCGGTAGTGAAGTAGTACTTTGTAGCATAATATCAGTCTATTTTTAAATTCCTCTTGCGTTCTTTCAACCAATAAAGTGGCAAAAATACCACTTTTCTCATTCTTAACTATCATGGAGCATAAAAATAACAATTTACTTTATTTATTCGTTATATTTCGACTACCTCGAAAGGCATATGAATCCATAGGCCAGTATATATTTATTATATATATATAAAGCCAATACTTTGACAAAATTAAATATTTTATTATTTATTAAAGCAAAGGATAAGTTATTCAAAAACTAAATTTTGTTCTTCATTTCGAACACCCTTCACTTCTTTGAAGAGCACTTTTAACTTAATGGATAATATTAATAATAATACGCACTTGATCTAACCCTCTTTAGTAAGTAAACAATGTTTTATAAGTCAGAATTATAGGGAGGAGCTTCAATGACCCTTTCATTTACACTCGCACATATATTAGATTTAAAAAGTGAAATATCAGTAATGGTTTCAACCATAGAGATATAAAGATATAGAGAGCTGATTCCCTTCAATAGCAGAGAAACATCGTTCAGCTGATTCTGTGTGTCCACTAGAAACAAAGTAATTTGATCTACGTCATCGTAAGCTGATCATAGAGATAGATTAATCTCTATGATCCGCTTACGTTGACGTAGTACAAATGACTTTGATTATATTGGGCACACATATATGCTGCCGCAGCTGTGGCAATTCCTCGATTCGATAATGAGTGCAAGGGGCCAAATGCCGCACACAGGGCTGTGCAGGTCGCCATAAATGACGCCGCCAGGAGCATCGTTGGATGTAAGAGGCGGGATCACATCCCATCGGGGACCTCCTTGAGAGAGCAGGCCTTCCCTCCCTCAACGAGGTGGCCGCCAAGGCGGTGGCCATGGAGACTTGGAAATGTTTTTACTCCAGCGACGGGGGCGGCGGTGCCAGGAACCCGATTTGTGATTTCGTCTTCCCCATCCCGAGGAGGCCCATGAGGTCCACAACTTCAGTGGTGTACCCACTTGGGAGGGAGACAGCTACTTTTGCATGTCACGCAATATCTGTGTGGAACTTGTCTAAGGCCTTGAGGTCGGCCACTACCCTTCACACAGCCAGGACCGCAGCTAGGGCTATTGGACGCAGCGTCCCCATATAATCCATTCTGCATGGGCATTTTGTTTTATTTGTTTTTATTATTTTATATTTTTATATAATTTTATTGTTCTTTATTTATTTATATATTTTAGACTAGTTACAAATGTAACTAATATGCCCAATGGCAAGAAATATACTCGATTACACACAGATACATCTGAAAGGAATAAGCTCTCTTTATCTTTTTATCTCTATGGTTTCAACAGACACTGCAAATTCAACACCAACAAAGAAGGCTTAAAAGACTGGAGATAAATGGTAATCCAAGTTATCTAAGAGGAATCAGGATGTGGACCGATTATTTATGTATTAATTATTTGATGAAGTCTCTTTAAAAAAGAGAAAGAAACGCTTGTTACCATCTGGTATTGTATTTTTAAATATTGTATATATATATAAGAAAACGAGGGGCAGATAGACAGAGAGAGTTATATATCTCATACTTCAAGAGCGTGAAACTGTTTGCAAGTATTCATATTTATATATATCTAAGTAAGAACACGTAATTGGTAATTACGTGCAATAAGGGAATATCCAATATTGATCCAATATTCAAGTTTTTGCCATATTTTTGGCATGTGAAATTCGATAATTAATTACCGCTCATTTTGAAATCTTATTTTTCACCCGTAACCAGCTGATGTTCCATTTTAAGTAGATTTGTGAACTCAATATGCCTTAGTGCAACCCGAGGCCAAAGGTCACGGTTATGGCTAATGAAACGTGAGAGGTAGCTGCTGCTTAAAAACTATAATCATTGTCTTTAAACATTCTTCATAATTGATAAATAAAATTAATTCATTAATCAGTATTAAGAAATAACATAATTGATTAAAACAGGCTTTCTAATCTTCTATATACCTCCTTATAAGCTATAAGTCAATATACACTCGTTTGATCTATTATTGCTTTTAATAGACACCTCAATAAATCATTATTCCTAATCCAATCATCCTTTATGTAACGAAGGTTTTTTCCTAGAAAACCAGCCACTGCAATATATTATTAATTAAGAAACTCAAAAACTAATTCCACTAATGAGAATAGTAGTTAATTAAATTAATAAATATAGATCCACAAACTATTCATATCACGGACACAAAAAAAAACAACTATTGTACTTGCCAATAACATGGTGGTGACAACAATAAGAAGAAATAGAAACTCTCACGTGTACATTTATTTGATTTATTAATCATAAATACAAGCCATTGTTAAGGGCATCATAAAAAGTATAATTTGTCTGCTTTTTTCCGTCCTATATTTATACAAAAGTAGTTACAAAGGATTTTGATCATACTTTTGTAGTTAATGTACGATGAAAAACATACATATATAAAAATATTTTTCTTATTGTAATGTGTTTTATAAGAAGTCTAATTCACAGCTGTATTTACATGAAAGTTTAAAATACATGAACTCACTATAACTAGAGACCATCCTCAAAAAAGCCGTGAACGTCTATCTATAGCATAGAGGATGTCGAAAAAGTTCCCCAATTCCTTCTCGACAGCATCACGGGTGCCTTTGACGAAGTGGCACCTATCAAGACCATCAACGTTAAGACGGGTAAGAATTTATATCTATCGCTGGACACGCTCAAGCTCATGAGAGAGAGAGAGACAAAGCCACAGATAGTGAATACCGGCGAATTCGCAACCGAGTCGCATCCATGGTAAAATGCGACAGGGTGCACACGAATATCAACAAACTACACAAGAGCCACAACGATCCCAAGGTCCTCTGGCGCCTCGCAAATGAGGCTATCGGCAAGTCAAGTGCTTCCCTCCCAGCTTCTATCGAGGTGGACAGAATCCCCACGTTGCAGAGACGGCAACTGCGTGAACGAGCTTTACATTGGCAAAGTAAAAAAACTCCGGTAAGGCCTTCCCCCCTTGCAGCCCCCTTCGCCGTTGTGGCCTAAGTCGTCGGCGGTGCTATCCTTTTCTTTTGAGGGGCCAGAAAGATTGTGAAGGTCGTCAAAGGGATGAGGGCTACTGAGGTCATGGGTGTCGACGGGATAACCGCATTCGTTCTCAAAGAAGGCATCGAAGTGCTTGCCGGACCATTCGCTCATCTTGTAAATAGATCGATGACATCAGGAACAGTTCCGACCGCACTCAAGATGTCCAAGGGCAAATACCCGCTTTCAAGGACAAGGGCAAGTTTGCGGCTGACTCCGCATCGTAAAGGCCAACTGTCATCCTCCCGGCTCTCTCCAAGGTCCTGGAGACCATTGTAAAATCCAACCTCGAGGACCACTTGGCCACTTCCAAACACCCAGTTTGGATTCAGGAAAAACCGCTCGACCACGGCCGCGCTGGTAACCGCAAATGCAAAGTGGCTGGAGGCCGAGCGGAGGGGAAAGGTTGTCGGTGTCCTCAGATTTGACCCCTCTGCTGCCTTTGACACCGTCAACCAGCTGCAGCTTTTACCAAAGCTGGGGAAGCTTGGGATTGGTGGCAAATAGAATTAAAATAGATATTGTATAGATTGCAGCTTTGTGATTATATAAATTAATGTGCTCGTGATGTTAACCCAAGTAGACAATCATTTCGGCGTTACAATTAACCTGCTCGATTGATATGCCCAAGAAAAATAGTTTTAGACGACATTTGGAAAAAAACTACTCTCCTGAATAGAGTATCAAATAACTTTTGCATAAAAGAAACAGTTACTCGAACTTTGTTATATTTTATTATGAAAACGCGTAAGAATAGGTATTATAATTTACCTTTGAAAAAATTATTTGTAATTTGTATAAAGAAGTAAGTAAATGGCAATTAAATCACTAATTTGACAATTTAATTGCTTTCCAAAAAGTATAAAGGATATTCTAACTTCTTTCTAAAAATACAAATATCTGAATGTGGAATTAGTTTTGCTTGAACGTATAGTTATATGCAATATATGTATGTATTAAATATTAACGAATATTTTTATCTACGAGGCAAAACTTTTTCTCCTTTGAAAAGTTTTCAAAATCTTATTAAATTATATATATATTTACAAATGTATATATATATACATATCTTTAATAAAAACTAATGTCAATGTATATGATTGTTTTATACTTGAACTTAATGGACCATAACTATTTGTCTGTCACTTCATCACAGTTAATTGAATAGCATAATCTACAAAAGACATTTGTAAAATGATATTTTAATACAATAATTATAATCAACTATCTTCATGTCAAATAATTGTTAGAGCTAACATAAATAGTTTTTGTATAGTTAAATAGTAATAAAATCGAGAGCTTAACAAATAATATTGCTGGAATATATATATATATATATATTCTTATTTAAAAAAGTTTAGATGTAAATACACAAACAAAAACATATAATATATTTCATAATATGATGATACTTTAATCATGGGGAAATATTAATAAATAATAGTCCAACATGGAAAATACATTTTTTAATGCCCAATACAAACATTATTTTACCTTATCTCAAATTAGATATTTTCAAAAAAATTTAAGACTTGAACGCAAAAAACATTGTTAAATTGCTCTTTGCGTACGTTAGTTAGGGACTACTGGTGAGTTGGATATTACTTTAAGAAGGATATATTATAAAAACCATAGATGTTGGAGCCCAGCACATTAGGAGGGAAAAGTCTATTAATCTTCTTTTTTTCCTTTTTTTTGGTTACTTTATGTACATAATTAAGAACCAAAAAATATCGGGAAGTACAAATTTTGTGAGGCCACAATATTTAAGAGTATAAGAGTACCCGGAAAGTAAACCAAAAAGGATCTTAAAGGATCTCTTATTAAATCATTGTATTGATTGGATATTTCCTTTCTTTAGTTTAATAATAAAACAAAGATACTCAAAAGTCACTTTATTTACATTCATATAATACCTAACAGAAGTAAAAAATCAGTTCAAAAAACTCTAAATAATTGTGTTAATGAAAACTCTAAAAATATATCTCAGCCTTAAATTATTACTCCGCAGAAAAACGATAACAATTAAAGACTAAAAAATAATACAATAAAAATACATATTTTCAAAACCGTTCTCATTAATAGCCTCGAGTTTCATACCAGAAAGGTACACGAGGAGGAGGAGTTGGGATATCATTGACTTTTATATATTTGTTAAGATATTGTTGATGCCCTCTATTCAAATGGTCGAACCATTTCAATGGGTGTTCAATTTTATTCTGATTCTGATGAGGCATGTAAGTTCCATTATATAAAGATGTAGAGGATTAACCCACAGAGTACCTCCATTGTGACCGTTGGTGTGGACCTCATTGACCCAGTAATACTCATGAGACCAAGCCGTTGTACTTTGTTGAGCTCTCTTTTTAGATAATCACTCGTCATAATTTTGGTGCAAAAATCATTAGTGCCGTAGCTCACAATATACCCTACGTATGCTAAGTTGCTTCTCATAATCAATATGTGACATAAAGGAGCCCATTTAAGGGAGTTGACTATGATATGAATCGATTCGTGACAACTTATAAATAGTATTTAAGGATCAATTTCATCTCTCTGAATATAAGTGAACTCTCGACAGCAGTAAATTGAATATTCATAATGCCAACTCTTTTTCTTAATTCCTCAAAGATACAACGCAACTCTATGGGGGAAATCGTAGAGCAAACATCGATATGTAAAAGTTGCATGACTTATTTTGTGCTTATATTGATACTTCAGTAGCCTATTACTTATTTCAGTATCTGCATACAATCAATATCTGATAGTCTAAATTTATACATTGCGTTTCAAAAAACATAGAACATAAGTATAAATAATTGAAAATACACCTTGGATAAAATAGAAATACACCTACAACAATAAAATTCAAAGTTACTTCTGAAGAAATTGTCTTTTATAATAAATAAATTCTCCTTCATCACTTACTAAATTAATACACCTAACGGGTTTAATTCATTTGTCAATATAAAGCACTTTTTCAGCTTCATAACTGTTTTAAATAAAGGGATGTAAAAAAACGAATATCATATAGAAGCAAGTAAAGACACGAGCTAGTTTCCTTAGTTTTCTTTAAATTGTTGAATATCAAATTTATAAGCTCATGGACTTTGATGATTTTGAACTGATTAACATAATGAGCGAATTCTTAGAGCTTGTTTACTCATCATCTTTCCTTCCCCAAATTGAGTTAGGGAAAGCATCTTCATTTGATATATGATTATATTTTTTCACTTTTATGAAGCATAAAATATGAACATTGTCGAACATTTGCTATTTCTGTTAATCATACGTATGACTTTTAATATAAGTATAATATCCACTTTACAAATAGAAACTTTTGAGAATGTATCTTATGATACAAGTTCAGTATATGTAAGAATTCTTAATCCAGGATTACAGGGCTCTCGTGTAATCTTCTGCAACTTTTCGTATTAAACCAGTATTTAAAAGACACAAAGAACATCTTTTTAATTTTTTCCTAAGAAAGCCTAACTCCTTGACACTATTTTCTACGGCACATTTTTCACTGCGCCGTCGCTATCCCCTATGCACCCCGAAATTAATCCACTGTATTGGAAGTGCATATAAACACCATACGAACCTCTTCATCTGCTTCATAATTCTCTAAATTATGACGTCGGAGGCAGGATGAAGTGCATATTCACTTACCTGTTGGTATATATCTATATATACCATGTATATATATATATATATATATATATGTATATATATATATATATATATATATATATATGATATATTTTATATTGTTCGAATCAGATAAATTCTTGATTCCCTTTAAAGCTTTTCAAATTACAATGACTATTTGGTTTGCTGCTGAAGGATCGTGTCAAAGGGGTAATGGAGCGTAGATAAACTCGATCTTCAGTATTTTTATGTTTTTATTCAATCAGAAAACTACTCAGATATTTGAAATGAAATAAGATATTATGTCTTTGATGTACAACACTTTTATATTTCTCCTCCTACAGTATATTGTTATGATGATATATCAAGATTTTTTGAACTATAAGGATTTTAAAACATCAAAAACTTCAGTATGCCACGATTGAATGGACAAAAAGGCTGTTTATTATCTTTTCTCACATGCTTCAAAATTGACAGACTATGTATAATTTTCTCCTAGCAAATTTGAATATATATTACAGGACTGCTTTCATCTTTAACAACGGAAAGACACATGTATAGGTGTCAGTGATTTTTTTTAAATAAAAAACCTTTTCCTTTTTTTTCGTTGAGCTATTATACTATTTGAGATATTTTATACAGAGCATTTTCTTTACGCCGTGAATAACAAGTAATGATATATGAAGTCCCATTTCGAGAGAAGGCCAAGAAGATTCAAATATTTATTCTATATTTTCAACCTTTCCTCAATGAGTTGGCTGAGATACTTTAAAGTTTTGAGATAATTTGTTGGTGAGATGTCAATGGATACCTAAATCGGCCATTTGATTTTTTTTTGCCTATATGGTTCGATAGAATTGCATCCGACAGGATATAATAAGCATTATAGCATTAAAATTAGTCACTCGAACCTAGGATTTATCAATGAGGAAGACCAAAAATGGCAATCCCTTCTCGGGATTCGAACCGATTTTTCCATTTAGATGTCATGAATTTTAAAGATTCTAAAGTTGATCCGTTCGTGGTAGATTTCGAAAGTAAAACTTCTTGTGGGCATTCTGTCCAATGACTTCAACAGTTATATGGTGTTGTATAGATCAATACAGGCTCTGAATCATATGATGTAAACTCAGATTGTACTCAATTCTGATTGATAGAATGCAACCAAGGTCATTTTGGATTTATCATCCAAAGGTTACTAAGCTTAAAAGTACTATTTTACTCTGAAGCGAACAAGTCATCTTCTACAGGCGAGTGAAGTTAATTGATACAAAAAAGCTATGAAATATGCAAACAATACACACTCCATTTTTTCTTTGTTTTTACTGAAAACTTTGTTTTATTAAAAAAACATCAAACATACGTCTGGTAGTAAATTATTTCCTTTAAATTAATAATTATTATTGAAGTCTGTAACACAATTGCCCACTACAACGTTTTTCCAAAGGAAATATATATTTATCAAATTAAGACTTTTATTATATATAAAAAAGTTTTAATTAGATACAATATAAAAATAATTATTTATTTTAATCAAGCGCAAAAGGATTACTGAGTGCATAAAGTTCTATAGATATATTCTTATATTAGTACTTACTTTTTTTAATTATATAATGATTATTACATTATAGTATGAAATGATTACCAAGGTATTTGATTTCTTCAATTGCTAAAATAACATAAGTTATATTAGGCTTGTTTGATCATTTTCAAGAAGCTGCTAAAAGTATTCAAGTAATGTTTCCTTTTAAAAATAATGTTCGAAAACTATTCTCAAAGAGTTAAATTACAAAATAAAAAACTTTTCATTCTAATGACAATACCTCTTTTGCCTTGCATGTTACTTAAGTTTTTCAATTTATTTGAAGTCTACTTATTGTGTACTTTCGTGAATGAATTTGTGGGAAGTCGCTCATAGAGTTTTTAGCAAGATTAATACGTTTTTATTCATCTTCAAATGTCCTTTTGGCATCTTCTTGCTCGCTTGAACAAATATAACATCAAATTTAGGAAACAGATTTTTCCATCTTTTTCAAGCCAAAAAGTTTAAGTATCTGAAAAACTAAACTGAATATTCTCTATTTCTATACCTGAAAACATTTAATAGTTGTTTAACAATGTAGAATAAGCATAGAGGCTGTAGTATCTTACAAATAACCTTCATAAACAAACAGTTAATAATGAAATACTTTCTGAGTGCCTTAGAAATGATTAATGCCAATATAATCACAGTTTAAAACTAAACGTGATCCGATTTATTTTTCTCTTTAAACGATATGAAATTCAGATGAAATTTAGACTAAAAAACTTTTTATTTAATATATATGTTATCTATATGTCTAAGGCAATAGAAATATAATAAAAAATATATAATTGAACTGAATCCTCTATTCATGGGATATCGATAGTGGAGGAAGAATATAAAGGATGCTCAAAACCTTTTAGAAACTCGCTGAAGAAGAATGGTTCAAACACCAAATCCTGTGTAGTACACTTCAAGTCGGGAACTACTTCAGAGAGGGAGACGAGAGAGATTGTTTTTTTAAAAGAAGGGTAAAGGAGAGATCAATATTGACGCTATTATAATATAAACTCAATTTGTTAATTGTAATCCAAAAATCAATATAAGAATCAATAATTCACATATAATGAAAGAATATAACGAATAAATATTCTATTTAGCGAAGCTACATATAATCATCTATATATATATAAATAAACAACTTTTTTTTTTTCTTTACACTTTTTTTTTATACGTTTCTTTCAACTTATTATTGAGACTATAAAAAATGGATGCATAAAAGGATAATAATTGTATATTTATTGGGAGACACACAGTATGTATGAAAAAAATAACTACTTTAAAAAGATAAACCAGATAATATATAGGTGAAATAAGGGGAACAAAGGTTACCATATGGATAAAATATTTACACTTACTCACAATAAGACCTTAACGCTATTAATAGCAATGTACTGAGTAACGGTGTGTGTAGTGTAACAGCTCTTACTTCTCTGCTCCTATCTGTACCTCTATCATATCTGTTCCTTTGCTTCTTATATGTTCTTCTGCTCCTATCCGTTCCTCTATTTAAATCCTTTTCTTACATAAATACTTTACCAGATGGGGCGACAGACGTTTTTTCTCTTTTCTCAAAGAGACTTTGTATATATATATATATATATATATCTATAATATAATAATAAATAATTCCTTTCAATTAAACTACATCTTAGTTAAGATCAGATTAATGAACGTATCAGTCATTTAGCCCTTCGTTTACGGTTCTAATTATTGAAAGAACAAGACACAGTTCACGAAACTATAAAATATAGAACAAAAAAGTAGTTGAGGGTCAAATGCAATCCTTAAGAGTGCATTCATGTTATACATGAGGAAAAAGAATGCATCCGCATGAACTGCAACTGCCATTGCAATCAGCCTTCAAAAATAATAAATGCATCCACAAATAAGGTATCAGAATAAGCAATGCAATATACAAAACAAAGAGGAAGTTGAAACTATTGGCAAACATATTTGTCAAACTTTCTTTACAAAACAATATTTTAGTTAAATACATTACTCTAATATGGAGCCTAATGAAGTTTTAATACAAAGATAAACTTAGCTTCCATAACATTTATATGATTATAGAGAATGGTCGTTTAAACATTCATATCAATATACTTTCAAAATGTATTATGAGTGCAATATTTGATGTTCATCTTATACATATGTAGTATTGCACTTTGGTTGTAATTAAATTATTTTCCTTCTAAGATATACCAAAAAATAAAAGAAAACAAAAGTTTTTCGCCTGAAACTTGATTAACATTATTTAAAAACACTAATTTTTCTCTAAGCATGTACTGCCGGTAGTTTTGTAAACAACCAAAGAAAATTTGTTGAGCCGTCTTTTTTGCTAATAAAGTGGGCTTTATCTTCCAATTTACTACCTTTTGCATAGATTTGTTAATTATTACTCTATCAAGTATCTACGACAAGCAAAATATTTACTTTATGCTTAGAATTAGTTTAAGTATTTAAATTTTATATTGTTTTTTGATATTGCACATATCAATTAACATCGAATAGA
>CP045906.1:12345119-12368148 GCA_013387185.1 Caligus rogercresseyi | reverse complement strand
GCTTTCATTTATGTAAGCTTTTATGAAAAGATAGCCTGAATATAGTCACAAAAGGGTTATATACCTGGCTATCAGATGTCCACTTTTAGTGAATACAAAAGAAATTTGTTTAGAAATCAAAAAGGGGTGAAAAGTTCGAATACAAAAATCGTTTTTGGAAAGTCTCGTCCGACTCTAAGCTTAATAGTACAATCGCCCACCAACAATTATGGGGGGCAATTTCAATATTAAGCTTCGAGCGGACGCGACTTTTCAAAAGCATCCAGAAATTACCATCCTCGGCATCAAAGAAACTCACTTCCATCATGTTCCTCTTTGCTTTCACGATGTTGCATATATGAAAAAAAAACTTTCGTCATACTTTCTTCTCTAGGGACAAAAATTATTGAAGTGTCATCCCGAATAAATTTTTTAACAAAAGGCTTTCAGAACGACGCCATAGAATCCTATGATGCCATTGATACTAGGTTATCAGATCACAAGGCTCTAAAACTCAACTAAACCCCTTAAAAAAGAATACAGAAGGAAGACGTTTGTAAATTAAACATTTATTTGACTAAAGACAAATCTACTAATGAGAAATATGCAAGATACTAATTTTAGATACCAATAAACGTTTTTGAATTGACTGAAAAAATGTTTGCACAAATAAAGAACCTCCTACGCAGAAAAGGCTCGATTCATGCTGCAGCTAAAAGAAGAAAACTGGGGATCTAAAAAAAATAACAGAATCCACTCAGTCTTCAGCAGAAAAGTACTTTTAAGCTAACCATTGTTTCGTGAAGCCGACTTAAGCTATCGTACAAAGCTTAAATTAGAGGCTATTCACGATCTTCCCACTCAAGATTGAAGTGCGTTGAAGAAGAGAGAGAAGGAGCATACGAAGGTTATTTCACTTGGAACACAATCTGGTGAAGCTTCAAATAAACCCGAATATATTTGCAAGAAAATACGAGACTACTACTCCGAATTATACGACTTTTTCCACTGCAAGACTAATATTAAGTGTTTCAGGTACACCATCAAAAACGCTTATTTTTGCCATAACCTAAGAACAGAAAAGGATGAGAACAACACAGTCTGTGAAAGAGACACCCCATCTTATCCTTAAAAGACCTTTGGAAATCATTGAATCTTTATTGGATACCAAAACTCTGGGCAATGGATGAATTCTGGAGTATACACTAGTCAAATCTATTAACTTAAACTAACCATATGCGGCTTGAAAGAGGTATTCCATGAGCTTTCTCAATACTCTTCGCTTATACAAAGTCTTGTACAACCTGGAATCAAGTATTAAGAACTTTGAAATATCTCTTAAATGGGAAATGCCCACACGAGAGTGTTTAATGACTTAAATACATATTTCAAGAGCTTGAACTTTGCTGCTGAAACAGCATAAAAATAACTTTTATTTTACAAACTAGCTTTTCAAAGATATACATACTTTTTCGGGAAACATGTTCAGATAATCAATCCCGAAGTCACATTCCGTTTAAATTTGTTTAGCACACCATCCTCAAAATTTCGCAGTCTCTCCAAAACACCTACCTTAGAACCCTTCATTAACTACTTAAAAGAAGACAACTTGATTTAACAGTGAGCATGAGTACTCGTGGCCCAAGTTATCAGCGCCGTTCTCCTTCTCCTTTGCAGGGGCCGGAAAGATCGCAAGGGTCATCAAAGGGATGAAGGCAACTGAGGCCCTGGGTGTCGACGGGATACCTGTCTCTGTTCTCAAGAAAGGCATTGAAGTGCTTGCCGGCCAATCGCTCATCTTGTGAATAGATCGCTGGCGTCAGGAACCGTTCCGACTGCACTCAAATGTCCAATGTGCTACCCGTTTTCAAGGGCACGGCAAGCCTGCGACTGACCCCGCATCGTACAGGCCAATTTGCATCCTCCCGGCTCTGTCCAAGGTCCTGGAGACCGTCGTAAAATCCTACCTCGAGGACCACTTAGCCAAGACGGAGGCTCTTCCTAACACCCAGTTTGGATTCAGGAAAAGCCGCTCGACCACAGCTGCGCTAGCCACCGCACATGCAAAGTGGCTGGAGGCCGAGCAGAGGGGAAAGGTTGTCGTTGTCCTCGGATTTGACCTCTCTGCTGCCTTTGACACCGTCAACCAGCTGCAGCTTTTACCAAAGCTGGAGAAGCTTGGGATTGCAGGTACACAGCTTAAGTGGTTCCATTCATACCTCACTGGCGGGTACCAGCGTGTAGTGTGGAACGGCACCGAATCTGTCTTCTTACCCGTCGAGTACGGAGTGAGACAAGGCTCCATTCTTGGACCTATTCTCTACCTTGTCCTGGTCGCGGACGTCACCTCCTGCGTTGGGTTGGCAATGAAAATAATAGTGGCTACGCGGACGACTTCTTCCTGTGGGCCGTTGGTGACTCCCTGGAGGAAGTCGGGTCCCTCTTGGAGTCAAGGGCGGACGCTTTCTCCAGATTCGCGCGGGGGGAACGACCTTGTCCTTAACGCCACCAAAACTCAACTCATGATCGGGGAAACGTCAAAAAAGGATGTTGCGGTCTTCGCCGTCACTGTTGGGGGCGTCGAGGTGCACCCATCTGACGAAATTGAGTTTCTTGGGGTAAAATTTGATACCGGCTTCACTACTGCACCCCACAACATCAACGTCGCAAAGGCAGCAGCAAAACGGGCCGCACTCATCTCCAGGTTGGCAGTGCACTTACCAAGAGGTAAATACCTACGGCACTGGCCAAGGGATTGATGATGACAAGATTTCTTATGCTGCCGCAGCTGTGGCAATTCCTCGATTCGATAATGAGTGCAAGGGGCCAAATGCCGCACACAGGGCTGTGCAGGTCGCCATAAATGACGCCGCCAGGAGCATCGTTGGATGTAAGAGGCGGGATCACATCCACATCGGGGACCTCCTTGAGAGAGCAGGCCTTCCCTCCTCAACGAGGTGGCCGCCAAGGCGGTGGCCATGGAGACTTGGAAATGTTTTTACTCTAGCGACGGGGGCGGCGGTGCCAGGAACCTGATTGGTGATTTCGTCTTCCCCATCCCGAGGAGGCCCATGAGGTCCACAACTTCAGTGGCGTACCCACTTGCGAGGGAGACAGCAACTTTTGCATGTCACGCAATATCTGTGTGGAACTTGCCTTGAGGTCGGCCACTACCCTTCACACAGCCAGGACCGCAGCTAGGGCCATTGGACGCAGCGTCCCCATATAATCCATTCTGCATGGGCATTTTGTTTTTATTTATTTATATTTTTTATATAACTTTATAATTTTATTTTTTCTTTATTTATTTATATATTTTAGACTAGTTACAAAGTAACTAATATGCCCAATGGCAAGAAATATACTCCATTACACAGAATGATTAAGAATCGCTCTCTCATCTTCTGAAAGATGGTTAAATATGAGCAACCACTGGGACACTTGAAGTTCGGGAAAAGTTCTTCTCGGCCCACAGAGCCTCTGTAGACTTTGTTGGATAAACAGGGAAATGACAGATCACTTTTTATTTGATTGCTCCAAGTACAGGAAGTTTATACCGAAACTGGAGAAAAATACTTCGCCTTCAATACAACTTCTATACTTCAACGAGGGGCCATTTTATAGCTTTTTACACTGCTAAATGGAGGCCGTCATCAATGGAATCATCACCAACACCCTGGCATTTTCAATATTGTAAACTTAATCTTCGTGTTTTACAAAAAAGTTTGATTCAATTGGAAATGTTTTTAATTACTTTTAATATATTTTATGCTTTTTTTGTTATCTGATTCCTGTTGTATCTGTTTAGTAAAATGTTTTTTCTGTCATGTCGATATAAATCTTTATAGAAATTTATAAGTATCGCTATGGCCAAAAAATCGTTTATTGGAAAAACAATTTTGTTTTGAAGAATCAGTTTATTTTCTTCAATGCTAATTGTTTCAATATACCGCTAAAATATTTGTGTTCATTTATTTTTTATTTAAAATGGAATCCAATCTTGATTTGATATACCATTAAATTAAACACCTATTTGATTTTTCTTATTATGCAGGTAATTGATAGTTTAGTCATCAGCTTATGTATAGATTTATTAACAATATTTTTATCACTTTCCGGGCGTTCATTCTTGGGGGATAAATTAATTATAAACAAATAAAATTTGTTTGAAAGGACTTATTCTTTCTGAAGGTATAAAAAATATACATCTTTGAATAAGACTCAGAAAGGTTTCATAAGAAGTACTTATCATTTTTTGGACGGGTGTACTATTCTAATAAAAAATATTTTTTACATATTTTTTAATGCGTGAAGAAAAACACTTTCAGAAAGGATTTCAATAAGTGATAGTCATCAAAAGTCACATTTTGCTAAAAAATCATCTTAAAATTGGTATAACCCTCAATAATATCCCATATTTGAACTACAAACCCTTCTACTATTTCATATTTTGACAATTTAAATGACTACTTGTCTTTAACCGGACTTTAAAGTCAAGTTCGATTCTCAATTTTGAGGCTGCAGGTTTGACACACCAAAGAGGAAGAGACTTATTTGATCGACCCTCCCAAATAATATAAATTCGATGGATTTGATTTGTTGTAATGCCTATCTATATTCACACACAAATGCAATTATGTCCATCCAAATAGATTAAAAAAACGGTTTTAAAATATATCGTCTTTTTTTTTGCCTACATATATGGTCCGATAGAATTGCATTCGATAGGGTATAAATAAGCATTATAGCATTAAAATTAGTCTATCGAACCTCGGATTCTTATCATGAGGTAGACCAAAATTCGAACCTGTGCCCCAACATTGGAAGTTGAACACGCCTTAACACGCACGGCTATTGAGCTTCCTGTATATCGTTTATTATTTTTGCCTATTTTATTATATGATTTTGTATTCATAGACAATATTTTGACATTTTGTTGAGAACTAAATTCAAGGAGTATAATATTCTATGTTCAGCACAAATAAAATACCATTCACTTCCTTGCGAGAGTTAAGTTGTTGTATTTCCTTTCAAAAACATTAATTCACAGACAAACTTAAATAAATGTTAAAATTATAATTTTAGAGCTGATGGGGGAGGAACGAAGAAAGAAGAGATATGGTATAGCATATCTACTTGAGATCAATTATATTTTTGACATTAAAAGCATTTATTTACAGCTGCAAGAAAGTTTTCTTGCAGGGATATTGAAGGATAAAAATAATTATTACAAGGTCGAATGAATAGTGATGATGCTTCTCATGGAGCGTATTGAGTAGAAGAGAAAGATACTTGGGATGGCGAGTTGATTCCCCAAAATTATTCATTTCATAACACTAATGTAACAAAATTAAGGTCTTTGTTTTGTCCTTTGGCTGAAATTCCTATTTGAGGTCCAATTTTTTACGTAGATTCCAAAAATGCTTTTAAACATTTCTAATTTTGCTTTTGTGGCCTTTATGACCTTTTTTTTAAATTTACAATTTTCATCATTTCTAATGGTTCAGGCCTGTTATCTTCGTGGGAAAGTAGGAATAACACAATGTTAGTAGTATTTTTTTTCTACTATATCTGTTGCATTTCAAATCCGTTTTTATAATTTATATATCTTTGGTACTAATTGAAAAATCGGCTATATATTTAAAAAAGTTGACCATATTTAGTGTTCTATTTAAGCGGTGATATATTTTTTGTTTAAGTCTATTGACTATATCAATATGTATATATTTTTGGTATATGTCAATGCATTTCAGAACAGTTTTTATATTTCGATATTTGGCATGAAAGTAAGAAAAGACAATTTAGTAGGACAAAGATTAATCATATTATGTATTACTTTTGAGTAAATCACTGAGGTTGCATTTTATATTATTGTGATTTGTTCGAAGAAAAAAAAGGGTTTGCCTTTTATTTACATATAATTAATTATAAGTGCCAAAAATAATTTTATTTTTTTAGAGAGTACTGTGATTTGGAAAATTGCATTTCAATATTGTTATCAAATTATTAAGGCATGCAAATAAAAAGGCAAACCTGTTTTTTTCTTCGTAACAAATCACAAAATATAAAATGCAACCCAGTTGCTCAACTACCCCAGACCACAGTTTACCGGTCTTCAATGCCTGGGAGGCTGAGGGGAAGGTCTACCGCAAGGCCCACAACATGAGAAGTGACAAGATCCGCACCTCCCGCTTCCTTGCAGGCCTCGAGAAGTCCATCAAGGCATCGCCGGGGACTTCCTTGTCCAGGTTGGCCAAGAACCGTGGAGTGAGCAAGCAGCTGGTCTCCAGGCTGTGAATGAGGACCTCGGGTATAGGTCATACCGATAGCCAAGCAGCACATCCTCACAGCATCCATGAAGGCCACCAGGCTCACCAACGGCAAGCGTCTCCACAATGGCCTGAAGAGCCATGGAGGAAGAATCATCTTCTTCTCCGACGAGAAGAACTGGACTGTCGATAGAAGCTACAACGTTCAGAATGACAGGTGGCTTACCGAGGAGAGAGAGGAGGTCCCTGCGGTCTTCACCACAAAGTTCCCGGCCTCCGTGATGACCCTGGGTGTCATCTGCAGCACCGGTGAGGAGATGCCTCCCTTCTTCTTCAGTCCCAAGGAAAGGGTCAACGCGGAGAGGTATTGCGATGTCATGGAAGAGGTTGTCATCCCCTGGATGAAGGATAAGGCCGCTGGGAGGGAGTTCATCTTCCAACAAGACTCACATCGCCCTCAGGACCACCAATCTCTTCAACTCTCACGGCATCACATTCTGGGATCGGAACACCTGGCCCTCCAACTCGCCCGATCTCCATCCGTGTGACTACTACTGGTAGGGGAAGTTGGAGAGGGAGGTGTTCAAGGTCAGCCACAACAACATCGAAGCCCTGAAGAGCTCCATTACGAGGGAGTGGAATGCTGTCGATCCCGCGGAAGTCATTAGGGCATGCAAGTCTTTAAGGGGCAGAATGGAGAAGATGGTGGCTGCTGAGGGAGGGTATATTGAATAAATGTCTTGTTTAATACCATGTATAACTTTCCATATTGTCAAATAAACTCCAAATGCCCTTTTATCAGGCTGGTTGAAGTTTAAAACAGTTCCAATTTATCATGTACACCCTGTATATACACTCGCATATTAAGTCTGTAACGCCCACCATTTTTAAAGAAATTTGCGGAAACTATATTTTACTAAATTTTTAAAACTTTGACTCATTGCACGACCCCGTATGTTGATCGATTCTGTTCAAACATTGTATGTCGTCTTCTTTTATCACCAAGAAACAGAAAATCCACAATGTTCCTAACATTTCAAACATTTGAAAAATAAGAACAAACCTAATATATATATATATATATATATAATATATATATATATATATATATAGATATATATATATATATATATATATTATTCTTACAACTCTATTGATCTCTTCACAAAAAACTTCTGTAGAGACAGTGAGTCTGAGTTGAAGATTACCATATTTTTTCATCCAGTTCATAAGTACACTCATACTAGAGGACTGTGGTGCATAAATAGAATAATTTCATTTCATATAAAGGGGTGGCAGATCTCGTCATCCCCATCATGTGTTAATGAAAATCTTTTGTCTATGAGCCTGATTATTATATTTGAAAGATGTCAAAATCCAAAATATCTTCTTCTTCTGTAAATTCATGCCCTTTTGTCTTTCATAATATTTTTTTTACTGGTTCGGAAAAATTCCAGAGGTGTCTATGCTTTTATTTCCAAAAAATAAATATTCCATCCTGCACAGTAGAATATTCCGGTGCCAGTGATTGGCATCAAAAATTAATAAATGTGATGGTTTTAATTTTTCTTTAATTAACGCCTATGGGCCTAATCAAAAGTCATTCCGGTTTTTTTCAATCTATAATGAAGGAGAATTAAGCTCGTAGTTACCCTATTATGATTTTAGGTGATCTAAATATCGACCTAGATTTCCAAAAAGATATGCAAATAGTTATAAACTTCATAATATTATCCTCAGTCTGAACTTGGTTGACACACTGAACATCTTGAATAATGAGGACAATATGTCTTGGTTCGGTGGGAATAGTTCATCACGTATAGACTACGCTCTTTCTCCCCTCTTCTATTCTCGAAGTTAAAAAGTGCTCAATATCTTCCAGAACCATCTTCGGACCACCAAATCAGTGAGCTTTTATTTCCTCGTGCTTCCTCGCCACAGAAGTTCTATTTACCTAAGTGGATTTTACATGAACCTGAGTTTTCTCGCTCGTTGAATTCTAATCTAGTCCTTATTATAATAGATCTTTTAGTGCAAATAAGACAGCTTTCGCCCTTTTATTTTCTGTACGTCAATCAACAACGAATTTTGTTAAGAGTCATAGAAGTAGAGCCCGCAAATTTCAGACGAATATATGTGAAATATAAAAAATGGTTATTTTTTTTGGAAATGATTTTTTGCAGACAGTGTAAATTCGTATCGGCTATCTGATATTATACAAGAAGAATTTGAGAGGAAAAAAGCAGTAGAAAATGTACTACAACATCGCTTTAAAAGTACGAATAAACAATCGAGTAAACCAAATTTCAAACTGAGTAGAGTTTTATAAAGGTTAGGTGCATAAATAATACCCATGATATTTTATCTCGTTTCGTGAGGACTTTCACGCCACTGTAAAATACTCTCGACCAAATTTTGCCCATAAACTTCGCCAAAATCTTTTCTTCTCTGTTTCCATTGAGTCTATAACTAAGTATATAAATGGTAAATTTAAAATCATCAAGGCATATGGCCTGATGGATTTAGTGGAAAATTGATCACACATTTTCATGAGGTAATTGTCCCGCTTTTAGTAACCATAGGTACATCTATGGAGAAGAAAGGTGTTTTACCAAGTATAATAACTAAAGGCAAGATTCTACTAATTCTAAAGAAAGGTAATGACACTGATATTAGCCACTGGCGTGTCGTAACTATTTTAAAGAGTCTTACTGCATTCTAGCTGGTATCGTGGCAGTGAATTTAGAGCCCGTTTAATAAGAAAATGGCCCTTATCAAAAGGGATTCCTAAAGGAAAGAAAAGACAGTCACATGGTAGAAACATTAGTTGTGCCATGTATTGTATTTCTCCAGACAATTGTTTGGGGCCATTATTGCAATTGACATCTCCATATTTTAAAATGACAAAGAAAAATATTCCTAATCACCTTTTCGATCCAATAAGAGCCCTCCTTGCCAATGCATCTTCCTCCATTTCTATTAACGGTATAGAAAGTTCTCCTATACGACTTGATAAGAGCTGCCGACAAGGATGTCCGGCCGCTACCTTCTTTTGTAATGCTATTAAAGACTTGGCTCTCTTTATTGAAAGAAAATTCGGGGGGCTGGAGTTTTATTTGGCAACAAACGGTATATTCGTGTTTTTATGCAGATAATATAACGTCTAAGTCAGAGGCTCAACTTTTAAAAAGGATGGAAGTCATTTCAGCATATATTACTCAACTTGGTAAACGTTCAAGTTTACTTTACACATAAACAAACCGCATTTTCCCCCCCCCCCCCCCCCCCCCCCCCCCGGCTCCTGGTCTTCCTTAACGGATTTGAGAATTGTCGACAGTCCAGTAAATAAATAGATTCGAATCTTGGAGTTGATTATAATAGAAATGGTGAAATAGTCGAAAATTGGAAGTCAATGAAGACATGTGTTTTTTAAAAGAATTTTATCCCGGAGGAAAATTGAATGTTCGGCCTAGAAGTGATAATAGTAATAATTTTATTGTCCTTTGATTTTATACAAGACATCTCTTTGCCTATTTTAGCTATAAAGTCAACAAAGGGAGAGGAATTAGATTAACACTACTGTTTTCACAAAACTTATATGGATGCACTTAAAAGGCCAAGGAAACTTTTAGGTAGTGGCTTAGTTCTTAGGTTAAGGGAACTAAATATGCCATCTAAATGGTTTGGGAGGTTAAAGATTATCTGGCGGGGAATCATGACTGTTTTAAATATACAACTCAATTCCAAATTTCACCAGGTGTCTTTATTTAATAGCCCCTTGCATTAATTGTGGAACTGTTTTAAGTTTATATGCTTCTGTAAAATGCCATTTTTTTTTTTAAAATTCCAGTTCTCTACAAATGCCAAAGTAATTGTGATAAGTACATAAATAGATATTATAATCTAAAATTAATACAATGGCAGAAGAACAACAAAACAAATATCATAAAAAGGCAATCATAAAATTATATAAAAAAGCATGGTAATAATATCAAACATTTAAAATACAAATATTCATCACATTTAAAATTGAAGTTACACAATTATTTAAAATGTTTTAAAACCTTGTTAACAGCTTTGAGGTGGTGTGTAGAGATCGATGGAAAATATTTATTAGATCCGAAGCCAAGGTCCAGTTGTCGCCAGAAGCATCAGGAACGCGGGTCGAAAAAGCAGCGTACCTTGCAACGGCTGCTACAATTATTCCACGTAATTCTGTTGGCAGCAAAAGATCCCGTGAGGTCAGCTTTTTTGCAACCAAGGCTTTCGAATTCAATATAGCGAATTCGATTGCTTTTGACCTTGCTGATGTAGACTTTCGTCTCCCGTTGGATCCAAAGAGAATATAGGCCTGTACATAATTGTTCACGCACTTCTCCATTCCTCTCACATTCAAGGCAACGAATTTCTTTAAAACCGATACCATGGGACAGTCCACGAAAGCGTGGATGGTGTCGTTGTAGATCTTGCCACAATCTTTACATGGTTCGTAAAATCTGATCAAGTCGGCAGAAATTTGTAGTTGCGCTGTGAACTTTGTTTCATCATAATATATTTTAAAGAACCCAACATTCTTTTTTTTCCAGTTCTCAGGAAGCTTCAGAAGTTTCATATATTTGAGGCAAATTTTATTCATTTCTTTGGTATCAGGACAATAAGGACCTATCATTTTCAGGTGCCAAGGCTTTAAGGGTAAGTGTTTATTAGCAGACCGTTGTAGGGCGAAACGAAATCTTCCGTCATGAAGAATAGATCCGTCATACGCACAGTGGAGAGTGAAATGACGTTCTTTAATTACCCATTCTTCAAGTTCTTCAGGCTTTCCTAAAGTTTTGAAGAAGTATCTTTTTAGGTAGTTTTGGCGTATTATATCTATGGTAGAATCGCCCTCATATGATGGGACATTCCTCCAAAGAATTCTCTGTAGGCATCCCCAAACAGCTGAAATATTTGACGACACAGAATTAGTTAGATCCGAGCCAAACAGAAGCCACCATGATATTTCATGGTGAGTAACTGATCTTCTCCACTCTAAGGACGGACGGTTGAATATATCAATAGTTACTTTATTGTATATTTTTGGAACAATTTTAGATAATTGGGTAATGCCCCCACCAAGGCATTCCTTTTTCCTTTTAACAGCAGGGACATAACTAAAATGAAATAAGGAGTTTATCCATTTGTTTTCTTCTAAAATCACTTTCTCGGCTATAAAGGGAGACGAAGAGGCTCTGTAAAGAACCAGAGGGATAACTTTGTAGTTATACAGATCTATTCTCTTCTTAAGATTAAAATTCCTCCATTGTATGGTATTTTGATTGACCTTAGTATTAATCTCAGTCCAATTCTTATCATCTATTCCATTTCTGCACCAATAAACACCCAAGATTTCCACTCGCTGTTTAATAAAACACGAACGAATACTAAGGTTTTGTGCAGGATTCCAGGCGCCAATCGGTAGAACACATGTTTTTTTCTTATTTAAAGATAAACCGGAAATTTTCTCAAATTTTATAAAATAATCTAAAATTACTTCCGTTCGTTTGATGATTTGGGCTTCAGAATTAGCTTCAATGGTAATAGTTACGTCATCGGCGTACATGTCAATGATGTGACGGGAGCCTTCAAAGTCTACACCAAATCCACTGTATTTTTAATGATGTTTTGCGCAAATTCCTCCATTGCAGCTATGAACAGAAGAGGGGCGGAAGGACATCCTTGCCTACAACTCCTTCCTAAGGTAATAGGTTTGCTTTCAAATCCATTAATTGAGAGGGTAGATGTACCATTGAAGAGCAAGGCGCGCACTGGATTGAAGTATTTTCGAGGCAGGAGTTTTTTGACAGCTTTTAATACTGTCCCATGGGAAATTGAATCAAATGCTTTTGAAAAATCTACTGCCAGTATAGCTCCAAATTTACCTCTCTTTTTAGTAGAGTCAATGGCAGTTTGAATGTTGAAAGAGATGTCCTGAATCTTTCGATTTTTCAAAAAACCCTTTTGGTGGGGTCCAATTTTTTCATTTAAAATAATTTGCATTTTCTGGGCCAGAGTTCCTGATAAAATTCTGTATGATTCGTTTAAAATGGTTATTGGCCTCCAATGACTGAAGTCAGTCCCATCACCCTTCTTCGGGATCAATGCTATGGTTCCTTTAGTCAAGGAACTGGGCATACGACCCTTCTTCTCCATCCCACCTCCTATTTGTACTAAAAAAGGAATTATTTGGGTAGAAAAACGAAGATAAAACTTTCCCATAATGCCATCAGGTCCACAAGCTTTATTTTGCTTCATTTTTTTATTAACATATTCAGTCAAACTGTCCAAAGTGAAAATTGTATTTTCGGAACTTTGCACGTCCTTTTTCGATTTTTTAGGTCTCGGGAAATGTCCTATTCTCTCACCAACAATTGACTGGAATCGAGAGTGAAAGTAATCCAGGATCTCCATTTTATTTGTAATATTTTTTTTCCATCTATGATTTTCAAAATGGAGCGTGCAGTAGAGTGGGTTCCCCTATAAAGATTGCGTAATCTTTTATTAGGATGTTGTTCCTTGGATATTTTCTCTTCCATTTCAGCCTCCGCCACTTCGGCTATTTTGAAAGTATTGATATTGTCGGCTAAAACATTTTGGGCAAATAAGGATCCATTATTAAGAATCCTTTCAATTTGATCTCTCCTTTTTCGTTTTTCGATTCTTTGTTTGTAGATAAAATAATATGAAGTGGTAAAGATAATTTTAGAGAGAAGAATTGTAGCTTGATAAGAATTGAGGTTTTCATTAAAACTTTTCTCCAGATTCTTTTTTAGTTTGACTAAGAACTTTTCATCATCCAAAATCCAGGTTGGAATCTTATAATTCCTTTGAGGAGCATGACAAAGAAATTCCAGTTCTAAAATTTTGTGATCAGACAACGATTCCGAGCGGTAGAGAGCTTTTTTAACATTATTTGCGATTGATGGAGAAACCAAAGCATGGTCCAATCTTGATCTTTGCGCTCCCCTTGACCACGAATAAGAACCAGGGTGATGCTTGTCCGTCATATCGACTAAATTAAAACTCATTATTACTTTTTTAAAGCTCTACTATTTTGATAAAAATGCTCCGGCTTGTTGAGATCCACATTCAAGTCACCAATTAAAATAAAAGGAACAGTGCTATTTTTAAGACTATTTATTATTGACTGATAAAAGGTGAGGATTTCACGTTAGGACCGTAAGCATTAATAATATAAAATATGGCACCATTACAGGAAATGCGAATTTTGTGCCATTGGCTCTCCAACGAGTATTCTTGAATAAAACTGATAATGGATATTCTTCTCGAGACTAAAGTTAAAACTCCTCTGTTTTTTCCAGATCCAGTAAAAAAATGATAGAATTGTTTGGGTAAGCAAAAAGAACAATCTTTAAAACAAGTAAAATGCCATTTACTACTATTTAAAGTGAATTGATGAAATAAACCGTTGCTTGTCTTTACGAAGTGTTAGATACAATTTTTGTTTGGTATTTCAAGGAAAACAAAGGATGAACTCTACTTTACAGGCGATATCACTTCGCACTATCGATGTGAAGGCCCTTATTGGATCAAAACTGTTGAGGAAATAACCACTGACAAGGAAAGACTAGGCAAATAATTATATATCTGCCACAAGCTCGGTATGCCGCACTTAAATTAAAGATACCCTGACTTAGGCTGGACTCATGGAAATATGCAACCGACTTATCGTATCGTACATGGTACCTTCTTTGAGCCGTTACCTCACCCTGCTGAAGAAGATAGTCCTTCCATATCTCCGTTTTTATAACCCTTGCTATTTTTTAAAGTTTGTTTTTATATTGCATATTATTTCTGTTTAGATGGTTTTGGTCTT
Organism: Caligus rogercresseyi; assembly: GCA_013387185.1. Taxonomy (NCBI): domain Eukaryota; kingdom Metazoa; phylum Arthropoda; class Copepoda; order Siphonostomatoida; family Caligidae; genus Caligus; species Caligus rogercresseyi. The sequence goes on along the minus strand of CP045906.1, from coordinate 12,354,024 downwards.
TTTAGGTAGATAATTAAAAACCTGAAGTTTATTTATGGATCTTTGACGCAAGTGTACTTACTTTTTTTATGGCTGTATTGTTTGGCATTTTATGTAATAAAATTTTAAATAAACGCTTAAATAAAAGATGGACTATAAAAGTACATTTAAAAGAAGACATAGAGTTATGTAAATATTACATAAATCTTTAAATGCCAAAAGAATATTCAAATCGTTAGTTCACATTCATGACGAGAAGAATTCACTGCACAACTACAAGTGTCGGCTAACCTAATCTTCTTTGGCAGCCCATGTGCTAACTATGGAAGACTTTTTTTGCCTATATGGTACGATATAATTGCATCCGACAGGAATAAATAAGCATTATAGCATTAAAATTAGTCTATCTAGGATCTTATCAATGAGGTGGACCAAAAATGACCATCCCCTCTCGCCCTTACATTGAGAGTTGACACGCCTGAACACGCACGGCTATCGCACCCCTTTTAGTTTGGGAAGACTTTTAATTCAACAGTCACGCATTTGCCGACGTAAACCTGTTACCACAACTTAAAAAATGGTCTCCCTAAATGCTAGTGGATTGGACTAACATGGAAGCAAATACTATGATAGTCATGATACTGTTTCGAGTGTGAAAAATCGTCAAACCTCGTCCGAAGCGCCAAAAGGGCTTATTGCAAGTAAACTGCACAACCATCAACCTCAGCAGAAGAATTGTAATCTATTTAATTATTATTGGCTCGATATTCGGCCTTCTCCCTAAACATCCAAAATGCTTCGGATCTGGAGGGTAGTATGGTGGGGATTTGATCAAATTATACTCCAAAGTTTGTGCTCAATATGATCAATTTAAAAAAAATATATAATTTTTATTTCCCCATTCCATTAGCTCTCTTTTTTCTTAATATGAATGATAATTTGAAACAAGTAGATTGCAAACTGTTGATAAGATATCATGGGTTCCAATAAGTTTTTAATTTGTCATGTTTTAGTAAATGTTCCCAAATAACTAATTAACGTCTTAATTAGTCACGTATTTTTAATGTTCATACACATTAACTTTTGAGCGAAATGTACGAAAGGGTTCAACATAAAGTTATTCGCGGTGTATAACATTATATATCAAAACATGAATGTTCAACTTAGACTATGGCTTTCTGCTCAGGGTTCCTTTTCTTTCTGCTTGATGCCATATCAACCAGTAGGTATGATATGGGGGCCTCAATGTCAATAAGGGTTACAGAAGTACTGATACCTGTACAGAACAACTGGTAAAAAAACAACACTAAACTTAAATATACAAATTTTACATTTGGGACCCGCTGGTTACACCAGCTACACTAACGGAGAGTAGGGGGTTTAAAGTCAGTCTCAATAGTGGATTACAAAGCCACCACCGATGGGCCATAGTATCCTTTCAGTTATTATAATAAATTGGGGCTCCAAACTTTTATAGGCCTCAGATTCTACCAGCATATGATTAGGTTTAAAAATCCCGCATTCCTTATTGTAATGATGAGATGAACCTGTCCCTCATCGGAGATTTGTGGGGTCTACTGACCTATCGACGGAGTATTTATTCGATCATAAAAGTATGATCGGAAACCGTTTGTGATACTCTCACCTGGTAACCAAAAAGATTTTTTCTCTATCTTAACCAATATAATACCTAAAGAATACGTTACACTTTAGCGGACCGAAAAATGGTTATATAATCGTATATATAATTCAATAATCGTTTATTTAATTTGTTTACTTCCATTTGAATGATTATACTTATATATAATCCTATGTTTTGTTTACATTGAATTAAATAACACAAATAAGGAATAGGAGTATATCGGAACATCAAATCTCTAGTGAAATTATTTATTCCCTTTGCTCAATTAATGTGTTACTTTTTACATTAACCTACATATGCAAATGTTAATGTAATGCATTATTGTGTTTAGTTTAGGGGTAGACCAAGAAACTTTAAAAAAAAACAATATTTTGGTTGTCTTGTGCTCGCTGAAGGATAATTTAATTTAAAGATCAAACATAAGCGTTGCAAACAAAAAAATAGCACAATAATAAGTCCCAAATATATGTGTGGCATTTTTTGTAACTTCAAACAAATATGATAAATTTTTATTTTTGACAAGTGAATTATTTTATAAGAAGTGTCTCTCAAACTGAACAAGAATACAAAAAATAATTTTTTATATTTGGATTTTTAGAGATATTATGGTACTCTTGTTAATGCATTCAAACTATATTAATATACAGTTTAATATTTCAAAATATATTAGTTACGAAACTATGACAAGGAGATATCAATTTGATGTATAGCTAATTGAAGAAACCCCAGAGGTACTAATCATGTTAGGAGTGCCACTATCCGTGTGTGTTTAGGCGTGTCCAACTCTCAACGTTGAGGGTGCAGGATCGAATCCCGAGAGGGAATGGTCACCTTTGGTCTACCTCATGATAAGATCCTAGGTTCAATAGACTAATTTTACTGCTAGTATGCTTATTTATGTCCTGTCGGGATGCAATTCTATCGAACCAAAAGCAAAATCATGTTTTAGTATTACTCATCGTTTAAAAACCTACTTTTAATACTTTATATGATAAATATATCTTTAAACGTCATAATATATATGGAAGATGAATAACTAATTAGGGTTTTTACCAACTGTCTCTTATGACTAAACGAACTTCTTCTAGCACTTTGTACATTGGTTGTTTTTTGTTATAATGGCATTAATAATATGATCATTGAGTCCAATACAAATAATTAAAAAAAATCGCTAAAGAGCGATATAATTGAAATGGATTTATTAAAGTGCCTAAATATGTTTAACCATAAAGAAAGGGATCACTGAATTCATTTTATGAACGGCAATAGTAACATATGCTTTGCTACTCCAAAATTCGAGTCTACCATATTGAATGAATATAATTTTAACTTTACCTTTCTGTCAAATTATAGTATTAAAAGAGGATATAAAATTGAGTTTAGGTCCAGTATATTTTCTCACTTTCAATTCCAAGAAATCAAGTAGTATATATAGAATATAGTATATATATAATATATATAGTACATATATATATATATCTATATATATATATATATAATATATATATAGATATATATATATATATATATATATATATAGATATATATTTATATATTAGGGTTGTTCTTATTTTTCAAATGTTTGAATGTTAGCAACATGTGGATTTTCTGTTTCTTGGTGTAAAAAAGAAGACGACATACAAAGTTTGAACAAAATCGGTCAACATTACGAGGTCGCGCAACGAGGTCAAAGTTTTAAAAATTTAGTAAAAATATAGTTTTTCGCAAATTTCTTCAAAATGGTGGACGTTACAGACTTCAATTAATTATTAATTTAAAGGAAATCTAATTTACTACCAGACGTATGTTTGATGTTTTTTAATAAAACAAAGTTTTCAGTAAAAACAAAGCAAGAAAGGGAGTGTGTATTGTTAGCATATTTCATAGCTTTTTTGTATCAATTAACTTCACTCGCCTGTAGAAGATGACTTGTTCGCTTCAGAGTAAAATAGTACTTTTAAGTTTAGTAAAACTTTAGATGATAAATCCAAAAATGACCTTGGTTGCATTCTATCAATTCAGAATTCAGTACAATCTGAGTTTACATCATATGATTCAGAGCCTGTATTGACCTATAAGAAATCGATTATGAAAAAAAAAAAATAATGTGTTTCTTAGATTTGCGTCAAGGTATCCTCTCAAAATTTACTTTGTCTCTGACGCATACATAATCCATTATATGCGTCATTTTGTACGCGAGATAGGCTTTTTTAATGTACATATAACTCTCTACTTATTAAATTGACATGATTTAGTATACCAAATATTAAAGCTGGTTAACCAAGCTTTCATTTGATATGTTTGGTGTTCTAAAAATCGCTATACTTTAAGAGATATAAGCAAATACGTACTCTCCCCAAAAATTGATCTTTTGATATGAGAATATACGATTACCATTTGGTATGCTGTTAGTGTTACCTGGATAGCAAGAAAAAAAGAAGGGAGAGAGTATTTTGCCTCACTTCTCTCCATTCTTTTTCTTCCTATCCATCTAAAGTTTTACTAAACTTACAGTACTATTTACTCTGAAGCGAACAAGTCATTTTCTACAGGCGAGTGAGGTAATGATACAAAAAAGCTATGAAATAAGCAAACAATACTCACTCCCTTTCTTGCTTGTTTTTACTGAAAACTTGTTTTATTAAAAAACATCAAACATACGTTTGGTAGTAAATTAGATTTCCTTTAAATTAAAATATTATTGAAGTCTGTAATGTCCACCATTTGAAGAAAATTGCGAAAAAATATATTTTTACAAAAAATTTAAAACTTTGACCTCGTTGCGCGACCTCGTAATGTTGACCGATTTTTGTTCAACACTTTGTATGTCGTCTTCTTTTATCACCAAGAAACAGAAAATCCACATGTTGCTAACATTTCGAACATTTGAAAAATAAGAACAACCCTAATATATACATATATACTTCATGCCATATAATAAATGCTACTGCAAAATAGTTTGAAATTAATATATTTCAAAAATTGTTGTATCAGCACTTGCTTGATATCAAGGTTAAATAACTTTCATTAATTAACATAGATGAACATTATAAAAGGAAATTTAATGTAGGAAGTTGAAATTGGAGGCAAATGTTAGAATTGGACTACGTCATTTATGTCTTTGTTCAATATTTATACTTCTAAACAATAAATTTAAATATAAAAAAATATACTTTCTTAATTCAACTCATAAGTTAAAGAAATTTAATTATTTATGACCAACATACAAACCACAACTGAATACTGTGGTTGTAGTTTTAGCTTTACCCTAGCAATGCACATATTAAGTTTAAAGAGTAAAAGTTATTTAAGGTCTCTGAGTTATAGACATTAAAATGTAGCATTATTACAAAAAAAATAAAGCAACAAGGTAATTTATGAATACGAATGTAAAATATTCATTTCCAATAATAAGTATACTACATATATATGCACTTGAAACTTGTGCATTCTACGTAATAATTATACGAATAAATAACTTTTATATAACTCATTTATGTATGTTTAATTTAGAATAAACCCATTAATTATATCAATATATGATTTTCTAGAATAATTTTGTTTATAACACAAAAATAGGCGATGAAGCATTATGTTTACTTTACATATATATTATATATATATATATATATAACCATATATGTCAGTAATAAAAGTATTTTAATTATTTCATAATGTAAATAAAATATTTCTAAAATGTTCTAATAAAAAACCATTTGGCTTTCACTACAATGAAATTCATTGTTTTTATAATTTTGAGAAATATTTTTACAATTTATCCCTGTACTGAAGAAATATTAGCAATGTATTAGATAGCTATATTAGTTGTTCATGAATTAGCTCTTCAAAAAGACTGCATTTTTGCGAATAAGTTCTAAAAAATGGCACAGGAAATAAGGCCTGACGAATTATTTCCAGCGGTTTGATAGTGATTAAGAGATATTAATTTGAGATATATTTCTTTAACAAATGTTATAACTAGGACCACATGCGCTATTGCTTTCTGTATCTAATAAAGTAAAAGAATTGACGAGAATAAACAAACGTTTAAAGATATTCACGTCACAAACCAAAGACCCAGCTGTCCTCAAATTATTGTGAAGAAACTAAAATATCAAGCTCCTGCTCAGGACTTGTGCAAATACTTGGAGCTATACCAAGTTTACATAAATGTATGTAGTTTATCCAAAGAAAAAAGTCCGTCCCTCAGTCCCAAAAGAACTCTAAAACAAAATAATCTGAGGACGAATACTTCATTTTTTTTCATGGGTCAATCATATAGGATTATATAGTATGAGGAAAAAAACAGTTAATTTAATAAAATAAAGTACTCTCAAACAGCATTAGCTTTAGTTCAATAACAACCTTTGCGTTAAACAGAAAATTGTATTTAAACAAAACTGAAGTTATTCTTGAGCATTTATCCTAATTATAGTGGACTGTATATTAACTATTATTTTACTCTTTGTACATATATTTAATTAAGTCATGAAAAGAACAATTATATAATAATATAATAATGAAGGATAACCATGAGTATATCTCACGAATGATCAAAATAAATATATAAAAGAACAAGAGAAGTGCGATGATAAAAGCAATACAATATTTTTTTAAACATATTTTAAACTCTTAAAACATATCTTGATTATATATTGTATTTATTTTTTAATAAAAATACAAATCTCTTATCAAATAAAATATTTATATTTTTATTCAACCATTTTTATGCTTAATGCCTCAAAAGTCAACTAGTTCCTAATGCATTCAATATCAGCCAGTACATTAACGTAATTTTGCATTTATACATGAAAGTATTATGTTTCCCCCTTTGTGAATCCCAATTCATTCTTATTGACATATTCTTATAATTATATAAAATAGATTTACATGTTTTAAAAGTATATATTTCGGCATTTCGGTGGTTTACTTTAATTAATTCAATTACAGATCATAGTATCAAGTAGTATGGTCTTTGTATATTGAAGTGATGTGACGTAAGGGTATGACGTCAGAGTTCTTCCCGTCAATTTTTCCGAAGATGGAGATGAGGAACGCGGAGGAACGCGAAGAGGTCCGTAGGAGTGATGGGAAAAATGTGGTATGGAAAAGGGAGTTGTGGTTCTAGTACCGACTGCGCCATGAAGTGATGTGAAGAAATGAGATATAAAAACTGATTGACGTGCACACTCTATTACTTTATTAGATCAACTGCTAGTCCATAGGATGTAGGAGAGAGAGGTTGAGTGAATAATACCTCATATATATATATATATATATATATATATATTCCAATATGTGCGAATGTATTACTTTATTCATACTTAAAACTACCACGTTAATAAATTACTCAGTAGTATGTTTATTGAAACCCTACATGCTCTCTTGAGTAAGACAATATGTAAATGTCAACAAAACAACTTTGTTAGATTAATCTAAGATCATGTTACATGAACATCAATTAATACGTTCAATTATAGGAGTATGAAAGCACTCTACGTGAAATAAGTATTCCCTTGAACTTGTGGCTGATGACACATTGTGTAATGAAGCATTAACGAAGGAAAATTTTATAAAGATAATACATTAATATGTTAACAGCTAACTACAAATAAGACAATGCGTGGTTGGGCGTGGACAGCTTTCAAGGGAATATGTTTATTTGTAAGAACTTGCATTATTTTATTTGTGATCCTTTAACGGCTCGACATATTATATTTTTAATTATATTTTATGTATGTAATTGTACAAATGTATCCAGAGAGAAAAATGTGCATAAATGCTATATCAATGGATGATAAAAAGGTTATTCATGAAGACTCACTAATAAACATTTGTTTAATCGCACTATTCTTTATTTTATTTAACGTTCAATAGTGATGATTAAGGACAGATATAATAGAACAAAAAAAAATTTTTTTTGTAGGAGCGCAGTAGCTTTAAATCTGTCGTCAGAACATCTCCATTAATGTCAGCAGCAGGATTGAGATTGTCTGGCTATTTATCTAAAAAGATTTACTTATTAATCGTGTGTTCATGTTCTTCTAGTTATTATCTATTTGATAAAATATTGGACACCCATTCATTGAACTTTGAGGAGTTAAAGACCTTATTATTTATTGTATTCCGACTCCATTTGGAGCCCATGGGTGCCTCCTTATATTCAACATCATTCACAAATGATCTGGAAGCCTGGGGCCCATCAAGAAAAGACAACCATTTTTTAAATATGATTTTCTCTATGAATTGATGTTCACTTTTCAAAATCCCCAAGCTAAGTGATGCTTTGTAGCATAGTAGCATCTGATTTTTTTATCATCTCTCCGTTTCTATCAACCAATCAGGTTGCAAAGAAGATACATTTTTATATATCCCTACCTCTATAACTTATAGTAAGTAAGTAAAGGATGAAATCAAGTTAACTACTCATCTCCTGAAGCCATTTATGTATTAAGGTATATAAAATATCATTTTATCGTTTCGATAACGATTGAATTACTAATATTATCACGTTAATAACACATCGTGTGGTTCGGTAGATCTTACAGTTATGGAGATTAAAATTAAAATAAAAATGGCTTTCAATAAATTACTGAAATTTAATTAAAGACTTATGAGTAGTTTTATAATGAGAAAGTGAATAAAGTGAAATGATTATTTTCAGGTTTTAATTATTATAACCCTAAATATATATCGTTTTTAAACCTTAAAGGCTATCTTAAATTAACTTCAAGGTCTTTACGTTCTGGATTGAAGGTTATATTGACAGAAAACATCATTTCAGCATTGATTATTCTGAACCAATGAAAAAATGTTATATGTACATATATAAAGAGGATTAAAAAAACACTTTTCTATGAATTGCTTAAGAAATCCTATTTTCAATAACCTATTTGATTAAATAGTAAACCTTTTTCTTAACGGTAATTAAATCACTGAAAACGATTAAAATCTATATTTAACAAATATAATAGTAAACAATGATACAAACAGTTTGTCTATAAAAAGAACCTCGAAAATGACAGATTCAATATAGGAATTTATATTTCGTAAGAGTGGACACAACAATGATTCATTATAGTATATTAAGAAAAAAAGACTCTGACATAAACACAATTATTATAAAACAATCAATGAATGTGGATGGATGCCCATTTTCTCTTACTTACCTTATTCATCATTTACTTATAACATATGATCTGTAACATATTACTAGATGTATTATAGGTTAGCGCAATAAATTTCTTTGCAGATTGTGTGATGCTGTAAAGCTTAGATTTATGA
>CP045906.1:12329591-12345019 GCA_013387185.1 Caligus rogercresseyi | reverse complement strand
AGAAGCATCTTTATTATCAAAGAGTTTATATTTGTATCAAAAGTTATTTTATCTGTTGACCCTCAACGAATAGCTTTTTTTCTTCTTAAGCCCACGTTACAAATTCAGCCATTTCCCGCATTGTGCAGCCAGAGTAATGCGGTTTTTATTCTCAAGCATTATTATTCTTCCTTTACTACCATATTTTTGACTTTTTAATTAGACGGCTTTCACTTATTTAAAGGGGGGAAACAATATCAAAAAAACTTCTTCAGAATCGAGTAACCTGAATCGACAAAGGCCTTCGATTAAAATATAGACATCGCTTTAGATGACTTACTTGAATTACGTTTTCTTTATTAGATTAATTATGTTTAGCACCTTTATATTGATAAAAGGATCATCTTATTTGTATATATGGATTCACAATCCAATTGAAAGCCATATTAATATAATTTCGTTGTTGGGGTAATACGGCTAAAGAGCAACGATGATGATTGTATTAAAATGGTTTTTGTTACGTTTACATTATGTACAGTGGTGGGCAAACTAATTTCCTTTTGTCCAAAGGCAATAAAACATCTGTGTTTAGTTGAGATGGCCAATCTTCTAGAGAAGGCTGTATATAATAAAGAATAGCTCTAGCTGTCAGTCTGGACTGTAGTGGAGCTTTTGAACATTTCCTTCGAAGGAGCCCAAACAGGACTTCAGGCCATGGGAGTGAACCCTCACATCACTTCTTGGTATGATAAATACTTAGGGGTAGAATAGTGGAAACCACCATACAATCGATCTCCAGGATAGTTCGTCCAACTCGGGGAAGTTCGCAGGGTGGAGTACTTTCTCCAATAATATGGAATGTAACATCAACGACCTCTTATTAAAGTTCAGAAATAGTGAAATAAAGATTATTTGCTATGCTGATGACATTATTCTAATTGTTAATGGTCTAGACCTTAAAAAGATGGCACAGAGCATGAATCAAGCCCTCGCAGTCGTTGAAGATTGGGGAGGATCAAATGGTCTCAAATTTAACCCTTCAAAGACGGTGGCAACTGTTTTCACCCGCAAAACCAAACATGCCATCGCACCATGGCCATGTCTTCATATGGCAGGCCAAGATATACCATACTCCCAAGAGATGAAATATCTAGGAGTGATATTTGACTCCAAGCTTAGGTTTCATTCTCATATAAAGACGAAAGTTGCGAAATCAAAAAACTCCTTCATGCAATCAAGAGAGTAATTGGCCAAAGATGGGGCCTAAGTCCACGACAGGCCTTATGGGTATATCTAAGTATGGTGAGACCGACTATCATATACGGATCTGTGGTTTGGGCACATAATCTCACGTTTGGCCAACAAACTCTCCTTGATAAAGTCCAAAGATTGGGCCTCCTTGGAATCTGCCACCCAATGCGTTCAACACCGACTCGAGGATTGGAAGTGTTCTTTGGAATATTACCACTCTTCTTGAAGTAAAGCGTGTTGCTATCATGACAAGACTCCGGATTATAGATGTAATGGAAGAACAGACACAATGGTTTCACTCGAAAACAAAGAGCGTTCCATCTGGCTTTGCTCAGAATGCTGTCATTTCCGAGCTATTCCCCGCCATTATAAGGATGTAATAGTCAGGAAGAAAATGTGGACGGCCGATTTTCAGGAGAAACAGCTGGATCATCAAGTGAATGTATTTACTGATGGATCTAAAAATGAGCACGGAGTTGGGTCGGGGTACATTGTTACTAAGGGACAAATTATGGTTCAAGACGCCTCATTGACCCTTGCCCCTTATAACAGTGTATTTCAAGCAGAAATTTTAGCCATTAAGGAAGCCCTTTCTTGGATTAGAAGTAATCCAGAGAAATGGACATCTAATGGTTTTTGTATTTGGACGGACTCTCAAGCGGCATTGCAATCTCTACGATTAATAGAGACAAAAAGTGCCCTAGTTCGGGATACCAAATACATATTCCAATCAATTGCAAATATGATCCCCATCTCTCTTTCGTGGGTGAAGGGCCACAGCGATATCACTGGCAATGAAGTAGCTGACATGCTCGCAAAGAGAGGTGCTGAAAATGTGAATCCCACCCATGATATTGGAGCCCCTTTATCACATTTCAAGAGGGTTGTTTCCAACTTTTATGAAGAAAAGTGGCAGACTATTTGGTCTAATCTTACATATTGTCGCCAAAGTCGTGCAATGATGCCAAAGGTCAAAATTAACCGATGGCGAAATCTTTTAGATTACCCTAAAAGTAAGCTAAATCGATTAGTTCAATTCATGACTGGACATTGCCTTCTCCGAAAACACTTCAAAGTCATGAACCATTCTGTCAGTTCACTTTGCCGTGGTTGTGGGGAAGCAGACGAGGATCCTCTACATTTAGCTCGTGACTGTCCCAAGTTTGAGCTTGAAAGGGCCGTCTTTCTGGATTCGGACGAAGAATTTGGAGATATGTCAAAAGTCCACAAGTTCATTGCAAATTCAGCTGTTGTAAAATGGCTCAACTCAGCACCATCCTTGGATGACGATCGGGACGGAATGCAATAGATGACCTTAGAAGAAATCGTTGCGAGGGCACCATAAGTGAATATATATATTTTTTGCATGTGCCCGTTCTGCCAATGTTATTTGGATGTGTAGCAATAAAGTCTAAAAAAAAAAAAAAAAAAAAAACAAGCTGTGTATATCAGAAAGTTTTATTTTTGTTTCATAATGAAAGCACATCTTTAAAGTTTTATTTTACATAGTTTTAAAAATCACACACTTAGATGACATCCTCCAGAATCGATACACTGGACAAACCTATTTTTGGTACTTTCCATTACCCTCGCCAGCGTATCGGCGGGTATATTGGTTATTTCCTCTCTGATATTGGCCTTCAAATCTTTTGATGTAACTTTTGGGGATTGGTATCAGACCAGTAGTGCATGTTTTGTCTGTTGACGCTTCCTGATAAATGAAAATGAGCTCATCACTAAAGTAACATGGCATCTTCAGCAATGTTTTTGAGAAGAGCTTCATTCCTCCGAGCAGTGAAATCAGCAACAGAAAGTTCCTGAAACAATTGTTATCTTGTATGGGTGGAAGTTAATCTTCATGGAGAATTCGCCTCACTGAGCGAGCTGATAGTGCCTCCACGGCAAAACGCACGCTCCTCTCTGCTCCAACGCATGATAGTGACTGACTGTATTCCAAGAAAACTTTACGCCTGCCTCTTTGAAATGAGCCCACGCTCACTTCTCCACTACAACTTCACACCAAATGCCACAAATTTTAAAAAAGGAAGTTAGTTTGCCCCACCCTGTATAATAAAATTGATTCATGAAAGCTTTAGCTATGACTTATAAAATAAATATTACCACAAAATCACGTAATTCCAATGTTTGTATCTTTTAATATGAGTTGAGTTATTAAACTAATAAAAAATCATTTAAATGGGACAATTAATAAATAATGATTTTTTAAAGTTTGTTCCTATTATCGGTGTTTTAATTAACACTGGGAATATTTATATTAGCAATTGAATATGAATACGGTGACACCTTTACAGTAAGAAGATGGCCAAGCCATGCAATTTGAAAAGAGTATACAAAAAACACCACACATTTAATATTTTTGTTTATATTTTTATGGATCCTTTCTTTAAATTGATACCAACAAACGATCATGCATGAAAATATATAAATACCTCCTAATATCGTTACTCTATACTTGATTTAATAAGTTAATGTCGATAATAATGTTAATTTTTCTCATACGAAAAATTGGTATAATTTTTAAAGATCAAAATAAAAAGGGTTTTCTTTTTCACATATTTTTTGACAATTTTGTTGAGAATCAAGGTTAAGATATCTAAATATTAAAGTCCAAATTCAAAGTCTAGACATATATAATGTATAATAAAAATGACATCAGCATTTCAATTGAAAAAAACATATATATTATAATATCTTATTTTATGTGCATGTTTCAAAACAAATAATATTCAGTTGGTTCTAGTTTTATATCTTTGTATATTGGCATATGTAGTTATAGCTATAAGGGGCTGATTGGTTTTTAAAATATACAATAGAAACTACTATGAATGACAAATGTTAATATAACATTTTTCTATTTTGCATATTTTTGTAATTTAACAAATATTTAGATTGATTTGCAAATCAAGATGTCAGGACTGTCAAAAATGAAGAATTATGCAATGAGAGATAATTGAGTAGCTCCCTTACTAAGAACATAATTGTATTTATCTATTCTGATTTGTTGAGTAAGAAATGCAGATAATTTAGCTATTTACTAATATTAGTCTTATGCCAATAACTGGCGCGTATTAAGATATTGTTATTGATTAATATAATATTTAAAAAGGCTGACCTTGTTTTTATTAATGTTGATTCTACAATGCGTAAAGATGAAATACATTGCATGAAGACAAAGACCATGTATAGAATGGGATTTTCTCCAGGATTTCCCATTTAATGCATGTTCGTGGGGTTTCGAAGAACGTGAGAAACTCCAGACCGCGTATATGAGCGTACCAAGGCCAAAGGCAACGGCTCCAAGTCTCAGGAATAGACAGCCGTGGCTCTTTTCGTTTTCTGATGTCATGAGCTTGACGCAGGAGTTTCGGGTGGCGTCCGTTGGGTTTGGTAAGGGCCTTGGTGGGCTGATTTGAAAATAAATTTAACTATATGTCTCTGTATGTACATGACACAGTTGATATTTGTGTTTATTTATTTTTAACCAAACAGGAGTTTAATATGTCTTTTGATTATATATAGTTTTTTTGTTAATGAACATATTTTTATTGGATTTTTTTGTTTAAAAATTTTATTTCTAACAGATATTAACTACAAAGTCATAATGAAAAAAGTTATTTCCAAAAAAAGTATGGTGATGAATACACTAATTAAACATTAACACACTTTATAACTCAATGTAATTTTGAGAAAATTTGGTCCCAATTTCACGGGTCATTCAATTGATTGGTGATTTGGAATATATTCTATAACTACTTCGAAGTTCATTATTTGATTAATTATATCTAAAGTGTTAATCATACATTATAATTAATGGTACACCAATCTAAAAGTAAGTAATAATATTTTTTTTGAAGGAAAGAAGTTATTTTTAAGTCGTTTCATAGAGAACATAGAGTGCCAAAGATATGTCGTAGCGCCGAATATAATAATGTTTGGTCTCCGTTGATGGAGAGAAAACAGAAAAAGAAAAACTTAAGAGAGAGTGCGATTTCATATCTTTATCAAGAAAAGTTGAGGGTGATGTGACATCACTCTCCATCTTCGAGGCATTATTAAAATTGGATTAGCGTGAGATTTAGATAAAAAAGTCGTTATTTTCAACAGAACTTAAAAAGGGGAGACAGAAAAAATAACTTATTTTTAAGTAATAATATAGAAAACAAATTTTATTTTTATGGTCCATGTGTATTTTGTTTAACTATTAAAAGAACAATTTATGATATAGAAGACGTATTGAATCATACATAGGTATGGCAAGAAATAAGTTGTAGCGGGCCGATTCCAAAAATAATCATTGACCAATGTTTGAAATAACAGATGTTTATTAACAAAAAATCAAGTGACTTTTCTTGCCGTTCTGGTTTTCGAAAAGATTGGAAAAACTATTCAATAATAATAAAAACTTCACATATTGATGTTGGAAAAGTTTCTGTTGATACTACAATTTAATAGAAAATCATATGTTTTCACTGGCTAGAGTAATTTAAAACTTAAAGAACAAAGAACCACAAACATGATCATGATAAAATTATATGTAAGATATTTAACAGGGACTCCTTTCTATAATTTTATTGGTTTGAACAAAAAGAGCACAAAAAGTTTAAAATGCATTTGTTACTTCAAAATTAAAATTTGAATATCCATTCAAAGCTAAGAATCCTACCCTTTTTGAATATCAACGAGGCATTTGAAATTCTTAGATGATCACATATACAAAGTTTCTTATCAAATAAAGAATCTCTTCTAAAATGTTTCATTTTATTTTTCATTGTGAACGAAAAAAATACACGCGGTTGATAAAATACCCAAAAAGAAGGAAATATCAAAATTAAAAACTATTTTTTATTATTAAGTTTGAAAAGAGTGGTCATAGAAGCATCTTTAACTTAAATTAATATAATTGATTTTTACTATATTTATAAATTTTCACTTGAAAAAGTGTTTTTTTAATTTAATTCATTAGTTTAAATATATAATTTTGAATGTAAATGCAATAATACTAGACGCATATATTTATCAGTGGTCAAACCTCCGCCGTCACGGGCTCCTTATGAACTCTTCTCTAGGCGGATCTTTTAGCGTATATGTTATTTAATATAAGAGAAGACGGGAAGAGGAAGTTCCCCTCGACGTAAATTTCTGATAGGAAGAATTCCCGTCAATGAATAGTTTTTGCACAGCGAATCCTATGAAGAGAAGGACCCACTTCAATATTTATTAGTATTTAGCTCATTTTGCATCTTAATTCTGCACTCAGAGATGCCAAAATTTAATCACTTGTTACTTTTGGCATTTCCAACAACTCCACAAAGTTTCATCCGAATCCGTTCCGTACTTTTTGAGTTATCTTGCTGACAAAACAAACCAACAAACCAAACGCCAGTGAAAACAATACCTCCTTCGGCGGAGGTAATAAACATGATCAAAGAAGATAAATTTGATATATATATTTATATGATTCTA
Organism: Caligus rogercresseyi; assembly: GCA_013387185.1. Lineage (NCBI taxonomy): Eukaryota > Metazoa > Arthropoda > Copepoda > Siphonostomatoida > Caligidae > Caligus > Caligus rogercresseyi. The sequence continues at coordinate 12,338,305 of CP045906.1, read as the reverse complement.
CAAATTTGCTAGGGCATTTGGCAAATATGTGAGCGATAAATCTTATAACACAAATTAATTAAAGCTCTTCAATTATACAATATATTTGAAAAGTCTTTCTCATGTGTATTTGTAGGTAATTAATAAACAGATGTTTCTTAACCACAATCATCTCGTTTTGATAATAAACCGTTGATTCCAAATTTTGAGCTTTTTCAAGGATGTGTTTTGGCCATATTATCTCATAATAAAATCATTTTATTGCTAAAATATAAATTATTTGGATGTTGGATGTATTTAAAATCAAAATAAAATGGGTTCATTTGGTTGTATAAATTAAATGACTCAAAAGCCACATTCATAACCAGTTTTTCGAAGGGGGCACTAAACCAATCCTGGGATTAACTTTGTACGGTAATTACGGTTATTAACTTTGTATATGAACGGTTACAGATTGATAAGTCAGTGACTTTTTGTAAAATATATATTTTTTAAAAATATCTCAATTGATTTCAATATATAATGTGCCAAACATTTCCCCATAACAATGAATTAAAAAGATATGATTATTTACTCAAAATAGTAGTTTTTTGTCAATATGATTTGATATAATTCCATCCGTGTGGATATAAATAAGCATTATAGCGCTAATGTAGTCTATCAAGCCCTGGATCTTTTTATGAGGTTGACCAAAATTGATTTTCCCCTCTCGGGATTCGAACCTGCATTGGCATATGAGCGTTTTATTAAAACATTATTTTTATTGATTTTAAGGTTTTGTCAAACGTTTTCCCCGAACAATTTTTTTTTAATAATATTTTTTCAAGAAGCTCAAAATAGGAATTGGTTTATATTTTATCTGACATAATTCTATTAATGATCAGCCAGAGAAATAAGTTGTAAGGGATAACAATTCGTTGCCTAACTAATGATTTTTTTGCCATCGCTACTACACTATAAGTTTGTATCCACCGTACATATTTTATAGATAACTCATTTCGTTGTGAATGTATATATAGGTATATATATATATATATATTTAGTATACTGAGAAAAAGAAAAAAATAATTGGGTATTCAAAATGTTCATGAACTAATTTAAATATAGTTTAAAAACTTTTATGATTTAAGAGAAATAATGAAGCCACTTAAATTATTATCATAATGCTATTTTTAGTTCATTATTTACCTAAGTCTGTTATAACATTGTGATATCATTGTATTTATTCATTCTATTCTGTTTGATTTGGTTCGTTCTTTTATCGTTGTATTAATTAAGACTATAATGTCTTATTATGTATTTTGTACGCAACTACTTCGACTTTATTAAAGACTGAAATACAAGGGAAAAAAGAAGCTACTTTAACAAATTAAATTAGAATAAATTAAAGAACTTTCAACCTTACTTTCTTTAATATGACAGATAATATTACTCTCTATATCTTTTCTTCTAAAGTACCATTAAATAATTGAATATTTCTTAAGCATTGAGTTAGATACAAATACGTCGATTTATACGAATTGTACCTACCCTATGCAAGTGTTTCCAGAAATAAAAAAAGGCTCAACAAGACTATGAAATATAATGGACGAGACTTGATAGTAAAATACATCATAATGATGTTCTCCGAATCCCATGCCTTTTAAACCTATTGAAAAACGTCTAAATATGGTCGCCATAACACAATTCAGAAGGACCGATCCCCATCAATCTACCGCCGTTCTTGATTACTTAAATGCTAAAATATTTTAAGACAATTATTTGTTGATTTTTTGAGGTTTTACGTTCTGACTTATTTATATATTTAGACTCATTTGTAAAAATATAAATCTTTGCTCAATTACTTCTTAAATAATGATATTTATGTTCCATTATACTTATTAAAAAATATGTTGTTTGACTTAAAGCAATTCTACATTGTTGCACTACTGTTCTCTTTGCCATCCTCAGTCATTAAATCTGATGCATTTTATAAATATCAAATATTGATAGGGATTCTGAGTCTTCTTCTTCTCATTATGGAGTAAATACATTATAGTGTTACTATTTTCTCGATATGCTCATTAATAAAGTTGACCATTATTGATTTGAATAAATTTGCGAAAATTATATTCATTATCGATGTAAGCGATTTTTTTTTCTGCTATCGCTTCTATTGTATCGGCTCGAAACCACAAATATTGTCGGATCGCTTTTGGATGCCTTCTCACCTGTTTTCAATGGAAAAAGGCTTTCCCTCGCCGGTCTTGAGGTACCTTCTCCTAGTTCAATGTCCGTAATCTGAGAGATTCGTTCGACGAAGGCATCCACGTCCAGAGAGCCGAGGCGGAGAAGATGCTTTGGTGACCGACTGGAGGCCGTGTAGTTGGATCGGACAACATAACCAAAGAGGTATATGAAGAATATGACGCTGAGACTGTATAAATATGTATAGAACCATAGGATTCGAAAAAGTCCAGAGGAACCTTGAATGTCAGAAAATGGAAGGCATAACCATTATTGTAAACTAGCAAAAAATAGGCATTAATAATCGTACAGTTAAAAATTAGTTTATTTAACTCGCATATCTATCGGTGACCAGACATACAGACGGCTTTGGACCTACAGATCCCCATGAAATTGGAGTTGAACCGACGGGCAAAATTCGTTACTTCCCCTCATGTTCCCATTCTTATGGGCATATCATGCAAAAGATATTATATTGTATTTCAAAGTTTTAACTGGAAGAATTTACAATTCGGTATTATATATTTGTTTCTATTTTACAAGTTATGTTATCCATCTAGAATTCGTTTATATTTGATATTATAAACTTAAATGTTTCATTATGTATTTTTTATTAAGCTAATTTTATATACATTCTATTTAGTTTATTAGATATTCTATATATCTTTATTATGGTCTGCGGTATTAAAAATAAAATATTTCATTTTAGTACACCTACATTATCCAATAAAGTTCAAAATATTTTTGTATATTATCCTTTACATTCCTAAATATTTGACTTTGGTAAAACAAGACAACAATTGATACTTTCGTGTTAATGTTACAACCAAAGAAATTTCAAATCTATGATCAAAGGACTTCAAAGTTAGATTAAGAAGTAATTTAATGCAGCTGCGAACTTAATGTTAATTCATGTATTTTGTATATACAATTGTGTGTATTTTTATGTATGTTTTTATTATTTTATATTCATAGTATAATAGAGCATCGATAAAAATACAGTTCGTATCCCCAAGAAAATGAATGACTCTTCACTTCAACATTTCCACAGAAAAGTATGAGTGTTGTCTTAAAAAATAATATTTTATCATTACCTGTCAAAATAAAAAATCGACAAATTAATTATTTTTTTTAAGGTTCACGTCTTATTACTTTTGACATAGTGGGAAGAAATTTAGAATTACAGAGGTTTGAATTTTGTTGTATTTTTGAGTCAGTAATAAATGTAAATAGGTTCAAATAATTAATAATCATACATTAATAAATATTCTATGCATGCATTTATTTAAATTTAAGTCTATGTATGGGTAAAACCATATTTCCCATTCAAAATGAACCAGTACAAAGACTAATATAAACACTTGAATCTGTGGCGACAGTGAGCCTACTATTTAAAATAAAATTATGTTGAATTTGTACATAAAATAATATTTTTGGTATTTTCACAATATTTGTAAAAAAAATCAGTTAAATTTGTTCTTGGTTAAAAACATTTTTTATTGGTAATAAAATATCAAAATACATAATAATTTTTTAAATCAAATTCTCTAACGGTATGATGACAAATTGCCAAAATTAACTTGGAGCAATGTAAAGATAGAGTTTGTATATTTACAAAATAATAATATTTTTAATTTGTGAAAGATATTTATTTGTATTTACTTTGAGATGAACAAAAAAAATTTATCCGTTTTAAATAAACTAAGAAAACCATTTATATACTTTTAGGATAATTGTTACAGATTATAAGGGATATCACACATTGAATCATTTGAACAAATTATATTTTTGGATATTACATTTTATTCGGATTCTAATTGATAGAGGGCTAATATTCTCTTAAATTTCTTCCTAGAAAAATCAAACATTTATCTAAAACATTGTTATTTGTATTGGATCAATTATAATATATGTTTTTATACTTAGATAACATAGATATTTATTGTATACCTATATTAGATTTTTGTATCACTCTTACCTAATTTTTTGGATAAAGTAATCCTTTAAGAAACTATTGATTTCTCTCAACTTTCATATTTTTAATTTTATAAATTATTCATTTAACAAAGTTATTTTTGACATCAAGCTTAAGTTTCCATTTATATAAAAAATATTCGAAAATAGCGTTACTTGTTCCTGTCTGTATCAATATGGTTCTCATATTTCGTTGTAAGTTCAAGACGTGCATTTTAAAAATCTTGCTTCAATAAAGAATATCAACCTTTTTCTAATAAGAAGTTATGTTACTTTTATGTTATTTTGGAAAAACTTTAATTAATCGATCAAATAGCTTCTAAATATATAAAAATACATATTTAATTATACCTATAACATAAAATAATACTCAATTAAGATGGTAAACCTCTTTTCGTAATATGTATTTCTTCGGAAAGACAAGACTTTTTGGTGTGATAGACTTACATTAATACCAATCTGCAATCACCAAAGCATCTAATTGACGTGTTTAAGATTAAACTTAATATTGTATTAAAATATTCCTTTAAATATGATTAAATCCTATTAATTTCAGGACATTCTACTCAAGAATAAATATAAATTCTATTTTCCCAATTATTAGTTTTAACAAATATGTCTCAGGCTGTATTTGAAACATTAAAATATTTTTTAAACCAGTATAATCCTAAGAGATATAAGGACATAGGGCTTATTGGATTCTTCAGAGGAATACGTTTTGTGCCCAATAAAAACAATTATTTCTATTTATATGATCAGCTTACGATGGCGTACTACATATTACTTCAATATTGTTCATATTGGCCAATGGCGACAGCTGAACGATGTTTTTCTGCTATTGAAGGGAATAAGCTCTCTATATATTTATATCTCTATGGTATAATCCCCCTACTAAAACAGTTTTTTTTGCTCAACAAGGGAAATCTTCAATGGCCATGGAAATGTTTTGCTTAAAATATACTCAAAAAATCCTTTAATCTTACTTTTTTCGTAATTATTTCCGATGACGTAAAGACAAGGCAAAGGACGACGAGCATCATGGCATAGAGAGCAGACATGGTCGAAAGCAGAACCTTTTTTGCCATTTCTAGGTCCGGAGGTAGGGTCAAAGCCTCCCCGATGTGATTTAGTATTTTAGATCTCGCCTGTTGATGGTTTTGATGATGATTGGCTATATATTTTCCGGCAACACGACCACTAAATTTAAGGATGGCATCATTCAGTACGGAAGCAGCCTCATAATCGGGTATTTGGTCCTGAAAAAGTGATCTCAAATTTATATTTATTTCCTCTCGAAGTAAATATTTATTCAAATAATATTTATTACTAACTTTTAATCGCTGACTATTTTAAAACGATTCAGTATATATTGATTTATTATCCGTATTGTGTCTTAGAGAGTTAAAATTAACGTAAAAAAAATCCTTTTAAATGGTACAAAAATGTTCAAAAATATAAAGTTGACGGAAGATTTTCTTCGAGATATTCAACAAAACCTTTTATTTTATATTGTAAGACAGCATTTCCTTTTGGGATGGAAAGCTTTTTTCAAGATATATATATATATATATATATATATATATATATATATATTTATATATATATATATATATATATATATATATATATATATCTATATATATATATATATATATATATATATATATATATATATATATTTGCTGTTGATTCAGTTACATGATTATTTGGAATATTTTAAATTAATCCCATATTATTTTTTATCTCTAATGCGTAGTATTTTTAAATCTCATATATTTTGGCTCTATTGTTACATTGTTATTCGACCCCAGTTAGGTGATTGATTGAAATTACCTATGGACAAGTAGACCATAAATATTTTTGTTCCAAAGACTCTTGGACATTTCGCAATGCGTCAATCAAATTTATTTGACATGCAAAAAAAAAGTTGCATACCTTTTGGTTTTTCTGGTATGCATGGCTTTGCATTACATATCTACACTGATAAAAGGTCGTGGTCCGAGCCTGCACCTTTGTTATGCTTAGGGCATAACACCCTAATTATAGGGTCATAAATAGTTGACAACCATGAAAATAACTTGACTTTAAGATTAGGAAACAAAAAGTTGGGTATGCAATTATTCATACAATTTATTTTTGATTGACCTAGTTAGAAACTTTTGAATTTCCCATGCATGTGCATTGGACTTATCCTTTTATTCATTGGGGGTAAATTCAGAATGATGAGTGTTGTAAGAGTTTATCACAATTGAGATTTCTATAGATATAAATCAATAAACTCAAGCGAAAATCAATTATTTGTTTGTTTTATATGTAATTTTATTGTATTTTGTTATTACATTATTTGATGAGACATATTTTTTAACCTTTAGGATCAAATCAAAAACAAAAGAGGCATTAATATTTACTAAAAATTATAGTCACTTTTTGGGTACAACAAAGGATTCTAAAGGAGGAAATGGCCAAACCCTCTATGTCAGGTTGTATTTAATTAGTACAATCTAATTGAAGCTGGACTTCATAGTTATGCTGATTAAGTGATACTTCATTTACTTATTTCAATGGACTACTTAATTTTTAATGAAAGCTTTAAAAGAAATGTGTTTAGAATTTTTATTCAACAGTTCATTTTGATAATATGTATAACAGAATACATAAAAAACCTAAGTTAATGTTTAAAAATACATAATTAATATATTAATTTACAATTATAATTTTTATTTCTAACTGTGTGTGACAGAGAAACTATTGTTTTTTCCCATAAAGTGTTTGAAATAAACAAAAAGATGTATCCTACTAGCATATTTGCGAGTAAAAGTTAATTGCGGGAATTATGTTTTATGTTATTGGTAAATTACCAAATTGACGTAGTCACAACTACAACAAATTATTGGAACATTTTATGAAAAAAAATTAACGTGTATTAAATATTAATATCACATCTTAATTTTCATAATATTTGCCCTAATAAATTAAGCATTCCGTTTGTTCGTTTCCCTGTAATAACAAACGATTAATTAGATATGACGAAAACTTTCACTGATGCATTTAGAAGACTCAGAGAGTGCTTTCACCGAGAAAGTTCATTATTGATAAGTGATGAAAGTGACATTCACGGAAAATGCAGGGCATCGCCTAAAAGAATCCGCTAGTTTAATATATATGTGGATTACTGAGATCAAAAATTATGTCTAGGTTTGAATATATATAATATATATATATATCTATACATATATAGCTTCAAACCCATTTCAATCTTGATCATCTCTATTGAAACAGTTTCTCTTTGACGATGCATTACATTCAAATATATATCTGTGGTATTTCAGCTTGAAAGGAGGAGAGATATAATTGCTACAAGTTTTTTACGATTTTTGGTTCAATGGAGTTGCATCCGATTAGATATAAATAAGCATTATAACGTTACAATGTTGTTAAGACCTTTTCAATGAAGTTGACCCAATCTGGGCTTTCCTTGTCGGTTAGGAATCGGGCATTGCCCACTACATGAATATTGAAATATTTAAATAACGAAAAAATATTTTATTTAAAGAGATAAATAACTTTCAAAAGATATAAAGATAAGGCAAGAAGAGATTAGTGTAATACGAAGGAGAAAATGACGTGAATTCATGCTTGTATCTTTTACTAATATAGCCATGATTTTTTGCCTAAATGGCTCGATAGAATTGCATCCAATTGGATTTAAATAGTATTATATTTTTAAATTAGTCTATCGAAACTAGGATTTTTTTCTATTTTTACTTAGAAACAATATATAATTATAATAGATTTCATTCTTATCCATTAGAAAAAAATAGTTCATTGACTTTTCCTAATGAATATCAATCTGTTAATATTTACCATCGATTCAGTTATATATTTTTCATAATTCTTAGTACCAAAGGTGTGACCTTCATATGTAATTTACTTTGCATATAACTCACGATATCATAGATTTAATCTTTTCAATACTTGATGGTAACCTACAAAGTTGGAATTTTCTCAGATTGCTGAAGTGAAATATTTTATTAATTATTCGTCAACCGTTAAAAACAACCTTATTTTACATCATCAGTAATTTGGGCCGGCATTTTAAAAAATAACAATGATAATGAATGATAAAAACGACATTTGATTTATCAAAATGTCATACAAATATTATAAAAAAGACATATTATTCCAAATGAATGGTTTAATTCATTTATATTTTAAAAATCCACAAACGACTTAGATTCTAGGTGACGTGGCACATCACTCTTTGAAGGATTGAGTAAGGATCTGTATAAAAATGCTTTTCTTTGTGTGAATATTTAATGTTTGTTGTATTCAATTGTATAGAAGAGTACAAAAAACAGTTGTCTTCAATCAAGGAGGAAGTGAGATGGATTCTCTTTTGCAATTCCATCAATCAGTTATGTATTTCTTGAGTTGTTTAGTTTTTTATTATTTGTGAAATCAGTGTATTACACAGCAGCCTTTTTAGTTTTTTTATTATAGCATATAATCAATATTGTTTTGTCTTCGATGTATTT
>CP045906.1:12297877-12321071 GCA_013387185.1 Caligus rogercresseyi | reverse complement strand
AGCCAGAGATGCTAAATTGGTCCAGTTGACTTCATGAACACCTTCCTTCACCACACTCAATGCCCAAAATTTGGACTCTTTTTTAACCTCGCAAGAGGAAATGTTTACTCCCAGAGAGGGTCCCAGGACCCAATTGGTAAATAGCTGTTTTTGCTTTTTCAGAGAGAGTCCAGACCATTTTTCGAACTTCGTAAATAATTTATTAAATTTCCACACGTTTGTAACCTGGGCCGCTGAGTTCCCTTCCACAGTAGGGTGACGTCATCAGCGTAAAGTCAATCAAGTGACGATTTCCCTCGAAGTCAACAACTCCAAAGCCCCCAAATTTTCTAAGCGCTCCTCTAACCACAAAGTTCTCAAGTGCGGTAATAAAAAGAAGAGGAGCTGAGGGGCAGCCCTGTCTACAGCTCTTGCCCAAGGTAATTGAGCTACTTTCTTGGCCATTGATAGATATTGTGGAGGAGCCATTTAAAAGTAACGCCCGAACTGGGTTAAAGAATTTCTTGGTAAGACTTTGGCTACTTCTTAAGGATATGTCTATGCTGAATAGAGTCGAAAGCTTTCGAGAAATCGATAGCATTATTGCTCCAAATCTTTGTCTTTTATTAACTGAATCAATAGATGCTTGGATGTTACGCGAGATATCCGTTATCTTTCTTTGCTTTAAAAATCCCTTTTGGTGAATGCTAATATTTTTGAAGTTCTGTAGCCATTTCTTGAGCTAAAATGCCTGATAAGATTCTATAAGATTCGTTTTAAAACTGTGATTGGTCTCCAATGGCTAAATCGGACCCATTTCCCTTTTTAGGTATTAAAACAATTCTTCCTTTTGTTAAAATCTTTGGCATTTTTCCTTTCTTCTCCATTGCTTGGCCAATCTTATGCAGGTAAGGTATGACTTGCTCTGGTAAAGAGAATAAACTTTCCGATGATTCCATCAGGGCCACAAGCTTTGTTGTTTTTATATTTTTCTTTAGGTAAAGAGATATGTTATCACAAGTAAATATTTCTGAATCCCTTTAATCCAACGTTTTGGGCGGGAAATTGCCTTCTCTATTTCCCACTATGTATTGGAATCGAGATCTAAAATATTCTACGATAGCAGTCGTTTCAGTTATGGGTATTCCTTCATGAACAATCTTTTTTATGGACGTTGCACTGCAAATCTTTCTATTTGAAAGATCCTGAACTCTTTTGAAACGATCATTCTCCTTAAGGACTTTTGCTTGGAGTTCAGCCTCCGCAATCTCGGCAATTCTAAATATTTTACTGTATCAGACATAAAAGAGCGAGCAAAAATCGATTCTTTTTTAATAATAGCTTCAATTGGGACTGATCCTTCTTCGCTGTTAAACTTCGTTCTTTGAGGAACTGAGAAGTAGTCGTAGTTATTATTTGTTGAGCTCACGGAGAGCTTGGTCCGAAGATCTAAAACTGGAATGACCTCTTACAAGTTTTTTCTTTAAAACATTTAAAAAAGTATCATCCTTTAGCACCCATCTAGGGAGTTTGAAGCGACCACCAGGAAGATCATATTTAGGTCCAATAATATGAGTTTATGGTCCGAAAATGGTTCTGGACGGTAGGAAGCACCTTTCACATGGCGAACTAGGGAAGGAGAAGAAAAAGGTCTATCTGAACGTAAATGACCTCTAGACCATGAAAAGTCCCCTGGGCTTAGCTTACCCATAACATCAATTAGGTTAAGTTTACCTATAATGCGATTTAAAATATACTATTTGGGTATTTGTTGATAGGCTTATCTAGGTCCACATTGAGATCCCCAACTAGTAAAAGTGGAATTGGGTTATTTAAATTGTTGTTTACCATAGCCTGATAAAAAGGGTAACACCTGACGTTAGGTCCATAGGCGTTTATAATGTAAAAAACAAATCCGTTGGTTGAAACACGAATTTGGTGCCAGTCACTTCCAAACGAATGTTCCTTGATACAAGTCAACACTTTTATTCTTCTTGTGATAAAAGTTAGAACACCTCTTTTCGATTCAGACACGGTAAAAAAAATGGTGGAATTGTTTTGGTAAACAAAGAGAGCAATTATCTCACAAGATGAGGATACCCTTATTTTTATATAAAAAAAAAAAAAAAATTCTTCATAAAAAGCGACGATGACTTTTTAAAATCCTCTTTAAAACATTGAAGTATTCGGATTCCCTTAGTTATACCTTTGAATTGTTTTGTCTTTTATATTCAAACCTACATTTAAAACAATTTTAAACATTTACCTATGACTGTCATGGTAATTTTAAATAGTCTGTGAATATAAATTATAATTATAAATAAAATATCATATATTCTTGACATCCCTTCAATGATTATCTATTGTATGTAGGGGCTAGGACAAATTGATAAGCCCAATTATGTTTTATTTAATTTATAGAATATTTAAAATGCATGATTTTCTCATATTAGAGAATCTTATGTGTCAACCCTTTTAGTTTTTTTCCCAAGAAGTCCACCAGTATCATCAAAATTATTGAACATCATGAATGCATCCAGCTAAACAATATAATGATATATGTATATTTGTCCTTCAGTTTCAGATATTTGCTTATTTTATTATTGATATTTAAAATGTTCATCCAATAGAATTCTATTAACTATTAAAATACTTTTTCCCTAAATATAGTTTAGAATATAAATCACATTTTGAGAAAATAAATTTACAAATGAGTATTTAAACGTATTTGTAAAAAAGTAAGTATCAAATATATATTCTATGGAAATTGTGTTCAATAAATACATTTTATGATACTACTTTTTCATCCACGCAATGCGACACATTTATATATTATAAATTGCTGTGATACATGAGTTTATTCATTGGAGGATTATTTTTTTGGTTTAGTATCCTCAAATATACTCTTTCAATACACTATTTACATCAAGGAAATGATTTATGACGTCTTAAGATATATAATAAGATATTCGGTTGTAAATAATATTTATTTACTATTGATACGGTTTACTTTCTTCTACAAAATATTAAATACTATGATTCGTTACTCAGCGATGCAAGCATTAACTCATTATAGTTTGAATATATTACTTCCAGTTATAGACAAGAGAAATGAGACTGTATTTTAAAAGAAAATTATTTTATAAGCCTCTAAAGAATGAAGAGAAAGTTTATATTATTGATAGGAAGTATTTTTCAGAACAACATATTTTGGAGAATAAATGTTTGACTCGATTGTTGGCTTATTATAAGGGGTAGTAGTTGGTAGTGTTAAATATATTCTTGATAATGTGTTTTTATAGATGTGTTGTATGTAGTGATTATTTAACTTAGATTAAATATTTAGTTTTAGTTTATTTATATGTAATATTTATATATAATGTAGTTTTTTATAGTGTAACTGATTAGAAAATTGTTGCCCATTTGATACAGTTTCTATTATTTGAAAAGGGAAATTGTGGGCCTCTGGATCTTAAAGGATGCATACTTCAAGGCTTTTTCCTTTTATATATATATATAGAAAAGAGAGAGAGAGAAGAGAGTTGGATTAGGAGAGAGCGTCCATGTTGAAACCATGGAAATGGAGTTGATAGTAGGGGATGAGGTATGTTAGGTCTTTAGGCAAAATTCCTAGAAGGGGTGCGATAGCCGTGCGTGTTAAGGCGTGTTCAACACTCAATGTTGGGGGCGCAGGTTCGAATCCCGAGAGGGGAAGGTCATTTATTGTCTACCTCATTAATAAGATCCTAGTTTCGATAGACTAAATTTAATGTTATAATGCTTATTTATATCCTATCGGATGCAATTGTATCGAACCATATAGGCAAAAAAAATAATCCTAGATCCACACAGGAACGCTACGAGAGGAGAAAGCAATTATCCTCCACTGAAGGGCAGTTCTTTAAGTGAATAGTAATGTGCTTTGATAGATGGAGAAAAATGACCCCTATACATTTACTCTGTGAGCCGTCGCAACCTCAAATTGTACGAAGAGGTGGGGGTTGCAATTTAGATTTAGATACACAAGCCCGATTTAGGATGTTGAGTCCAGCGACGCATGCTTCCGCTCCTGTGTCTGGAGTTACAAAAAGTTTGCCATAATCCTTTCCTTTGTACTGGACGTTGAGCTTGATTCGTGGCTCCTCATCCACTGCGACCTTGATGATAATTTTGACGATTACCACTTTTTTGGCATTCAGTACATCGTTATTGAGGGACAGACAGGCTTTTTGTATGTGTCCTGTCTTTCCGCATTATTTGTAGACTAGGTCTCGGGCATAACAGTTTTTGAAGTGGTGGTCACCTCCACACTCTATGTAAGCATACCATTGGTTTGTCCGGCGAAGAGTGAAGGTTTTTTCTCGGGAATTTTCTTGACGTGAGATATTGTGATCATCTTGAATGATTGATTATGCCTATGAGCGTTCTCCTCAGCCCGGCATATTTGGATGTCCTCTTTCATTTCGGGATATCTTAAAGCCAGGAGTTTTGGATGAATTTATTGACCGTGAATGCCCTAAATGATTCAACCAGTCAGGCGACGATCAGACATTGTGTCCACAATTTGAGCAGTGGTCCGTTACAAGGTCTGCGTTTTTCGGCAAGGTCGAAATTAGCGACGCGGTATTCATCAAAACTCTCATCCTTCTTTTGACTACTAAGATTAAATTCCAGTTTCTCATTTTCAAAGTTACGTTTGATTTTGATGTGATTTTGATCTTGAGGAGGATTTCAACCGAAATGTCCTTTGTACCGTCGATGCCGATAACATACTTCCAGACGGACTGCATATGCTCAAGGACATGTTGGAGCGTATCATAGAAATTTGGTCTTCAAATTCCATTAAATTAACTTTTATAAGGCGATCGTAGTCGTTCAGCTAATCATCCACGCTTTTAATTCTAATAAGTCCATGACAATTTTGTTGGAGATTGAGGTTTGGGCATTGGAATGTGAAGTTGAGGTTGTGAGGAGCTTGAGTGATTCGACGGGATGAGGGAAGCAACTTGACTAATCAACTGATTAATTTGTGTAGAGTATGGTTTCTCTTGGCCTGGAGAAGATTCGTGCTCCATGATGGGTTGGTTTTGAGTTCCTTAAGCTCCCTAGAGATCTATCTTTTTCAGTTTACTGAGATCCATGACTTCCTGAATAACGTTTTCCTAGACGGATGACAAGTCGGAGTCGTAGATGACGTGGAGTCGGTATGAGAACGAGCGGGAGTCGGAGTAAGGCCGTGAAGTCGGAGTGAGAGCAAGGTAGAGCTGATTAGCGAAAAAACTGTGAATTATATAAAATATTTTTTCACATATTTTCCATTTTTAACAAGTATTTTTTTTTTGGAAATTTAAGAAAAAACACATTTTTATCTTAATATCCCTGAAATAAGCATTTTTTTCTCAATTTAGAATTTTTTGAACTTATTTTAATCACCTCTCATCATTTTTATAACTTTTCAATTCATTCCATTCTTTTGTTGATATTGGAGGGAAATAAAGCACGCCTAAATTTATGACACCTTTTGAATAAGTATTAGGCTTTTGGTCAATCAACGTTTTCCCCGATACAAAGGAAGATTTATGCATCTAATTGTGCGTTTAGATGAGAACTCCTTTCATGTTCCATTTGTGGTGAAATACTCATTCGTCCCCACTTCTGACTCAAACACCATGGCTAGGATCGTTAATGATACTCTCAGTTTGAGGCAAGCTTGGCAAAAATTCTCGTGACTGACGCATCTGAGTATATGAGGAAGTGTGGACGAGACCTTAGGGTCTTTTATCCGTCTCTAATACATGTGACATGTATTTGTAATTTGCTTCATCGTGTGCGGATAAGGTCAAATACCATTTTGCTGACGTGAATAGTCTCATTTCTTCAGTAAAGAAAGTATTCATCAAAGCTTCATCTCAACGATCTGAATTAAGAAATGTTGCCCTGACTTAGAGCTCCCCCATGATCCAATTATGACCAGATAGGGAACCTGAATCTAGGCAGCTGTTTGGTATGGTCAGAATTTCGAGCAAGTCAAAGCAGTCGTGGATATTTTTGACCCTGATAATGCCTAATGTATATCCGATAGTCAGCGGATTTTTAAAATAAAAAGCATTGTAGTTGACTTCACATTTATTGCATTCCGTTATCGCTTCTGCAGATTCAATTACCAGCCTGGAGACCGCAGGAATTACACTCGAAGATGGCTCAAAATCTTTGAAGATGCTTAGGAAGGGATCCGTAAGATTCCAGGCGACGCCGGAGAGGTTTTTTAAAACTAGTTGGATTACGTTGTAAAGAAAAACACTGCCCTTCCAGCATTGATACAGGCTCAAGATGTGCTGCTAGGCAAACCTGGAGCTGCTATTCCAGATGGGATGAGCCCAATGGATAGAGCTATTATTAAATTCTGTCCCATTACCTCGGTAGATGTGAAATATCATTTGCGAGGTTGAAAAAAAAATATCTGACCGTCACCAAATCCTCACTGAGAAAAATTTGGCAGAGATTATTGTATGTCACTGTTGTTGTTTTTTGAAAGAATAAATTCACATTAAATCAAATTATAGTCTACATAATTAACATTTTTTGACATTTTCGGCTCATTTGGGGTAAAAAAAAAACATTTTTACAACATCATCACATTTTTTCCGCTCACTACTGATTAGTATGGAATTTCAGACTTCTATGGAATGATTTTGAAGAAAATTACCATCAGGACTACATCGACTACTCCATGTCGTGTTTGTAGTAACAGAGGAGCCCAGATCGGAAAATACGCGAGATATTTAATATATAGGGATGTACTGTTCTGTATATTAACATAATGAAGACTAGACTTATTATATCAATAATCATAACACTTTCTTAATTTTATTAAGAGCATAAAGGAATATATAAAAATGACTAAAGATGACTCTTCATTTTTACGCTTATTCAGAAAAGGATCCCTGAAGCTTGTGAATCCAAATGTATAACAAGGAATCCTTATTCGATTTAATTATTTTAATCAACTCTTATTCGTGAAATTTTGCATACCATTTCTTTCTTACATGATAAAATTATATAATCTTTTATACTATTTTTCACTACATTATAATTGTTTATAAAATAAAAATAATATTTTTTTATCTTTTATTTTGTACATCATTTTAAACAAAACTATAACGAAATAATTAACAATTTCGTTACAACGTTTGTTAAAGGATACATTATTTTTTCGGCTTCTGTTATGAAATATAGTGTGTCAATATTTAAAGCGACAAGATGACGGTTGAATTGGAATATACTTTTTTAAATAGCAAAAAAAGACATTCAATACAATAAAAATATATATATTTGAAAGGTTCAATTTCTTTGCAAGGAATTATTTTGATATAATTTCATTTTAACTTGTTCCGACACGTTCAATGTTGTATGTCTTAATATCTGTAAATATAACACTTAAGATTACGAGAACAATTCATTTCTGTCACTAAAAATAGGAACCTAAATATTTGCTTGAACAAAAATATCCTGGAAGTCTGAAAACATTATTCCTTCAAGTTTACTTTGAAAAATCGTTATTTTCAAATTATACAATGAGCCAGTAAAACTGCCAATATTTAGAACCCGAATATCGTAGATAGTTTGTCTCTCTTATCACTACCAATGATCTTAAAATTATATAATCAATAAAGAGGTATAATTTCAAAGTATTGGCAGTTTTAGGAATTGATCAACGTCAAAAAGGATATTTGATTATCCAACATCCATTTGGCTTGTACGAGCGAAAGTACAAAATTCAAACCAATAACTTTTTTTTTACAAATAACTTTCAAGACTGGAAGATATTGACTTTGAACACTAAATGGATTATAAAATGTTATTTCAAATGCAAAAAACCATTTATTACATAGCAATATTTTTATTGCATAAATATAGATTTATTTTTGATAAATCAGCACAAACAATCATGATTTTTTATGTAAATACGAAAATACTTTAGAGACTCGACAGATTTGTAAACAATTGATTGGGTAATACTTTATTAACAATTATTCTATTGTATTGGAACAATCGACTGCTTTTGCCGAGTATTTATGTTTAGTAAAATTTGAAATATCAGCTTTGAAAAACACTGTACCGCAATCACCCGTGTATGCACTATATAAAACTGTTTTGTATATAAGATTGGACTGATTTTTTGTCATCAAACCTCATAAATAAGATGATTTCAAACACAATTAAAAAAATCTTTTAAAGGAAATATTATGTTTTTGTAAAGTCTTATAATCTACATCTTACATCTAATAATTTATTTTAATGCAATAATTCCTGGATAATATTTTGGATTTTTGTTATTGACCTTTTTGTACTCTCATGTACCTTGGTCTAAAAACAACCTCGTAAATAAGATGATTTCAAACACTATTTAAGAATCCTTCTAAAGGTTTTATCATTTATTAACATATTTTTTTTTTTAAAGTTCTTAATTCTTAATAAAAGGGAATAAATTGATCACGGAAAATAAGGAATTTGTTGAATCTAGCTTATTAAATGACTCGAAGTATCGATATTTTTCAACAGAATGACATTGATAATTATGGTAAATTTTCTCGAATGAAAAAAAAATGAAATTTATATTCGCGAAGTGGTTTTTGTTATTGTAAGAATTTTTTTTTTTGGTACACAAGTACAACACTTTACTGATCCTTCATGACTACCTATTCAACATTAATTCAATTTCTAATACAATTCGAAAGAATGACAAGCTTTATCGATTAAAACATTTAATTAGGGTTTGAAATTGTCTGATATGAAAGCGATTAAACATCTTAATATGTATGAAATAGTTGAACTCTAGTTTGATAAAAGTTATTTATTTTTTGCTTTGGACCTCTGTAAAAATAAG
This sequence comes from Caligus rogercresseyi, assembly GCA_013387185.1. Taxonomy (NCBI): domain Eukaryota; kingdom Metazoa; phylum Arthropoda; class Copepoda; order Siphonostomatoida; family Caligidae; genus Caligus; species Caligus rogercresseyi. The sequence goes on along the minus strand of CP045906.1, from coordinate 12,312,205 downwards.
CAAAATCCTTTGGTATTAAAATAAGATTAACCTTTCAGTAAAATGTTTTAGAACGTAGTCCCAATATATTAAAAATAGGAGTACACTCCACAGAAGATGCGATATAGTTTCAAGTCTATCTTTGCAAAAGGAGCCCACCCTTTCTGATAAAGACCACCCATGTATATTTCCATGAGAAAAAGTGTATAAAACTGTTTCTGCATTTCATCAATATATCGAATAATCAACTGAATAATGGCTCAGACTTTTTATGAGACGAACTGCAGAGTTTTCTTTTATATACAGAATTATTCGCTTTGTATTTGCTTCATTTTTTTTTCTCCGGCTCTTCTTCTACAAATATTAACATAATTGATTTGCTTTAAATGCCATAGGAAATTATAAAAACAATCTCTTAGCTAAAGTTTCGCTCTTTTATCACCACATTATGTAAAAAAACTACCCCTAGATAGTTCTTTCGGTACTCATAAGGTACAATACTGAATTAAAATTTCCCCCAAATATACCAGCTTCTTTTTAATTGAAGTATCTGCTAAAAAGTTATTTCTAAATTAAATAATAATAAACAGTTTTTTGCTACTTCATACTTTCAAGAATATTTTTTACTCAACCAGCATTACTCCTTACATTTGCGCTATTTTAAGAATGAAGTCAGGATTTTCTCCTCTTATTTCATCCACGACAGTCCCCGAGATCTCAATAGTTAAGAGTTAGCCACTTCTGCATATACAATCTTTTTACAGGAGTATAAGAGTGTCTTCCAAAAGCCTTGGAAGTCGATCAAACCGAGTCTTCCGCATTTTTCGGATATATTAATCTACTCCAAGCAGTAGATCTATTGCGGCCGTAGGATAAAAATATATTACACTTTTGACGTAATATGTATCTAAAGCTTGTGAGTATGGTGTCAATTTTAAGATATATTATATTTGCAAATATGAATTTCACACAAAATCCTACATTTTTCCCATTAATTTTGTAAAGTTCAGAAAATATATTTTTCAATAACACTCTTCATTGTCTTTTCATATTCAACAAGATCCGAGTCGTCTAGGTACAAAAGGACCGTAGCATTTTCGGTTGTATTACAAAACGTCGACCTTACAAAACGTCGACCTTACAAACGTCGACCTTACAAACGTCGACCTTACATGTCGAACATCAGTTCAGGGTCCCCCAGATAATCCCGAATAACTGTTTGATTTATGTTTCATTTTTTTTGTATTCTAAAAAATGATATTTCAACCCCACTGTCACTTTTTTTCACAAAGCCCCTGCTGGACATATTTAGAGTTTCTCTAATTGAGGTATCAACTTAGTTCTGATCTCCATATACATAAGTTAGCGTAACATCATCGACAACAGACTCAACTTTGACCTCAAGGTTCCAAATTTTCATACCTTTAATGCCCAATTTTATCATTATTTCGTGCATAAAAAGATTCGTAGCCAAAATGACGGAGAACAGAGGTCACCTTGTCGACAACTTCTTGTAATTCAAATACATTTTTATTGTTTTGTTGAGAAACAGACTGCCCTAACAAGCAAACTGACACCAAAAAAATCGCCAAACCCCTGGGCCTTTAAGCATTTTAAGATTAATTGATGCTGTCAAAAGATTATATGGGGGATATCCTACTTGATCCTGAATTGAGTCCTTCAATTTTTTGTTATATCTTTGTAAAATATATTATCAAGTTCATATTCAGGATCTCTACAAGAATACACATTTTATAATAGTTCCTTGTCTATAGAACTCGGATCTTCAATCAGTTTTCCATCCTTGTAAAAATAACTATAATCCCTTTTTTTGCCATCGAGCATTATTTCTAAAGAATACAAATTTTTATGATAGTCCTTTGTCTATAGAACATGTATCTTCAATCAATTTTCCATCCTTGTCAAAAGTTACTCTTCCCCATTTTTTAGAAGTTTACAACAAAACTTTCTTTTGATAAAGTTTGATGCCATTTCTATTTGAAGTTCCTTTTGTATAAGATTGCTCTAAAGTTTGTAATGCTTCTCGTTGAACTGTACATATATTCAGATACATTCGCACCTTCTTTTCCTAAAAAACATAAATAGACCTCTTTCTGATCTGAGGCTTGTTCTCAACTTCATAAATTATCTTTTTGAGCCGTGGAATGTCAATTTGAGGGCACTTGACACCGTTTTGATAATTGTGATTTTTCAATTAAAGTAATTTCCTCTATAATTACCTCCGCCGAAGGTTTGGTTTGTTTGTCAGCAGGATAACTCAAAAAGTGCAGAACGGATTCGGATGAAACTTTGTGGAGTTGTTGGAAATGTCAAAAGGAACAAGTGATTAAATTTTGGCTTCTCTGAGTGCTTCTTTAAGATGCAAAATGAGCTAAATACTAATAAATATTTCAAGTTAGCCTACTCTGCCAATAGATGTCGCTGTGCTGTGCTCTCAAAGAGGAGAGCACAGCACAGCGACATCTATTGACAAATGACAAAAAGACCAAGTGATTCATTGGTGGGGATCGGTGGAGGTTTGCACTCTCTGAGTCCTCTAGTTACTTTTATTTTTCATGATATGCCTGCTTCCAACACTTTTCGAAGGAATTTTTGGTGTCACGCAGGGTAAACATTTTTGGGTTGTGGTCCGACATGAAAGAGGGCAAAGCTTGATAGTTAGAAATAAACAGATATATATTTTCAGATGTAAAGAAATAGGCAAGCCTCGATATTTTAATATCTGATCCGTTTCTTTTAACAGAAAAGGAATGTTTGGACCGTTTTTCAAACTTTACAGCAATATCTATGCATTTATTTTCATTTAGTAAATTCTTGAAATATATTTTAGCTGTTTTGTTATTGATATTTTTTATTTGAATGTATCTCTTCCTTGCAATACAAATATCCTGTTAAATAAGATGATTGCATACGCTATTTAAAAAAATCCTTGGAAAGGGTTTATGTTTATCAAGGATTATTTTTGTATATTGTTTGTTATACTTAATAAAATATATATGTTAATTATGTAAAATCATGATAATTGCTGATTATTAAAACAAACATGATATGTAGTTTCCATATTTTTATTACATCATCACTTTAATGTTTATGATACAACTTATGAAATTATGAAAATTAAATTAATACGCTTGATGTAAAAGCCCTGCAGTTTCTTATGTAACAAACCCTTTTTTAATTATATAGATAATTGAATAAACAAAGTTGAAAGTATGTATTTTCAATAACATTATCTAATTTTTTACCTACATTTTAAAGTATCATCTTATCTATACTTATAAAAAAAGAATTCCGTTCGTTTGTGCGTTCGTTCGTTCGTTTCCCTGTATCTCCCGAACGGGTCATTAGATCTTGACGAAATTTTCAGTGAATAGTTTTGTGAGCTCAGGGAGTGTTTTAGTGGGGTTGTCAACTCCCGGAAAATTCGTCATCGACATGCTTATTTTATTCGCCAAAATGTTTTTTGCCGATTTTTTAAAATTTACAAGTTAGATTTTGCCCATATTTTCTGTGGATAAGACTGAGGTACTAAGACGTGTTTTTGTTTTTTTGAGTGTTTCCCGGAAAATTCGTTTTCTACATGATTACTTAAAAATATTTTTCTTTCTGTCCCTGTATGTCCCCCCAAATTTAAGTTTTGTGGAAATAACAACACTTTTTTATATTGCAACATCGTGCTAATCAAATTTCAATAATGCCTAGAGATGGAGAGGGATGTCAATACCCAGCCTTAAGGAATACAAAACGGAAAAAATGGCAATGACGACTTTTTAAGGAACTACTTCTCATAAGAAAATAACATAGGCACTCTATGAAACGACTTAAAAAAACTTCTTTTTACGATGTTTAAATTCCCGCCTAAAGGAACAAAAAAACGGAAAAAATGGCAATCAAGACCCAAGGACAACTTTTTAAGGAACTGATTTGAATATGAATAATCACATGTGATGACATCACTAAAATTATTCATCTTCTTTTTACGATGTTTAAATACCCAGCCTTAAGGAATACGAAACAGAAAAAATGGTAATGAAGAGCTATGACAACTTTTAAGGAACTGGTTTGAATATGAAAAGTCACATGCGATGATTTCACTGAAATTATTCGTGTGATTCCTTCTTTGTGTGATATTTAAATACCCAACCGTAAGGAATACAAAACGGAAAAAATGGCAAGGAAGACCCAATGACCACTGTTGAAGGAACTTATTTCAATATGAAAGGTCACATGCGATGACATCACTGAAATTATTTTGATGTCTTCTTTTTACGATGTTGAAATACCAAACCTTAAGGAATACAAAACGGAAAAAATGGCAATGAAAACCCAAAGATAACTTTTTAAGAAACTGATTTTAAAATGAAAAGTCACATGCGATGACATCACTTAAATTATTCATGTCATTTTTTTTTTTTTACGATAATTAAATACTCAGCCGTAAGGTATAAAAAACGGAAAAAATGGCAATGAATACCCAATGTCAACTTTTTAAGGAACTGATTTTAATATGAAAAGTCACATGCGATGATTTCACTGAAATTATTAGTGTGATTTCTTCTTTGTGCGATGTTTAAATACCCACCCGTATAGAATGCAAAACGGAAAAAATGGCAATGAAGACCCAATGACAACTGTTGAAGGAATTGATTTTAATATGAAATGTCACATGCGATGACATCTCTGAAATTATTCGTGTGATTTCTTCTTTTTATGATGTTTAAATACCCAGCCTTAAGGAATACAAAACGGAAAAAATGGCAATGAAGACCCTATGACGTCTTTTTATAGAATTTATTTTAATATGAAAAATCACACGGGATGACATCACTAAAATTATTGGTGTTATTTTTTTTTTCATCCAGACTATTGTCAAGTTGGAAAATCCCGGGCAGCGCCGGGTAATATTCGCTAGTTTGTTATAAATTAAGAATATAAAATTTGGTTCGATAGCATTACATCAATACAGATACAAATAAGCATTATAGCGTGTAAATTAGTCAATCGTACCTAGGATACTCTTATCCATAAGGTTGAACGAAATTGGCCTTCCCCTCTAGGAAGTCAAACCCCCGCCTTCGACATTTTGAGTTGGGAGTCCTTAACTCCCTGAGCTGTCGCAATATTTTTTTTACTTAGAGACTATTTGAATAGTTTGTTTATTCATTATAAGAAACTTTCATATATGATGTTAAGTTAACAAAGAAAATAAGCAGAATTTAAAAAAAAATAAGCTCACGAAAAGAATCAGATTTTATGTAGATATTATGCATATTTAAATATTCCATAGGCACGAAAAGAATATTTGTAGGTGCTAGATCTCTACAAAATGATACTTTATTAATTGATGATGTGATGGGATTTATCGGATCGTCAAAAAAGAAAAAGTGTAGTTAAAAATTCCTATAACTTGTTTAACAATACCTTTTTTAAATTTATACTTTCATTAACTGAATCTATTTACTTTTAATTTTATCTATACAGCTTACCAACATTTTAAAGGATTATATTGTTTAAAATCATTGAACTTTATTGACTGATACCGAATTAGTTATGGCGTGCTGGCGTTTATCTAGTGGTAGGAAAAGTATGTTGTATTAGTAATATTTTCGCTTCTAGATGTTTACATATATCAAAGCAAACAACATCTCTTCTGGAGTAATTGACAATTATGAAATAAGTCACGTCTATTTTCCTACAAGGGCATCATATCAATTTCCTCAGCCGTCAAATCCAAATTGAAAAGGCTTCCCACTTACTCTATGTACAGCTTCTTCAATCAAGGAGCCATCATATTAATTTATATCACTTAAGGTAATTGAATTCCAAAACTCTTTAATGAGGCGACATTCGACTTAATGCTTTTTTTTGCAAATGTGTTTTTCGGTAGAAGGCTTTTAAGTAGGCAATTCTCAGTTATTTACAAAAAAGAAGAGTGGCAAAAAACAAGTAACAAGTAAAGCGGGAAAGCCCTCCATTAGGCCTCCATTAATGTTTGATGACTTTTAATATTGGTTAACCGCGAGGAAAAAGGGAATTAAGCATGTAATAAATCCAGATGGGTTTCATTTAGATTTATGCTCTTGGTGTATTGTATCAATAGGGAGTGGTTTTATTCTTTCTACTTCTATACCTGATAGATATAACGCAAAAGGTAGTTCGGTTCCGTTGAACCGGACCTGATAGCTCCTTTAGTAATTAAAAAACTAGGAAAGCATAAGCGTTGAAGTAAATATATATAATAAAAGTCTGTTAGCTCAAGACTATTGAGAATAGACAGTGTTGAAGCAGCGACAGGTAGCGATGAAATTTCGGTTATTAATAAGCTATCCATTGTTGAGGAAAGAAATGCTTATTTCATCATAAAAATATGAAGTCTCTTGTGTTCTTTGAGTTGCTGTTTTTTTCCAGCAATGGGGAGCACACAAATACCTAGGCTTTCAGCACTACCAATCCCTGCTCCTCTATGAACGAACAAGCTCACCGACCTATATAATAGTTATATATGTTTAACATAAAGATTTCTTTGATGATTTATATATAGCGATCTAAGATGGCTACCCCAATTTGATTAACAGTTTAGGTACCTTAGGAATAGAAAAAAGAAAATCCCAGTGGCGTCACCCTACTCTATGTTTCCCATGCCACAATGACGTCACTGAGTGATTATTGCCATTTCTCACATTATCTATTCCTTAGGACTCAAGGAATGGCATGTATTCCTTTTTTCTATTCGTTTTTTCACCTATTTTGGCAATAAAGCAAGCTAAGATGGATCCCATCAGTTGTTGATTATATTTCTTCTCTTCCTTAATTGAGTCTATATATTAAATGATATAAAAAAATTCCCAAAACACATTTTTAAGTAGTCCGTCACTATCTCTATGAAATGCAAATAATTTAACAAAAGCAATTAAAACAACGAAATCTTTCGATCCAAAGATAATTCCGACCAATATGCTAACAAACAAACTATAAATTAACATGTAGTCCACGTTTTTATCATGTACATCACATAATTCATCATCTTTTATTTTGCTTTTTTTAAACTTGTTGAATCCCATGTTAATATAAAACCTTCAAATATGTTTACATATATCATTAAATGCATGAATAATATGATCGTTACCATCATTTTGTACTAGCATTTACCGGAAACAACAGAGAGTTCAAGCAAAGAGAATGCATATTTCCATAGAATGCTAAAGTGCATACCTTTGCATTGTTGTAGAGAGGGATCATAAAAAAATTAATGTAAGGATATATTATAATGCGAATTTATTGCACACTTGGTATTTTAACCTCTTGTTATCTAATACTATATCCAGGCGTTAAACGAAAAAACAATTTAAAAAACTATTTTTTATGTACTTTCATTCTCAAAGCTTAATAGAGTAAAAAATTTAATAAAATTAATTTTAAAGCGAAGGAAGTGATTCTGAAAATTAAGAATCAATTTGTATTAACTCATAATTTATATGGGGCTATTATCACACACAAACACACACACACACACACATATATATATATATATATATTATTTTTTATAAATATGTATTAGCCTGAATATATCAAATGTAGATACTAAAATAATATTATTCACATTTTATGGGTTATAATATTTTATAGCATGTATTGATACATAAAATACATATTTTTATTATTTTTATTTTATAAAGTATTTCATGAATAACACGAGTAGAATTTGTGTTTTCAGCAAAAATTTGTGGATGTAATTTATTATTATTAAAGTCAATTTCCACAAATTCAACAAAAGTTGTATCTCGCTGCCAATTATAATTCAAATTCAACAAAAAAATCCATTGGCACATTATATAATAACTAGGGATCGGAAAAATATTAAAAAGAAACACCGAAATATTTAAATATTTATTTACAAAAATTGACTTTATATTTAAAAGAAAACACTGAAATATTTAAACATATGTTAAATAAAATTGACAAAATATTTACTGACAATGAAAATATTTATTCGGCGGTACCGAAACATACTACACAGTTTACTGACATTTTAACTATCTACAGGCATTATGAGCTGAAAACAAAATCCAGTCATACAAAACGAAAATCTCACTGATAAAAGGAGTGGCTCACCAAATTTTTTGCAAGATTTTCTGATGTGACCCGGCGTTGTCGGAGAGAAGAGTCTTATACATAGAGAAGGAGCGTTCAACATCGACACTTGTGACAGGTGCAAATTTGTATTCAGCTGCCCTTTGTGGAGACATGCCGTCGAGGATAACTTCTTTGCCTTCTGAGATCATGGACTCAATCGAACGTAGAACAGCGAGGGATTGCGGGCATAGACAGATTTATATTTTTCTTTTATCGTTTCCTCTTTTATGCCTGGTAAGCTGTAAATAGCAGCCCTCAGCCATAGAGACGGATTCAAAAGATGTTATGCTCGATCCTTTTCTCTCAAGATCTTGAATGCCTCGTGGAAGGAAGTGTAAATTAACAGCATGTATGATAGGCCTGACCTCATTACATCATCGCAATAATAATTTACATCTTCTGATGGCCTCAGAATCATGTGGATTAAATGATTCGACCACAGTCTTCCCTGCGTCAAGGTGCTCAGCATAGAACAATGCGGCGTTCACCCATGTTCCCCAACGGGTTAGTATTGTATCGGAGGCAGTGGAAGATTTGGGTTGAAATTTTTCCATGCTAGAATCTGTGATGGAGCCTTCATGAACACTTTCTTAGTAACTGAGATAAATTTGTTCACTTTCGGAAAATGTTTCCGAACACATTCAGCGATTCGATGAAAAGCGTGGGCGAGACATGTCACATGAAGAAGATTAGGATATAAAATTTTCAGTTGTCCAGCATGTAAGTAGCAGCATCAGAGAGAATCAATTTGACGTTTTCAGCATTAACTTCCAAAATATTCATTACAAATCATTTACGGGACGAGATACTGTCTCAGCATTGGTTCTTTCCAATATCAAGTGCGCCAGTTCGGCTCGATTGGATGAATCCGCAACACGTTTTCCGACAACCATGTTAGAATGTATCGTCCTTCTACGTCCATAGTTTCATCGATGGGGATCCAGATGGGTCGATCTTGAATATTAACTTCAATTTTGGTGAGCACACCCTGATAACAGATGTCCAGGTAAGTCTTTCTCAGAGTACTTTCGTGAGAAATAGATACAGCACAATGCTATGTTGCGGGCATAGATCGATTTATATTTTATTATTTGTGCCATGGGATGTAAAATTGGTATGCAAGACAAATATACGTACACAATGAGCATAACATGTTTTTTAAATAAATTTTCAATATTTTTTACCAAAATTACTGATTAGTTTAAAAGCTAGATAATATTGCTAAATATTTAAAACAGTATAAAACAGGAAAAAATTTAAAGCAACATAAAAAAGGAAATATTTAAAACAACATACAAAAAGGAAATATTTAAAACAACTTAAAAAACAGAAAAATATTTAAAGAAATATTTTATATACAAAAAAAATATTTTTCCGATCCCTTATAATATGGGATATAGTGAGAAATGCCAATAAACAGAACATTCACAAGTACTTTTCAAAATGAAAGGTGGACTCTAATAAATGTGCATAGGCCTTTATTTTCTTAAAACAATAAACCCGCATAAACGTATGTTTATGGTGTACAATAAAAGTTCTAATGTGATCTATTCTTGCACTGACAATAAACCTGCAGTCCCTTTCGTGTTTTATGGGTAGTAAAATTGGGTGTGTCAACGATTTTGATTAAAGCCCCCTAACATGTATAATGCCCATAAAAGCTGTCATGTGAGGAAATATGTATGTAGGGTGGGCCTTTATCATATTTCTTTCATACATTTTGGCCTTTAAATATGTACTTATATTTCACGTACATCGATGTAAATCATTATAGATTATGGTAACAGAAAAAAACTTCATTGAGAAAAAATTCCATTGAACAAATAAGACAGCAAAAATCTGCTATAATTATTTAGTTGAATATTATCCTTCGAGGTCGATCAGCGATATAAAGCACCTCACTTCTGCAATGATTTTGGAAATTGTTTCCTTAGGGCTTAGTACAGGTAAAAAAAATACATGGAAGTACTTAGAATTCTGGTCAAGCCCTGGAGTAATGACGTCATCGCTCAGATAAATTAACTAGAATCCTAGAGTAAGGGTGGTTGAGTCATGACGTCATTATATCATTTTCCATAGATTCACTGCACATCCTTACTGAGTGGAAAAGCAGTATCCTGAAGGCAACCATCACTGACAAAAAGGGCAAGTCGTCACTTGATACGGCCTCTTTTAGCTATGAAACTGAGACTATTTAGTAAAGGTCATACTTCTCTTGTCCGTGGTGAGTCCATAAATGTTTAGAAGAAATAATCCGTCATCCCGAAGTCCTGCGTTGCAAGATCTTTTTGCGTTCAGGTTGAGACTGGATGAATATTGGAAATGGAAGGTTTCAACCTTTATTCATTGCAGTACTACACTATGTAGATTTCGCACTAGTTTAATTTATTTGACTAATTTGCTATATATGACCAATTCGGTATTCCCAACTGTATGCTTTAGCATTGGCATATAATCCCAACGGCTTATAAGCTCAACGTGACTAGAATATGTTATTTATTAAAATTAGAAAATATATATTTACTGCTAAGTAAAGATTTATAATACAATATTTCATATTATGTTTTAAAAAAAATATTTTCATAATATTTAATATTACTTCACTTATTGTACTCATTATATGTGAGGTGGCAATGTGACTTAAATATATTTGTTAATTAATGTGAAATAAAGGTTACTAAATTTCAATGTTATAACTTAAAATTATTTATAAATATATTTAATCATAATTAGGGCTCTTGTTATGCATCTAACAATATAAAAACGTAATTATCCGAGTAAAAACTCAATAACGGTATGGCCAATAGTCATCCTCACCCCTAATCCAGCTATAAGAATAATTATTATAACTTAAATATATCCAAATGCTTTTCACATTCAACTAACCTAGATATATTTATATAAAAATACAAGCCTTTTGCGATATGAGTAATGATTTTTTCCCTTTAATATTACATTTAATGTGAATTATTGATTTCTAGGATCCAATATTTGTTCAAATTTAAATACAATGATTAATGGAACAACGTAATATATATACCTGTTAAATATTTCAATTCAAAATTAATATATTATTTCATCAGTTTTTTAAATACTACATTGAAATCATACTTGTTTGTATGAATACTTTTAGAAGGTCCCTCATATATGCAGTCCAGGCTCAACACGCTTTAGTCTATAGCAGTTCTTCCATAGCTCTGCCAGAACAACGAAGAATGGAATCGGAAGAACACGCATAAGGGAAGAGTTATCCTTTGAATCACGATCCAGGGGAGGAATCCGTAACAATTCAGATTGATCCGGTGAAGCATTTCCCTGGAAAAATGTGAATCCTATTATTGTTAAAAGACAAATGGAAATCTTAATGACCTTCTAGAGACCAAAATTATCATTACATGATTTTTTCCTATGATGGAATTACATCTGTGGGGATTGGGAATTGGCATAAAATTATTTTAGTTGGATACTCATTTCAATGAAGTTTGTCAATATTGACTTCCGCTCTAGGAAGAAGAACCCTCAAAATTGAATGACAAACACGCTAAAGCGCTTCTTTGCATGAATAATCCATAATAATGTGTTGTTCCGTGTAGTTCAAATATATAGCATTCTTATTATCAGTCAAAAAATAATAAATAGTATTTATTATTTTTTATATTTGGTTCAATAAGATTGCCTCCGTGTTATGCTTATAGCATAAATTAATCATCGAACCGGTGATCTTATCAATGAGTTAGACCAAAAAGTATATACAATCCTAATGGAAAAGATAACTGGTGATTTTTAAATATATATGACAGTACTTATTAATATGAATGCATGGCTAGTATAAAAAAGTAATGTAACTAACATAAAAAGTGCAATGTTTATATACACACTTATCATGTTAAAGTTCCTTTAAAAAAGACTTCCATGTGCTACAAACGCTTAAGTGAGTGGGATTGGAACTAAGTTTTTTTTCCTAGCGAATTCAGGTTTTCAATTGTAGAACTCATATTCTATTTACTAAAATTCGTATAAGAAATGTGTAACATAAGTATTCACCATATTGATATTTTTAAAGATGACAAAAAGAGTATTAAAAGAAAATGTTTTTTAAAACTTTGAAAAACCTTGTCTGGAGTGTACTCACCTTTTGAATTTCAAAGTTATATGTGATCCATAGGGCTAATTGCACATTAGGAGATAGGTTGTAGTTTGTCGACCTGGCTTTTCACCCTTATTTGCCTCCGAAACCACTCTCTGTCTCAAATCCGCAATGAATAAAAGCTGAATATTGACCTTCGAAAAAAAAAAATGATTTATAATTATTAGTAATGCTAAGATAAATATTGCTATAAAAGTTGTCAATGCTGTATATCCCGTATACTAATAACGCATTCTCTAATACCCTCGCCGAATATAAGTAAGAAACAATGTCCAAGATGTTTTGTAGATACACTTCTTCCTGCGATATTTAACGTTGCATTGAAACTTGACTATTTAATTTACATTTTTTAACTAATATTTTTGTGCTTAATTTAAGGTGACGAATAAACACTTAAACTGAGTACGTAAAATAATTCAAAAAGTATCCATGAATACGCCATTTTGTTCATAAAGAGGGGATTTGTATCAATAGATAAAATTTCCAAGCTTGTAAACTATCTTCAACCTAAAAAACGTTTACTGAACTTGAGAAAAAATGGATCATCCAGCAGTTTGGAAAAAACGGCTTCTCCTTCCACAGGCACCAAGAATTGATGCATCACTTCAAATTCAGTGAATTGTGTAAAATCTTACCACCTGATCCAGTCAAAAGAGTTTTTGATTGTTTTAATGAGTGGTTCATCCACAAGATAAAATAAATAATAAAAAAAAAAAAGAACAGAAACAGTGATTCAGAAGGTGAAAACTTGAAGACCCCCCACAGTTGCCACTCAGAAAGCTTTCCAGCAAATTTCATCCACTAAACAACTTTATGGAGGATCATTAGGCATAATCTTCGATCCGTTTTTAAATTTCATTCAGTTTGACCATTATCTGAGCCTCAAAGCGAAAGAGGCAGTTTTATCTGTGGATTTGCAGCAACCATATTGTCTTTAGAATCATTTGAACAGACAAGAAGTTATTTTGGCTCCATCAAAACCCACTGCAGTACAATTTGAGTTATATGGAAAATCAGATTCCTTGAGTCTCCCATATAATGAAGGATGTAGCCAGAAGACGATCAAAAACGTTTGCATGCATGTCCTAAAGCCTGCGTCGTTCGGTCTTCAAGCTGGAGGGGGTAATTTTCAATAACTTTGTAAGGCTTCAGAAGATGTGACTCTTACGATATATATGACAATCTCATCCAGTCATATCTCATCCCATTGCTTTGCAAAACTTCAGGAACTGCAGCCTGTAGACTTGGAGACTAATCACAACTTTTTGAGACAATAGTCACTGTCGTCTCATGATAAAAAAATTGCTATAAAAATATTATTTTAGGATATTACTAGCGAATGTTACCCGACACTGCCCAAGATTTTCCAACTGAAAATAGTCTTGGAATAAAAAAATATGGTACGAATAATTCCAATTGTATGTTATTTTTCATAGTGAAAATTCCTTCAAAAGTCGTAATTGCGTCTTCATTGCCATTTCTTACATTTGTATTCCTTAAGGCTGGGTGTTAAACATCCTAAAAAGAAGTTATTTTTAAGTCATGTCATAGAGAACATAGCGTACCGAAGATATGTATGGTAGCGCTGAATATCAGAGAATTTGCTTGGTCTCCGTTGATGGGGGGAAACAGCGAAAAAAAAAACTTCATATCTTTATCAAGAAAAGTTGAGAGTGGTGTCACATCTGTAGGCATTATGTAAAATTTGATTAGCGAATGGTGGGTATTTATTATTTTTTACACAAACTTAATTGGGGGGGGGGGGGGGGACAGGAACAGAAAGAACTTACTTTTAAGTAATCATATAGGAAACTAATTATCTGGTAAACACTCAAAACAAAAACACGTCTAAGCACCTCAAAATCTTCCACATATTTTTTTTCAAAGTCTAACTCGGCAATTTTATAAAATCGACAAAAAAACGTTTGGCGAATAAAATAAGCATGGCGAAGACGAACTTTTCAGGAGTCTCACTAAAACACTTCCTGAGCTCTCAAAACTATTTCATTGAAAATTTTGTCAAGATCTAATGAACGTTCGGGAGATAC
>CP045906.1:12278157-12297777 GCA_013387185.1 Caligus rogercresseyi | reverse complement strand
TTTTAAAACTTTGACCTCGTTGCGCGACTCGTAATGTTGACCGATTTTGTTTTAACTTTGTATGTCGTCTTCTTTTATCACCAAGAAACAGAAAATTCACAATGCTGCTAACATTTCAAACATTTGAAAATAAGAACAGCCCTAATAAATATCTTATATATATAGATTGATTATATATATATATATACTCATATATATATATATATATATATACCTATATATAATTGTATATATACACTTACTTTTGACTCATTTTGATACATTCAATAAGTTTTTAAAAAAGACTCGAACAAATTACAACTTGACCATAAGTGAATTACAGATTTTAGCAATATCAATTAAACAATTTATTTTAAAATATTGGGCTTTCATGATTCTTCTGTATTATTATTTTGGCTTGGTATGGATCCTGCCTTTCTAGATTTTAGATGATTTGTTAGGGCAAATTTTTTAGATTTGTCTATTTTTTATGTTTCTATTATAATCGTAATAACAATCGCTGTATAAAACAAAAAAGTACATTTTCATTGAATAAATTGATATGCAAAATAAATATTACATTTAATTATCATCCAAAGTGATTTGTACCATACAAATTTTCGTCATTACGTTGAATATTTTTTACTAGTTGAATACCTACTATCTAGACTATTAGATCTAATGCATAAATATAAACTATCTGAATGAAAATATAAATACAATTTGGATATACTTAACAATTCCTCATAATGACATCATTTTTCTTTAATTTCCCATTCAATGTATGTATAATAACACTCAATAAACGATCTATTCACTCAAAAATGAAGTGTAGATTTCTTCAAAAATCTTTTGTTTTGCACAAAGAAGAGTCCAGAGTTATTAAATGGCCCTATCATCACATTGAGATTAGCCAAGACGACAAATTAGTTGTAATTAAACACAATTACCTCGAAGTGAGGGCGTCCTAAAGAATTTAAGAGAAATAGAGTGATGAGAGTGGATATCATCCAAGTTTTGAAATAATGTCATGGTTTTTGTATATATTTACAGGAAACTTTATATAACATATTTACAAAGATAGTATATTTAAAAAGTAAAGAAATTAATATATTAAAGAAGTGTCTCATATTGGAGCTAAAATCAATCAATTTCATATCACCTGTGGTTGATAGCGATATCTCTGGCCTATGTATTACAAAGTATTGTATTAGATAGAGAAAAATAAATACCAACCGGTTATGCGATTATGGGTGGTGTTTAAAAAAAAAGAAATATATTATAATAAATACAAAATAATATCAATTTGAGCTACAATGTTCATTTATGTATTTTCGCAAATGCCCTGAATAGTTTTACTCTGTTTCGGTATATAATTTAATGTATTTTATTTAAAACTGAATAAATTTTGCAGTTAACCGAATAAAATATTTTTAACCAAAAAAAATTTAATATTTGCTAAAAATTTCAAGAAAGTTATAAAAATTAAATAAGTTCCTCACTTTCTCTGAAGCCTAAAATATTTGTTATATACTGCGAACGACAAAAAATACCCCAAGGGATATTGTTCTATCAAAATAAGTAACGGTATCGAACTCAGACTCTGTTATTTACGTTGATGGGTTGAAGGAACTTTTCATCTATAATAAAAAAGAGTTGACATAATGAAATACGATGTCATTCTACTCCTGGCTCTTGAGGTTAATGCAGAACCAAGAATTTCATTATTTATAACCTTAAGTTTCTTTTTTCGTGTGAGTCGACCGATGGTATTTAAGAATACTTAGATTCTATTGGCTTAGCCCACTTTTATTAATAACAATTAACTTAAATAATAAGCATCTCCTAACACTCAACACATAAAGACTGTTTATTTTGTTATATAATTGTTGACGATGCAAGGATGCTCACTCTGACGATAAGTAGTATATCAACTGAAAAGGACTTTTCATTCGTGCTTTTAGGAAGTATTTTAATATAAAAAATAAAATATGAATCGTTCCAAGCTTTATTGATTTATCTGTTATCTCTCTGTATCTTATAGAAAAAGAAACTGACATCATCAAAGAGGAGAGCACAGCACAGCGACATAATTAAGTAGGCTAACTTGAAATATTTATTGTATTGGGCTCATTTGCATCTTAAAGAAGCCCTCAGAGATGACAAAATTAAATCACTTGTTCCTTTTGGCAAGTCCAACAAGTCCAAAAAGTATGAATCCGAATCCGTTCCGCACTTTTTGAGTTATCCTGCTGACAAGAACATATAACCAACACCAGTGAAACAATACCTCCTTTGGCGGAGTAACACAAAAAGTATTAAAAGCTCAAATAACATTATAGTCGAAATAAAGTGTAAATGATTATTTTATCTGACGCTCCAAGCTTGAGGGAAACCGAAAGACCATTATAGTTCAAATAACTATAGTGTTAATTGATACTGTAAATAATTATGTTATTGTGACACTCATAGTTTGAAGGATTAATAAAAAAATGAAACAATGAAATCTAAAGGAATCCTTTCATATATAGCTATTTATAAACAAAACATCATAAATATATTGATAGATACTTTTAATACATTTATTTCTATAACTTCCATGTTTTACAACTTTTCAATTTCATTTTCAGCATTTGGAACAGGAGAAGTACCGTCTCAAGCGTCAGATCGACATGATGGAGGACGAGTATGAGCAGCGGATGTTGGAGCTTCAGTCGGATTTAGTCAACTACAAGCGTAGTCTTGAGGAGGCAGAGGGTCAATACAAGTCCGAAGAGCGGGATAAAACGGAGCTCATCAACCAGCTAAAGGAGCAAAACCAACGCCTCAACATGGAGCTCCAACTCTCCTCACAGAGGCAGGAGGACCTGGAGGCCCAGCTTAACGCCCTTAAGTCACAGTTTCATGATAAAAGACTAACCATGAGAGACAACGTGGTCTACCTGGAGTCCCTTAAAAGCGAGGTAATGGCCATGAACAACGATATATACTTTGATTGTTGTAAAAAAATACTTATATAATTGATACTAGATAAAAAAGATTCGGACAAAATTCCATAAATGTGTCCGGAGGAATCCGAGAGCTCATTAGCGGTAGATTTGTAATCCAAATATATTACATTGGCCATGGATTTGAACCCTCATTTGCAGAGCTGCGACTACTGAATGTAAATCGGTATTTAGAACTGGAAGCGTTGTTACCTGGTGTGAAGAAGTTGAACTTTGCAAAATAAATAACTCCAGAGCTGAAAGTGCATTTAATATCGGACCACGTATAGCAAAAGACAGTTAAGGAAATAATTTGTTTGCTATTGCCTTCCATTTCCTTCAAAATCCGAGTGCATATATGATTTATATAAAAATAACATGTATTGCATTTCAAATAATCTCTAAATAAATTATCACAAACTAGTTGCTTATTTGTCTTTGTTATAAATTGTCCGATACTAAATTTATATGAAAAAGTCAGGGATCATCAATAAATTTCTCCTTTTTTCTTATCTACCACACCGATCGATATTTGATAGATATATGATAAATTCTACCGAATACCGAATCGGCGGTACCGAATCCCAGCTCTGCCCATTTGTCATAGTTTTGATCAAAAATGCGTTTCTAAAAAATGTCCCTGTCTAAAAATACACGTGTCTTAAAAGTCTTCGTCTAAAAAATATCTAAGAAATGTAAGTCATGAAATGGATGTCTAATAACAGTTTTTGTTCGCTGCATATAAGAGGTTGAAACCCGTCTGCCTGTAGGGAATCGTGCGCCATCAGCATTATATCACAATTAAGAAATGAATGTCCCCTTTTCGATATTCAATATAAGGCTCAAAAGTTTAATTTCGTAAGAAAATTTGTTCAGTTTGGGACTGTTTTATTTATTTCTATGAGGTTCATAAATACTTATACATTAAAAAAAAAAAATCTTCCCATCAGTATATCCATGATAGGCCGCTTATGCCAACAAACTCTACAGCAGTAGTTCGCAGATCTTTGTAAGGATGTTAACTATAAAATGTTAGGAATGTAAAACTATGGCCCCATTTTGGGAAAATGAATACGGCAAAATGAAAAGATTTTTTTACTTTTTAATTCAAAGTCCATAAACACAAAAAAGAGAATGTATATAAAGTTATGTTAATGCGTAAAAAACATTATTAAATATTTTAATTTAAAATTTAACATCAAATATGAACAAAAACTAATATACAATACAAAAAGTTTTATTTTGACGAATATTTTTTTCATTTGCCAAATGAATCAAATATAATTTGTTTTGGTCATGTTTTGTAAGATAACAAAATGGTAAAAAAAAATATTTATCAACTTATACTTTGAAACCAACTTAACTTACTTCATTTTTGGTGACATTCCATGTATAAATCCTCATCCAATGTTTGCAAATATGATTTATGAACCTTAAGACTTGTACAAATATTCCAAGAACCTTACGCAGGTGTGTGTGTGTATATACAATTTTGTTACAAATCATAAGTTCAAGATTTCATTATGTTTGAGGCTATCTTTGAGACTCTGGAGGAGATAATATTTATTTGCCATTTATATATTATGTGGAATGAAACTACCTACATGAAGATCGCTTTTGAGTTCTCTTAACATTACGTTGTAATCAGTAACAGTTTTTTTAAACACGAAAGTAATTAACTTTTTTCGCATAGTTTCTATCATATTTTAATTTGATACTATTTACTCGTATATTAAACATCTATTGATTCAATCAAAACTAAATGATCATCGTTATGAAAACATTCATAACATTTTCGAAAAAGCTAATAGGTAATATATCGAATGCCAGAATATATATATATATATATATATATTAGGGATGCAAAAAGTTAATCGACTAACGATTAATAATCGACAACATTTTAAACGATTAAAGTTTATTAGTTGCAATTAATCGACAGATCGCGTCCTCTATTTGAAGTTAATGAAACTATTAAAGTTTATTAGTTGCAATTAATCGACAGATTGCGCCCTCTATTTGAAGTTAATGAAACTTTGAAATGAAGATGTTTCCTATAAAATAAAGATGCACTTACCCACCCCAAATCCACAAGATAAACTGGTTCCTTAATCGTGGCGCTGTTAAAGATTAATCGATTAAAAGTCGACTAAATGAAACAACTAACGATTAATCTATTAATCGATAACTTGCATCCCTATATATATATATATATATATTATATATATATATATAATTCACCAATCTCTGTCCGTCCGTCCGTTTGTATGTCCGCACGCTATCACCTCCCATATTTATGGTCAGATTTGAACTTTGAAGGTACCTATGGAATTCTTGGGTCAAGGCAGACCTAATGAAACTATTTGCAAAGTGATGGACCAGAAATGAAAAAAAATGTCATTGGATACACTTTTTCTGATTTTACTACCAACTTTTCAAGGTAAAGAGAGAAAAAAAGAAAAGAAAAAAAGCATCTCATGTGACTTAAAGCATATTCTTTGTACAAAGTCAAACTTTTTGTGAGAAATGTTTGTTCAAAACAGAAAACTATTGTAAATCATTTGACATTTAGAAAACCTATTTTATCTCCACAAAATCCATGATACAAATTTAAGAAACTTACGTAATATGAACGTATGCGAGTATATATAATTTGATTAAACTGAAAGATGGAGGAGGCATTTACGAGGAACCCACAAGGAATCAACGTTTTCAAACTCATTAACTAACAGCCAAACGGCAAGAGTCTTTTTAAACGTTGCAATCATTGAATACTCAATGATATTATTATATATATTTCTTAGAACAAGACCCAAAAAATGCATTTCAATTCATAAGTGCTCATTGTGGATTATACTATTAAAAAGGCGAATTATATTTACTTAAAATAATTCAATGACAGGCAATTTTGTTAAAGTAGGTACTTTTGTTATTTTAAAATGCTGTCATGGGCTGGTCGATTCTTTACCACTTTTCTGTATGTCGGTATCTTCATAGATTGTGCGATTTCTCAGTTTATATGTAAATCTTCTAGCAGAACAAAAATAAAGTACTTTCGAGAACTTCATATAGAACGCTTGATTTGCTTCATATTGATCTTGTAACATCAAACTCAAAACACCTCTTTCTCGTTGAAACGAGGCATCTACCTGTTCGTATTGAAAGATATGCAATGACTTAAAATGCCTTCCGCTGACCGTCCCTTCCTTGTTGGACTGATTATAATGAATAGAGCCCTATAATGTATCTATAGGGTTATTCGTATTGAAGGTCCACACACGCAAATTATGCATTTCCCACCATTTCAATGCCCCCTTCCAACAGTTATATTTCTTTCCTCTTCTTTTCCTTTTTCAAAAAATCCTATGACCGCGCTCATTTTTCACCCACTCCAATAGCATAAAACATTCTCTAATGAAAAATAATTATATTTAGATTGAGCTGGTGACTCGGAGGAAAGACGATCTAGAGAAGCAAATCGCACATCTGTTTCGAGAAAGAGAATCCCTTTCGCAGGCCCTAGAGGACTCCACATCCAAAGTCTTACTCATGGAACGACAGACACGGGAACAAATGAATTTGGTAAGGTACTTTTATGGTTTTCATTAAGTAGATTTTAAGCTGACATATTTGAACTCATTAATTTGTCCTTCCTAATATGTAATTTAAACACATTTAAACAAAATGTCAAATCATAAAAAAAACACAGAGAGAGCCACAATTATCAAAAGCAAAACAACAGCTTAGATAAATGTA
Source organism: Caligus rogercresseyi (assembly GCA_013387185.1). Taxonomy (NCBI): domain Eukaryota; kingdom Metazoa; phylum Arthropoda; class Copepoda; order Siphonostomatoida; family Caligidae; genus Caligus; species Caligus rogercresseyi. The sequence continues at coordinate 12,291,055 of CP045906.1, read as the reverse complement.
TATTTAGCTATTCACTTTTCTACTTGCATGCTAACAACTTCAATTAAGTATACAATTTATACTTAATTGACTAATTTCATTGATATATTTTTTTAAACATGACTTGAGGTCAACTACATATCTACATATTTATATCCACCTGATTAAAAAAAGTTTTCATCCTAAAAAATATTGGATCTATTTTTGAAAATATTTTACATAAAGTGAGCTCCATTGAATAATTTATCAAAATGGAAATAAAATAATTTTTTTGCACATATTCGAGTTGAAAGAGAGTATTAAAACAGCCGCGATGGTAATTAATCATTTTTCCTTTATTTGTGCAATTCTATATAATTTTGGATGCTTTGGATATACCATTCAATATTTTTAGACCTCAGAAGAATGAAAGAAAACACCAGACAGATATGATTTATTTAAATCTTGAATATCACTTATAAAATTATTGGCCCGGCATGCAAGAAACTACAATACGGTAATGATACGTAATTGATCCTTACGAATATATTATATACATTTTAAAGTGTGATTATATGCAATTAACCAACATGCTTCATCTGGAATTTTCAAAATATTAGAGGCGTTGGTCTTTTAGAGCTCAACCTTTATTGACTTCAAGATATTCTAAGGAGTCCTGATTTCGTAACGCTCCGTTTGATTGACAATTTAACCTGTGCATGATATGTTTTTAAACCCATTAAAATATAATATGACATTGCATGCTTCCAATGAGTCATCTGTTGTAAGCATCACTTAACGTTTTATAACTAAAGATGAAATGTTGTAGTCAGAGGAGAGCTTTTGAATATATAATAATCATAGAGGGCATTTTATAATACTTTTTAAAAACCTGGAATACTTGTTTATTTCTGGATTCCTTCATAGACCTATATAATTCGTTCTATATACATAGTATATATATATATATGTAATTGAATCCACCTGATACATTAGAAAAACAAGTGTTTTATATGATTTTAGTCATTATACGAATTATTAGTCTCTCCCTAAAGGATAGAAAAATATTCACGTGAATATATATATATATTGATTTGAATATGGGCTTGCTTCTCTTTAAGTAACGTGTCAAACATCTCATGAGCTGTTTGAAGTTCATATTTACTTTAGGTATTATAGATAGTAGATGTTTACTCTTGCTTTTAAGTTAAATATTAATAACGTAACTAAGTAAATACACTTCTAATAGGCTAATGTGTATATTTTACTGAGATGAACTACAAATAAACATAAAAGGATTTCAACCCAAAGGTAAGATTATCCAACATTATTTACATTAAAAATATATTCAAATAATCAAGAGCTTTTTCAATATTGCTTTCGATGGATTTATAGAGGTGATAATTGTATGAGATGATAAGTCTTTACTTTTAAGGATTCAAAGATACTTTAAATAATTACGTTTCACTTTTTTTATAGAATTGACGTTACACTATATTAGTGATGTTTCTCCTTAGAGCTTCAATTAAAAAGAGTCGAGGTTTCTCTGTCTATACATATTTATGAAAGAGCATCCTTTAAGAATTGAAAAAAGTTATGTAAAATAAATTATTACATGTTTTCAAAAACATATACTTTTTTGAATTACTACAGCTCACATAACATATTCATTTGCCGTTAACAATCTTTTATTTAAAAAATAACTTTTAACTCGTTGATTTCAAAAAAGTCATTAACAATTGTATCTCTGATTGGCAGCAGCATTTGTTGAAAAAAAAAGTATATGGTTGCGCATTAGCTCAATGAGTATCTGTGTTCTACTCTCAATGATGAGAGCGCAGATTTACCTCCAGAGAGGAGAAGGTTAAAATTGATCAATATCATGGAGATGAGATCCTATGTTCGATGGAGTACTTATCTGATTGCTGTAATATTCATAATGCAACTTAATCGAACCATATATCAAAAAAATCTTTATATATGGTACATTTTATTTACAAACTAATCGCAATCAAAATAACACATTTTCCAACAGTCATCATGTCAAAACTAAATTTAATCCCAAAGGATCAACTTTTGATATAGAAAGTGCAATACCCTCTTTTAAAGTTTGTATAAATGAGAAAAAAACGGTATAATGCTATTTATACCCACACGGATACAATTCTATCGAAACAAATAGGCACAAAATGGAGTGCTGAGAGCGTTAAGGCGTGTTCAACTCTCAATGGTGAGGGCGCAGGTTCGAATCCCGAGAGGGATGGCCATTTTTGGTATACCTCATTGATAAGATCCTAGGTTCCATAGACTAAAATTAACGCTATAATTATAATTTATATCCACACGGATAATACAACTCTATCGAACCGTTTATGTAAATAAATAATGATGAAAAAGCTTATGAACATATTGGCAAAAAGAGCTTACAGTATGACTAACAATTTGCTTTAAAAAAAATATTGTTTTTTTTTGTACAAGTACCTATATTGATATTTTAATTTAAAAAATTAAAGATACAGACGTAATTATTGAATGCCATTAAAGAATCTAAAAACTTTTAATCTGGTCAATCATGGCTTGTGTAGTCACTGAAGCATTGAAATGGGACATCGTTTATATTTACAAAAAATACATTCTTATTCGATTCTACCTACATTCAGTTAATATAGTGTAGGAGTTTTGGTATGCTGTGACCATGTGATGGCAATTCATATTAACCCCAGGTGTTGTAGTTCATAGTTTTTATGCTGCTTTATGGGCAAAAATAATCGTTACAAGCTTTATGTTTCCCTCTCTATACATGCAGACAATGACACGGATTATGAGTATTATATATATTGCTTATTGATTTTATAGTATTTCACACACAAACGTCGAAAAGTAACTAATTTAACTCACAATATGAGAGGAATATGACTGCAATGTATTTAATAGGGATCTTGTAACATTTTCGAAGTTGCCAGCTATCAACAGAAGGTATTTTAAGGAGTTATTGGTTCCGATAGAATCGGTAGAAGTGATACAAGACACGCTACTTATATATATATATCATTTTGTCTACTATTTTATAATAAATAAACGAGACAAAAGAACAATATAAGAAGAACAAGATAACTTCTATGCGTTATTAGATGTACCCATGAAATGGTTATTAAACATAGACTGTGCAGGAAACGACCAGGTACTCGCCTGGCCCGGTTCCCGGCTGTTGTTTGAACGTCCCGGTGTCTAAAAAATCACCGGGCCGGGACTTAAAATATTCTGAAAGCGTCGACGTTTTTTTGAGATATTTTTGTAGAATATTAAAAGTAGTGTTACACTTTTTGATAGAAAAATTATTTTCTAAAAAAACGTCGTCACTTTCAGAATGACGAATATATAAAAGTCCCGGCACGGCTTGAAATTTTTAGTCCCGTCCTGGCTCCAGGCGAAAAAATAGTGGCCCGGTCGTTTTCTGATATATATATAATCTTTTTTTAAATTTATATTAACAATTATTTTCTTTAGATACGAAGCAGTCAGCGGGATATAAACGAACTCACAGCAAACAATCAAAACCTCGTGGAGCGCCTTGAGAGCTACAACCGATCCTACATGTCCTCCGGTGGATCTTCGGCAAATATGTCCATCATGAATGAAATCATGGAGCTCTCCGTGGGAGACTCAGAGATAGGGAACAAGATGTGAGTACGCCCTACCAGGCAATCTGAATCCGTTTCTTATTTATAATGCCTCATTTTAGCACCGCAAAACAAGCCTTAACCGAGGAAGGCGACAGCGTCACAACGTTTTCCTCCAATGTTAGTCAAGATGAAGATGCTGACGGACATGACCATAGACAGGTACTAAATATGGTTCAAATCCTAGGCGTAGGATTGGTTGAGTCAATAAAGAAAGAAAAACATTAAATAGTAGGGGATAATTAGTGAAACGACTTTGTCCAACCCGCCAACCTATATAATAATCCTCGTTCGGTTCTTTGTTACTATATTTCCCCCTAAGACTTAAAATAATATATAAATAATGGCTTTAGTTCGATTATTCTGTGATAGTTTCGTTCAATAGTAGTTGTTCTACTCCAAAGTAATATTTTTAGACAGGAATGTCTATTTATGGTTGCTTTAATGAAATATTTGTAACTAAAATAAACATAGTTAGTTCGGTGCGTAAGCGTGTTCAACTCTCCATGTTGAGGGCGCCGGTTTGCCTCCCTGTCATTGGGGAAGGTCACCATAGACTAATCTTTTTGATAATCCCTTGGTTTGTCTTAAGTAATACTTATTCATATCCTTAAAGACGCAACTAAATTGATCCATATTGGTATGAAAATGATTGATATGAGATATCCTTCCCTGCAAAACGAAATGGTTCTAAATTATACATTCCAAAATATTAATATTGTACATTCATAATGGATTTCTTTATTTCTCTAAGTAAAGTTTTAATTTTTCGTTTGAACACAAAAAGATCATATTTAAAAATTAAAGGTAGTAGTAATGGTATTTATATAAAATTGATTGATATGTTTAAAAATAACAGGAATGTATCAAAATAATGATAATGCGTATAGATATACATAAAGCTTCCAATATATTATACATTTATTTTATATATCACTCTGGTTTAATTTCATTTACAGAGTAACTACATTTTTATTTTTTTGTTTATTCAACATTTAACTATTACAAATGTAAGCATACTTTTATTCGTTAAGTAGGAAATAGTCCATTGTATTAATAATCTATATCTTTTTTCATAAGACATTTTTATCTCAATCATTACATATTTTTTATTTAGCTTCGTGAGGAACTGATCTCAGCTTATAAACAAATCAAAAGCCTCTGTGGTCAAATCCGTGAGAGCAGTCATGTATCTGCAGCAACAACGGGAATCATCACAACAGTCATCGAGGCCATGATGGAGGATCCTCCCTGGAGGATCTCACACTCAGGGAAGCTTCAACGCCGACTACCGTAGTGGCTTCCTGGAAACTGCAGTTGCCGAGCTTAATGACCTCGTGGTCCGAGACCTCCTCTTACTCCCCCATCTTCGAATGGCAGTAAATCAGGCAATGGCTCTCTGACTGGTGGGGAGCAACACTCCATGGAAATCGAAATCCATCGAATGGGAGAACTGGAGGAAAAGAAACATAGAGATCTGGAGTCACTGGACTTGGAGCTAAAATGAAGGAACAAGAAATTAATTCCCTGCAAAATCAGGTATTTGTTTTTAGTAAACAGCATAGCAGTTGAAACCATAACAAAAATATAACATTTATTCTATCCATAAGCATAACTCGTGATCCCTCAGCTATTAGGGCTTATGTTTTAGTGGGTTTGGGCGACAGGGAGCCAAATATTCAATTTAGAAAAATGTCAACTCTACTTTTTTTGAATAACATCCTTGAGGACGTCCTTAATTCTTCTTTCCTACTTATTTGGTTTGTGCATAAAGCATGCAAATAATTATGAGCTTTTGGTTCAGTTATTATATAATTGGATCAATCGCATTGGAACCACCTACATTAGGTAGTATCAACAGATAGTCATTATCCTAGACATTTTTATTCAAAATTGTATCAATTAGATATGACCAATAAAAAAAGTAACATTTCAGGAAATACTTTTCTCCTTCGTCTTTTAGGGCCATTATTTTGCTCTCTTTATTGTTGACTATAAAGTTTAAAAATCACGTTAAAATTACGAGCAAAAATGCATCAAAAATAACCATTTTTTTCTTCGTCTTTTTTCAAATATATTATTGCATATACTTTAGAGCAGAATGACTTTTAAGTTCACATAGTAAGTGGGTCTGCATTGAATGGAAAGTATGTAGAATAGTTGAAAAAAATACTTTTTATAATGAATCCTTGATTCCAGGAGAAAAAGCTGCAAAACACATTACCTATTAATGAAAAAAAATGTTTATTCTTTGCTATATCACTTACATCTTTTTTAATATTTATAATATATAAAAGACTACTACAATAAATCTTCTTGCATCTGGCTGTTTTTACCAAATATTGAATTGATTTGAAATTATTAAAAAAGGAGTTCAATGAAATTTATTGGAGCCTTTCTGAAAACCATTGACGCTAACGATTTATCTCATGGAATAAGCTTTTTAGTATTCAATTATCATATCTACATAATAAATATTACTATCGGGAAACGATCGGGTACCCGGCCTAGCCCGGGTTCCGGCTGTTTTTTGAACGGCCCGGCGTCTAAAAATCACCGGGCCAGGATTTTAATATATTCGTTCCTTCTTCATTTTTTAGAAAATATTTTTAAATATTAAAAAACAAAATCTTTTCTAAAAAAAGGACGTAACTTTAGAATGACGAACGAACGAATATATTAAAGTCCCAGCCCTACTTTGAAAAAATAAGTCCCGTCCCGGCTCCCGGCGAAAAAAAGTGTTCCGGTCGTTTCCTGATTACTATAATTTGTTATGGGTGTTGTGCTAATTCCAATATCTTTTTTCCTTTTTTCTAGTTAACGATAGCCGAGTTGAAGCTGCTTTCGTCAGAGGAAGAAACCACGGTACTGAGGAACGACGTGAACTCTGTTCACTTAAGCAAGGATCAACTCATCAAGCATGCTGGGAAGTGAGGGACGATGCAGTCAAGCGAAAAAACGAGGCCGAGTTCTCCCTAGCCAAGAACGAATCAACTTGATGCAAATCAACTCTCAGCTCATGGAGGCCATACAACAGAAAATAGAGATTTCCCAGCGGCTAGAGGAATGGCAGAGCGATATGGAATGCCTTCTGGATGAGCAACTCAGGGACAAGCTGAAAAAGGATCTCTCCCAGAGCGAGTCCATTCAAAAGAACGCAGAAACCAGAGCGGCCTCGACGTCCTCTCGACTACTCAAATTCTTCAACCGATAAGAAACTTGCATACAAAGAAAAAGAAGGAAAAGCTTTAAATTAGCTTTAAAATGTTAATTTAGTCATAAAACAAATTAATAAAACACTATTATCCAATTGTTAACCTCTTGGGAGTTCCAAGTTCTACATATATTGCAAGGTAATTATTGAGTACAGAAAATGGTTGAAAACGGAAATAAATATCAGGTGATCCGATCATTGTAACTCATAATAATAATACTCAACTTGATATGGTTTTAGTAAACATTTTCTTACTCCTTCAAACGAATGGCTTCGTGTAGTTCTACATGTAATTTCTGAAGAAAACAAATCCCTGAACTTTCCAATTAATTTTGTAGTTTAGACTCTGTTTTAAGATTGACTTATATGATCCCCTTCCAGACTCAATATATATCATAAAACTATGAATGAGTCACTGTTATTTAATTCTTATATAAGGATATACTCTAAGGATGACAGAAAATCACATTTTCCATTTATTTATCTATCATTATGTTGACAAAAAAAATGAAGGTAATACATTTATTTAACATAAAGTGAGTTTTAATTACTGGAGACAAGTGGAAACTTCTTAGATTGGATAGGGCATCGTTTTCAAGCTTGTATTTATTCTAGTATGACATAAACAAGGTATGCCGTCGTAAGTGTTTAAATATTTCTTGATATCACTGGATATTAATTCATTATCTTTCTCCATTTCTCTACTCCATATATACCCTTGCTATATATTTGAGCTTGCTATTCTTCAAACTAATTCAATATAAAATATCAATTGTAAAATAATATCACACATGTCATCAGGTATGTGATAAAAATACACGTTGTTAAGAGCTTCGTGATAAAAGCCCTCCTTGCATCACCATGAGAAATTATATGCACTCCATAAATATCATAAATTGTTACTATGTTATGAATATAAATATGTTATAAAAATGTTGAATTACCTTTCTATTTAATACTAAATAAGGCTGTGAGTGGGTAGGTTATATCTTATAATATGTTGTTGAAATATTCCTATTAAAAAATTAATAAAACATTAATATACATGTCTTTTGTAACATAATGTTTATGAGCTATTAAATATATGTATATTTTAATTGTAAAAAAGTTTTTTACTCTCCTGCTTGGTATATACATGCTTTACGTTTGTGGGTTTGAAAGCATGTTATATGATTGGAATTTACCGCAAAAAGGATGGCACGACTGTAATCCCTAATCGGAAGCTAAAGGTTTTAGATATTTGATGAGTTTATTAAGTACTTCCTGGATATTGTCCTTTGTATTACTCGTGAGTTTCAAAGTCAATATAAAATAAAATTTAAATAATTTATTAGTTATTGTTATTTACATAATATTTTCTTCCTCGTCCGTAACCATAGCGATACACAGACATAGAGAGCCTATTGAATTATTCAGAGCAATACGTCAATGTGGAGTTACTTTTTAGCTGTGCAAGGAGCAACACGTCATTCAGTGCGTCTTCAAGTTGAAGTTGTTTTAGCGGAGTTAGGAACTCCTTGTACGTTTTTAACTATGTTATAATTGTTATAAGTGCACTTCCTTCCTCTTCCGGATCAATTTTGGACTTCAACCATCGGAATCAGCCCTATTTCAACGGTTTTAGATCATTATTGGTCCAAAGCTTTTCTTCTTTTTCTTCTCTTTATGAGAGAAACTCCTTACATAATTTGTGCGGAACGTTAAGAAAAGTTATTATCACAAAACCTTCCCAAGATGAGGAATTATAAAGATAACGTCAATCAAAAAGATTCGAATCAAACCGAATCTCTAGAAAATGAAAATGCCGACGACCTGAAATGGAAGACGGTTACATCTAAAAAGAAAGGCAAGATGGGACAAGCCAATCCCTCCGAACCAACAAAACCGTTCAAAGAAAGAGGGAGGACAAGTCAAATGAAACTCCCCCTCCAAAAAGAGCCGGAAAGAATGAATTGGGCTTACCTCTACAACAACAAAATCATAACAAAACTAAGAGACGGTTTCTTTATGCTGAGATAGCAAAAGAAGCCAATGAGCTTATCATTGTTCGTAAGAACGGTGATCATATTTCACTTGATGAGTGGAATAAGACCATTAAAATTCTAGATACAGACTATGTCAGTCGTATGTCCTCATCTGTTGGAAAATGGATTCCCACTTATGAAGGGCGCCGATACACAAACAAAAGAGCTGTAATATATATCAACGATGATGCTTCTGCCAAATATGTGCGAAAAATTATAGCTACATCCACACCTCTACTGACAACTTCATGGGCAGAAGCAGAAGAAATGAGGAATGCCCGTAAGGGAAAAAAGATGCTCACAGGATTTATCCGAGGAATCACCGGTGACATTATCGATGATATACTTGCTAAAATCATTAAACATCAATGCACTATTCGTGGCATTGAAGGGAAAGTTGAAGTTGCAAAATCAGATATAACTCAACTTGGAAAAGTTCTCTATCTCTCTGTAGACCAACAAGCGTTTAAAAGTCTCCAATTAGTGGATTTTACTCTTCACATTGCATCAGCAGGGAAAGTGCGCTTTCAAGACCCCGGGATGCTCCGACTGTTGAAGAAAAAGAAGAAACTGTTGAAAAAGACGACATCGAACTTGATGATAATAAGGAAAATAAAAATCAACATATTGACAATGATAGAAACACCACAGAAGATGGAAACAATAAAAAAATTAAAGACACTGGAAATCATGACAAGAACGACAGAAAAATCTATGGAAAAGAAGCGAAACATCCTATTACTAGATCTATCGGATTAACAGAAAGTGTTCCCAAAGACAATAAAAAACAGTCAAAAATTAATTGTTTTTTCAAGAAATTGAAATGATTGTTAAGAAAAGTAATTGATCATGTGGTCATGTAATCTATATTCTTGTACTATTAAAATGTAACTCCATATTACTGTTGTAGCACATATACCCCGTTGCGTGGTCGTGCTCATTTCTTTAGTTTGTATGTGTGTTATATATATTCATATGTATATATACGTATATCTATTGTGATGCAGTAATAAACTTCTAACTAACAAATACGTCAAATGCCCAATATAAACAAACCTTCTATACTACACCTGTTCTATCTCTATGATCAATTACGTTGACGTAGTATAATAATTTTGTTTATATTGGACACAGAATACAGCTGAACGATGTTTCTTTGCTATTGGAGGGAAAAAAGCTTTCTATGTACTTATATATTTATGTCTCAGCGCCTTAGAGTAGGAGAGTCTGGACGCATGACAGTTGATTCATAACATGTCATTTACGAATGCTCATAACTAACAGATTTCATATCATATATTGATAGATGCTTTTTATAACTCAAAAGGTAAATAATTAATGTAAAAAGACGGCATTGGAATTAAATTAGCTATAAATTGTATTATTTTTATAATTTTGCCACTATTTGTTAGCAGAAATTGGATTTATATGTTGAAAAATAATTAATGCATGTCTAATTCTATTCGTAATGTGGGCAGCATTTCATCAATCACGAAACCTTTTTGTTTTATATGTCTGGGATCAATCACAAAATAAGTTTTTCGTAATACTTTACTTACGATAACAGCATCAAATGGTCGTTACAGAGTCCAAGAACATTCTATTCTTGAAACTGATCGCTACATTGACAAAAAATTACGATGTACAAGTGAATTGCCTGCAGGTTTCCTGGAAGATATAGGTCTACGAGGTTTTCCCTAAGGACACCGCCTTATTCTACTCTTAAAATTGATCCATTATAGTGACGAAATGTTTGTTCGGTTTAGGAGATAATAGCGTGTAGAAACAAGGGTTTTTGTGGGTGACAATATGTGGCATGATTCAAATGTGTTCTGGACTCTGGAACGATCATTTTATTATTATTCTGAGTAAAGTATACGAGAAAACTATTTTTGCTGATTGATCCCAGAGATATAAAAACAAGAAAGGCTTCGCGATTGTTGAAGGGCGTACGAATAGAATAATACCAGAGATATAAGACATCAGGCATGTAATAATCAGGGCTGTAGGAATCTGGTAAATACACTTTCTGGGCATAAACGTCTTTTAACGTATATAAAGCATATTTGGCCTCTTTCTGCATATTTATCGCATATTTTAAACAAATTTTGAGGATATATATATATATATATATATTTATATTTATATATATATATATATATTAGAGATATAAATATGAGGTTTAAAGGAACTCTTCCTCAACATGATGCATGTCACCTGCATCTGTCACGCTCTCAACAAGGTGGCTGAATTGGTTCATTACAAATTTCCTCTAGTGGATGAACTGATCTCTGAGATCAAGAAGGTGTTTGTCAAAGTACCTCGACGCAAGAAGGCCCTTGCCGCTTCCGGGCAAGGTCCTCCTGTCCCAGAGCCTTGCTTGACCAGGTAAGAAACTCGCCTCAAAGCGGCATTCTACTGCTGCGACCATTTCAAGGTAAAGGGTTGTAGACTCTCAATGAAACACAGTTTTGGCAATCGTCAAAGCCAAGAAACTGTTCAAGGACCCAAAACTGCCGGGTCAGCTGGCATTCATCAAGGGCAACTTTACTCAACTGGTACGCGCCCTAACAAGCTTGCAAGAGCACCTTCCACTGACGGAGAGCATTGGAATCCTGGAGAGATGCAGATGCAGCTGACCATTGAGTCCTTTGCCATCAAGTTGAACAGTGTCCTTTGAGAAGAAACCGTCTTCGAAAAAATTAAATTCTACTCCAGAATTTTGAGAGAGAGACATTGGAGCTCAAAGATTATCCCAAATTGGCCGTTCCTCTTCTCGTGCGCTCCAATTACCTCTGTGAACTGCGAAAGGGGTCATCTCCAAACTAAAGTCTCTCTTGTCTGACCAGCGAAGCAGTCTGACAGAGAGGCATGTAAAAGATATGCTCATTCTCAGTGGAACAATGATTACATGACATAATTTTTATCAATTTAGAATGTACATTATTTTTCAACATATAAAGCTTTTTTTTGCTTATCTAACCGTTTTTTGCATATTTTTCGCATATTTAATCAATTTTTCCGCATTTTTTCTGGGCATATAAGCATTCTTTTTGTTCCAAATTCCAACAGCCCTGCTCATCAGTCATGCGTCCAGACTCTCCTACTGTTATGCACTGCTTGGTCTGTAGCTTATCTCAATTCTCTCTATAAAAGGTTGCGTGTAAGATAAATATGTTGCGAACATTATATGTATTTTTATTATCATTATTATCATTATACATAAAAAACATATATAGGTAACCATCCCTATCCATGTATAATGGATGGCAAATATGCCCTTTTAAAAATATTATAATTTATTATCTTTTTAACAATAAAAATAAATATATCCAACTTTAAAGAGCATTGAATATAATTCGATTAAATCAAAATTATTTGTTTTATGATATTATGCCGCCTGATGAGCTCGTGTTATCTCTCCTGGATGCTAAATAAAAATATCATTTTCATTTTATAGGCACTATCCATCTACAGGTATATTCCATTTGCTTGTTTTCAATTTAGGATTATAATTTATCTCAATAAAGTTTTCGAAATTAATAAGATTATTTTTATTAGAATGATTTTTTTACGTCACTATTTACTGATCCCTACCCATATTCTAACAAAAACTCTATTACTCATGGTTTTTTTTTGGATGAATGATAACAAAGTCAAGGCCATATATTAATTGTGAGGCCAAAAATATTTATATTTATGTTTTTGCAAAACAATGTTTTTGAGTACCTTTTATTACATTAACCTAAGAGAAAGGTTATTTTGTTATCTACCTTATTCTGTCTATAACCCATATAACTACTAATACCCTATTTTCTCTTTTGGGCACTTACTTAAGGTCTAAATAAATAATCGTTTATATATAATGGTAATAATGTAAAAGGCTGCCACTAAGTTTGCAGGGGTTTTGAGTGCTTTGTAATATTGTTGGGGTTACTTTTACAATAGTTAGTTTTAGTCGTCTTATCATCATTATTGTTTTGGGGAGAGAAAGGCTCAGTCCATTAATTCCTTCTGATCCT
>CP045906.1:12254657-12268151 GCA_013387185.1 Caligus rogercresseyi | reverse complement strand
TTCTCTTTATTTCCCTATATAACATAGGATATCAATGGTAAGCCGCTAACTATTCATTGTAATTATATTTTTGGAATGAACCACCTCATTAATAAGAATTATGTCTATTAATTTAATGAGACTGGAAGACCATCATCAATCAAGTACCATGGTTATGATGAAAGATGTAGATACTTTAATCTCTTTAAATGCATATCTTCGATTTTTAGTCCCCCCTCCCTCTGCAATGATGCATCGAATAGGAAAACCCTTTTATAAAGAAAAAATAATGTCATTGGAATCTGGTGTGCAAAAGATGTCTTCCTTTTTTGGCCTTGAATGTACCAAGAAAATTGTTCAAATTTATTTGTATGAAAAGACTCTCTTAATAAAATATTAAACTCCTTTGCTACAGAATACTATTTGTTTCATATAAGATATCATTATACGAATATTTTAGTTAGCGAATAAATACAATACGTATTTGATCATACTGTTTTCTTCGATGAATATTGACATTATTCGTCAAACTCGAGAAAAGAAGTTATTTAAAAAAAAATCTGGACCACCCGAAAAAATTGGAAAGAATAGCCTTATCCTCCAATATCCTCACAATACATGATCACACGGATGAATCTATTTCAAGTCCGGAAAATTTGTATTTAACTTCAAAGGCGGCAAAAGAGCACATGTCCCCGTTCCGTGGCATCTAAGAATGTGTTTTTCTCCCCTGATACGAAAGCAGAGGCGGAAAAAATTGTCGGCAAATACATAAAAGACTTGGATTTGAAGATATCGTGGAGGAGTAGAATTTTGAGCTCGATTTCCAAATTTAGCCATGAAAACGCTTCTCTCGGCCAATTTCACGGCTTGTATTTATTTCAACGCTTCATGTAAAGACTGTGGCAAAATTTATAACTCAATTATTCATGCCTTTTCGCAATGTCATGTTCTTAAAATCGTGAGGGACTTGATCAGCCTCAACATTCATCGAATCGACGACAAAATATTTCCCCCATTCTTCTTTTCGGTTCACGTCTACACTAGTGCGATCTGCGTCGGAGAAAACAAGAGCAATAGAGTTTGCTCTATCAAGCTCTAGAAGCTACGTAGCGGAGCACCTTGCGCCGGGGAAAACAATCGAAACGGAGGAATTGAGATCTATTCAAATTTCCGCTTCTGCACGATATTCTGCATGGATATAAAGATTCCAGGACGCTTTGATTCCCAGTGGAGGTTCGCAGGAGACTTGGTACGCTACTTCCCCTCATTCTCCGAGAAAAAAGCGAACGACCTTAAAAAAATCTTACGAATATATAGAGGTTTTGTTAAAAGACATTTGTTTGATTAATTTATATGTGTTGTTTTATTTGTCACTGTGCAATTTTCGTTTCTTTTTTACCGCTTTAATTTTTACGAAAAAAATCCTCTTTTCTAATAGAATGCTTGTATATTGAAATTGACTTTTATATTTTGCAATTTAATTTTAAACTATAATGTTTATTTATATATATGTAATTATATGTAACTTCTCTAAATAGAAAAAGTCGAAAAAAATGAATTCCCTTGATTAAAATAATAAATGATTAGAAATGTTCACCACGCGCGAATGGCAGCGCCCTTCTAAAATTGGAAAGGGGAAAGGTAATGTTTATTTTTAAAAATGGTACAGGGAGGGACAGTTAGGTAATGAAATGAAATAGTCCTAATTCAAATATAGTACTTCTTAAAATGCACTTATGAGGTTAGTTTTTTATCAGCTATCTAACAGCTGTTCACTTCCGGCTTACGAGCGCATGATGCATCCTGTTAGCAGTGTTTTTTTTTACATGCAGCTAGGCACAGCATGGCTCAAAAATGCATGTCAGATTTCTTTGATGGTGGAACGAATAAAAAAATAGTGCTAGTGGTGTTGAGTTTGGGGCTGTCACAATGCCATCAGAGGATTCAGAGCATGAAGAAGAGGAAGTACTGGTGGAGCTGCCAACGCATACTGGGAGAGATGAGGTCTCAGTAGCGACAGTTTTCAGCCGGGCGGAGTAGTAGTCTTTCTGTTGAACTTGATGCAAGGGCGACTAGCAGTGTAACCATACAAAGTTTAGCTGAACATCATAAACCTTCCAAGCCAAAGAATTTCGACTTCCGGGGAGACGTTTTGGAAAGAAGACGTATAATCTATCAGTCAAGCCTTCTTGGTTTGAGAAATGGCAATGGATTCACTGTTTCTGCTGTGGAAAAAACTTATCCATCAAGATGTTGTGAGGTTTGACAACACAATGGTTAGGGAAGTTTACTAATTAGTGAAAATTCAAAAAAGTTCGATGACATGAGAGGTCAGATGCGTATTCAGGTCGGTGGGACTACAAAGCAGTCAAGGACGCACGCCCATCAGTGCCATACTATCGCACATAGTTTTTTAACACCAAAACTGCTGAGATAGTATTGTAGCTGTTGTTCCGATCAATTCGTTTCCTCAGGCGCAAAGGTGTCCATTCAGAACTCGTGATGGTATTCTTCTATGAGTACATGCTGAAACGCACATATAATCTCCCTGAGGAAAATGCATGGGTGCGCAGGAGAGATAACTGGATGTCCGATACAATCTAGAATGAGATCATTCAAATGTTAGCTCAAGCCGTACAGACGAAGTAAGTGTCACACTCATTAGAACTTACATTTTATGGATTAACAGCTGATTGCACAACTGACGTTAGTACGATGGAACACTTTTCATGCAGCCTACAATATGTGGATACGAAGCTGGTGGTACACTGTGATGTTCTGGGATTCTACAACGCCTCTGACACTGCAGTGCAAAACCTGTTCAATGCGTGAAGTACGTTTTTTGCATTTAAACATCTCCATTGAACGGCTTGCAGGGGTTTGCTTTGATGGAGCAAACAATATGTCGGACGGTTTTACGGGGGTACAAAGCAAACCTAAAGGAAACTGTCCCCAGTGCACAGTGACGTTGTGGATAGCCTTGATATCCATTATTTATCAATGTAAACCCAGAGCACATAGCAAATAGTCGAAGGTAGGCAAATATATTATATATTGTATTTTGTTAAATTGCATAATCTGCGTTATGTCGTTCTTGTGACCTGAGGACTGCCAGTGCAAACAGTTTCAATCAATAATACATCCATGACCTTATATTACAGGATACTGACTGACTGTCAGCTACTTACTTTTGACGGGGTTGGGGCAACTGGGGCTTACTGTGTTCAGTGTTCATTGGTAATTTACATTCATTTTGTTTAGTTGTGTATATGTCCGCCAGGAATCGCCACTGGCACTTGTTTATCTTTTAATGATTGTTTATACGGTTATATATGTATATATATGTATAGGCAAAATAAAATGGAAATATAACTGGAAATGGTTGTATTTTTTTAGGTTGGTGCACTACTACTTTTTGTCCATGCGCATCCGCTGCATGCGCTTGCATGTACAAAATGTGCGCACCCCCTGTGTTGAACACTTCCTGCGGCTATGGAAGTGCTCTCAAAAAACCTTTTCCTTTACCTTTCCAACGCAAAATAAAAGAAATTGTTGGTTCTCATACTATATTGTGGCTATGATTAAGGGTGTTCATGCAAGCTAAAATGTTTATATAAGCTCAGTTTTTGTTATTAAATTTCTTATTTTGTGCATTTGAAACACAAAGTTATCATAAATTGAACAAAAAGACAAAATCATGGCTTATATTATAAAGAGCAAAGGTAGTTAATTAAAATTATATCAACTGAACCAACCCAACATTGTTTATAAGAAATCTATGTTTTACAACTCTAACGTGCGAGATGAATTGTTATCAAGGTCCTTCTTACACTTAAACTTTAGATTAAACCTTTGTATATATCATATAAACTTGTTTTCTTCAAGGATGTCTAAGAAGATTATCTTCAATTCTTAAGTTTATTTTAAAAGAAATATTTACAGGCCATGTTTTTGAAGGTAATCAGAGTTACAGAAAAATAAAAGATAGGGGGAAAACTTTTCTAGGGACAAAAACTTGGAGATTGACTTATATTGTCTCTTACAGAGGAAGTACATCACTGAAGTTTCATTATTTGTAAGTTTTCTACTGAAAATTGTATCTTGGAGTTTTACTTAATCCATCAAGTAAGACGCCATCTATCTTTTGAGCAAATGTCAACAAAAAATATAGTGTTAATTTATGAAGACACTATTTTTCCTCTAACAAACAGAGTTTTTAAATCTATTTAGCTCATGAATACTGATTAATAAAATAATTAGTTATTTGTTATTTAATTAATTTATTAAAGATATAAATAAAATTTCCCCAATGGTGAAAAATAGCAATTCTTAACTGTATACTGTTTTTTTTGCGTTAGAAGTGTGTTTCCATAAAAACGTTTCTCGAATGTTCAAGGACATCTTTTGTATATCCTTTATTGAGCTTGGTGGAGAAATGTCTTATCTACTGGATGAGGACTCGTCTATCTTTCTGTACAAATCCATGTAGGAGGTAGATAAACGAAATTGCACACTTTGTGGTCCGAGCCCAGACTCTTTCAGATCTTTTGTAGACTGTGATAGAATGTTCCCCTAGTGAGGTTGACTATCTAGAGATGCAAGGCCGTATTTGGAGAGACCCTACCAGTAGCTGAATATATCGTTTTTTTTGCCTCACCATTACGGTCAGCATCCGAATAGAAGGGATCATCTATAAGTTTTTTACAAAGCCTATGCATAACTCTCATCAAGAAAACTAGAATTCCATTTGGCCTGGATAAACATCTATGGCCAACTTTGCCTGTGGAGAAGGATGGAAGTAGAAACATATTCTAAACGATGGAGTCTAACCTCCTGATTGCTACGAAGCCCCAGATAGGCTAGGTTAAAGAAAATATTGTTTTCTTTGAACGCATCTGTAAGCATTCTTTTTCATGCGGTAACATTTTTTCTTACATTTTCTACGTACGATAGTCGCAGGTATATGATGAACAAATAAACATCCTTGTTTTCTTTGAGTATGAGCTTGAGCTCCTTTATTCAGTTCATATGTATACGTGAAATAGGAGGAGTCCTTCAAAGGATCGCCAATGACGTCATGGATGTAGCCCCATGAAGAAGATATTTCGTACTTTTTAAGGATGAATTCCTTCTCATTGAATTGATATTCACTCTTCAACAGCTGCTGCGAGTGAAGTGATACTTTGTAGCATAATTGTTTTTTATATATTATTCCCTCTTCTCTTCTTTCAACCAATCACGACTCAAGAAGCACACCTTTTCTCTATCTCTACAGATATAACTTTTTGTGACAATAACTCAGCAACCAGTTCAAATTCTTAACAATTAAGAACTGACTTATCGTCTTATATTATTTTTCTTGTGTTATCTTTAAAATACGTCTGAATGTTTTTCATGTTTTTATTTCGACTACATTTTACACAAACAAAAGTGACGTCCATGATGAATCTTATATTTTTAAATTGAAATTCATATTTATAAACTAGTGTGAATTTTATAGTTTTAAATCGTTATATAATTTTGTCTATTTCATATAACAAATGAGACTTTGATATACTGATTGAAAACATCAATCTACAAGGAATTATAGTAATACTAAATATTTTTTAACAAATTGAATATAAAATACTTCATTTAAAAACATATGTTTTTGATACATAGTTCTCGTAAACTCAACAAAGAATATAGTTTATTTCTTTGCAACTCGTATTAATATCTTATTTTCATAGAAGTCTGGAACCTTATAAAAATCACCAATTAAGACTATTAACAATGCAAAATCCCATGAATTTAATAAAAAATATTTTTTATGGAGTATAAAGAGTGGCTTCAGGTAACTAATAATTGATTATCGTACTAAATAGGTTAAAAGGGCTAAATAATAATTGATGATCTAGAACGAGTCTATCTGGAGGACTTGAAATTCCAAATTATATTGAAATAGGGTCAAAAGAAAATACACTTTGTGTAAAAAGAATTACATTTGCAGTCCTTAGTTGACATTCACATCTCAAAAGCCCTAAGAAATGACACAACCTGTGTTTTGTTCACACTCTTTTCCTTTCAAAAAGTCACGTTTTTTATACCTTAATTATGTAAGTAATGTAAATAAAATCCAATTACGTATTGCTATTTTGTGATTATCCAGTTTGTACAAGTTTATATTATTTTGTATGATTCATAATAGTTTTTGATGATACTCTTGGCATGGCTTAAAACCTGCTATCTTTATTATTATTATTGCCCAATCAATTCATCCAATGATGTATTTCACCCTCCTTTACATTATGTGAGTAATATTTTTAAGTAGGATACAAATTAATATGATATCTAGGGTGTAAAAGAATTGATCATGATTTTCTTTTATTATCTAGACTGGGGAAATATCTTTAACTCAGTAAAAAATTTGTTATTAATTGACTATTCGAATATTTAATTAATAATACACAATGATACACATCTACACTATGATTTAGTGCATATTTTTGTGGATTTTTAAACAAAATTTATTATAATATTTAAAAACTGTTGAAAAAAATAATATGTTATATATAACATATTGTTTTTTTAAGAATTATAAAACTATTTTTCTACAAAATGATGTAAATAAATAATACAATCATCTGCCAGGATTTGATACATGGTGCTTGAATTAAGGGCATAAATCGTCTTGGAACTATACCATGACTTGATATATTTTAGTCATCACCTCTTTAAAAAATTAGATCCTTATCATCGTTAAAAAACCTCCATTTATTAGTTTTGTTTCTGTTGTTCATATCAATTTTATCGTTGCTAATAAAGTTTTGATAATATTAGATAACTTAACTTTTAAACTATGATTTCTATTGTTACAAAATCTACTTATTTTTAGTAATTATATTTTCAATATTTTAAGGGTCATATTTTACTTTAAAAGAATCGATGAAAAAAAGGAATAAAACACACCATCTGTATAATTCAAAATAAGAAATTATTCACTCAATTATATAATTATTTTTTTAATAAGTGCCAGACTGATAATCACATATTTTTTATAGACTGGAAGACAGTGTATAAATCAAATTTCCTTGTATATGAGTAAAATTATATAAGCTCTCAAAGAAATAATAATAAGAATCACATTTCTTTCGCTAAGTTCAAATAGATATTTAGTTCCCATATATATTTTTTGGGTGATATATTACTTTTTGGAGACATCTGTTCGCGCAAGGAAGGAAACAATAATATGTGAGTTAACTAAAGGGAATGACTTCATTTATACATTCTTAATCCATTTATTAGCTTTGATACTTGTGTATGTTAGAGTAAATGAGCTTAGATTTATTTATAACCATTATCAAAGTCCCTTTGATGAAGCTGAAATACAACTTATCCATACTAACAAAATAAGAACTCCTTTCGTTCCTTCATTCGTTTGTATGATCGTCCATTAGATTTTTACAAAATTTCAGTTAATAATTTTGAGGGCTCAGGAAGTGTTCCAGTGATGGTGGCGTTCATTATAGCTATGTTTATTTTTTTTCGACAAAACGGTTTTTTATCTCCTTAAATTGTCAAGTCAGATTTGAATCAAATTTGAAGTGTTGAGGCTTGTACTAATTGGTTATTAGCGAAAAACTCGTTTTTTGTTTTATACAGAAAAACATTTTCTATGATTCTTGATTTGGACCAAATTTGATAAGGAAATTGTGAGCTGCTATAAAATATTTTTCAGTGCTTAGTTATTCCTGGAAAGAATATATACTAATACAAAATTGTTTCTCTTTGGAGAAAATTCAACATCCAAGAAGAATTGATTTGTATAACTTCTTGTTATCCCTGCAGTCCTCTACAGTTCTACCGGAGTTCCCTGGATTGCTGAAAGGCTGTCATAGAAGAAGACAAATGGCTAAGCTTAATATTCCACAGAGCGTATCTGCCAGCTCTAAAGCGTCCCAAACGGCATCTAGGAGGAGGATTGTCTTTTACAGAATATAATCCCAAAGATTTACTCAAAGGTCTTAACGGATCTCTCACAAAACCGAGGTTGAATATCTCTAACAACTCGGTCTATACATTTTAATGTGGGAACAGACTTCTCTAACGACCTGATTAAACAGTTTTCTCCATCTTTAGGAATAGTACACAGTTTGATTTGGCGGGGTAGTCCTAGATTCCAATGTCCGACAACAATCGATATTATACGCCAGAACTATAAAAAGAAGTTCTTGTTTCAAACCCTGGAACTCCCAAAAAGATTGGAACAAATAGCATTATCGTCTGGCACCTTACTATACATGACCTATCTTCGGATGTCCATTTTTAGGTGTGGAAGATTCTTGTTACCTCTTAAACGATCGGCTGACAAACACTTTGTTCCTGTCCCATGGCACCTCAGAATGAACTTCGGCAATAACACAAAAATGGAGGCAGAAAAAGTTGCTGAAATGTATTTAAAAGACGTGGAATTGCCTTCATCGTGGAAAAAGAGAATTTTGTCTTCTACCTCCAAAATAGTTCACGGTAAACGCTTTACTGTCCAATTTCCATTTCTACCAGATGTGTGTTCTTTGATACTCCATTCAAGGATTGTGGAAGATTATTTAATTTAATCATTCATGCCTTCTTCCATTGTCCTGTTCGACGTTTCTTAAGAGACTTTGTTCTTCTAAATGTTCCTGGAATAACTGGAAATCATGATCGCTCCCATAATTCTCTTCGGATTAAATTTTAATCTGCGGACAGCATCTCTGAAAACAAAAGCAATTGAGTTTGCACTTTCAAGTTACAAAACCTATATCGCAGAGCGTTTATCTTCGGGGGAACCCATTCAAGAGGGATACCTAAAATCCATTGTCTTATCAGCAGCAGCTCGGTACATGGCGCTCTCCATCAAGATTCCAGAAGATTCAAGCTGGAGATTTGCGAGTGACATCGTTAGGTACCTCCCTCCTGTTCCGAGAGGACCTCTCACCATCTAAAGTTTTTGATACGATTTTACAAAAGCAGTCTAGTTTTGATTTTATGAAACCTATTTATTCCAATCATGTTATGTTATTTTAATGTCCAATTAGTTTGAACTTTGTTTTATGAAGTGATTGTACTTTTATGTGAGCGTTTAATGTTTTGTATTGACTTTATTTAGTGTATAAATTTTAACTATAATGTTTATTTATATATAGTATTAGGTTGTTCCATAAATAATGAGGTAGGTTAGTTATCTCAAAAAGTTCACACGCTATCTCAAAAATTTCAACGGGAGCGTTCTTATCGCATATTTTTGCATGGGAACAGACTGTATGGTGCCACTCAGGTTAGTATATAAGGTGAGTAGTAATCGTGTCATTTCTATCATTCAATTACTCGCCGCTGAAAATGGAGACACCCGACTTTCGCTCCTACTTGGACTGGCCAGGAGAGTCAACGAGATCCACGGGGACCTGCTCTCTACCTTCCCTGACTCCTGCCCTGGCCTCTCCACCCTCCAGAGATTGCACACGGGGGCCCGGTTCTCGACACCCCGGGTGAAACAGACAGCGAGGAAGACGATAATTATGATGGGTTCACCTGCAAGCTGAGGCGGGTATCGATCACTCCACTACCTGCCGGGACCACAGCCGACCAGAATACCATGATAGAGTACCTGAGGACGACTGGAAGCGCTTTCTTAGCCTGAAAAAGGGCAAGATCCGGCTGAAAGATTGTCTCCTCATGTGGGACAATGCACGTTCCCCACACTGCCACCGATACCAGGGAGTTCCTGACCCGGAGGGACGCAGAATCGGTGAAACAGTCACCCTACTCACCCACTTGAACCTGTGTGACAGTTTCTGTTCCGGAAGTTGAAGTACCTGCTCCGGGAGGACGAGTTTGGGGGCCACGGGGAGGCTACACTCGCCGTTCAGCGGGCGATGAGGAGGGTCAGTGAAGACGAGCTCTACGACCAACTCAGGAAGCTCCGGGGACACTACCACGACGTCATTGCAGTCGGAGGGGATTATGTGTACTGATTGATAAGTTTTTTTTTGATCTGATATAATTTTGAGTTTTAATTGGTCGACCTCATTATTTATGGAACAACCTAATATATATGCATTTACACTAAATTTCAATAAAGGTCTTAAAATTATTTAAAAAACGGTGCTTGATTGCGTGTGTGCTAAGGCGTCTCAACTCCTCAATGTTGGGGGCGCAGGTTCGATCCGAAGAGGGGATGGTCATTTTTGGTCTACCTCATTGATAAGATAATAGGTTCATTAGACAATATAATGCTATAATGCTTAGGTTATATCCTAGGATGCATTCTATCGACTAATATAGGAAAAAAAAAAAAAAAAAAAAAATGTTTATTTGTTAATTGGTACTCTGTATCTCCTAAAAACCTCATTTATAAACCATATTAATCCGCTTTTCTAAAGATAATTTGGTGGTGCCAAGGAATTATTAGGTAAAATTGGACATTCCGGAAAATCCGGGCAAAATCGGACAGAATAAGTTAGTTTAATGTATTACTGAGATTTAAAAAAATATCGCTAATAAAATCGTTCATTTGTTAATTCGGTCCCTCTTACCTCCTAAAAACTTGTTATTTATTGATCAAATATCAAGTTTAATTTTATATGCCAAGAATATTAGGTTCTAAAGGGGACCTTCCGGAAAATCCCGATAACGTCGGTAGCATCCATGGTACTCATAATAAAACTAATAAATAAACGTAATAATCTGTATTATTGAACTTTTTTTAAGCTCAAAATTTTAGTTCTTTGTATATCATTGAAGATATAATTCAAGCTAACCTAGTTAGTTTTTAATGATGCTTTGGATTTTTGCCTATTATGTTTCTAATTAATTTTTAAATAAAATAACTAAGCATATTGTATTATTTTTTTGGAGCTCAATCTAGCCTAGGATAATTGTAATGACTACTTCAGAGAAATACATCAGTTTAATTATAAAAATATACTCAGAGATCGTAAAGGGTTCATGTGGAGCTAGTCCTTAAAATAATCCTTCCCAACTAAATATAACATTAATTAATGGTGGGAAACCCGTACTTGTATTAAAATGATTCTACGAGGGGTTTCCGTCATTTATAAAACCTTTTAACTTCTGGTTTGCATCGTTTGAAAATTATGTGCTTTTCTAGATTACAAACTACTTCTGCAATAATTTTACTTCTGATATTTAAAATCGATGTAATTATCAAAATGACTTTAGTATTTTAAACTCAAAGGCCCTGATATGTCAAAAGCTTTCCTTCAACGAACCCTTGCATCCCTTCGAGCTGAGGAACATATTTTTGTCGGAAGCAGCAAGATATTCAGCTTTATCTTTGAAATCCCCTCGCTGGAAGAAAGAGCATCGTGAACGTCTGCCGGAAGAATCTTAAATATTTCCCAAGTCTCTCTCCTCCAACATCAAAAACTGATAAAAATTATTTCAAAAGTATGGTAATATATAGCCTTCTGAATATTTCTATGTTTTATTATTAACATTTGTGTTCAGAGTTTTAGAATATTTAATAGTTTGTGTATTGATTGTAAAATGATTTTTAAAGACGATTTTTTTGTTTTTTAATTATATAATATTTTATGGGTTGTGTAAAATGGTTAAGGAGCAAAAATTTAAACTATAATGTTTATATATGTTTTTATAACGCATTTGCTTTGGTTTTTATGTAAATGTCTCATTTTTATTTATTTACATAATAAACGAACTGGTTCATTTATGAATAAAAATGTTTTACCAAATTTAAAAGATAATCTATAAGACTAAATATTTTCAAAAGTGTTTTGTATACCATAAACTATTTGTGAGTAAATATTGAAGATTTGTAAAACCAGTAATAATTTAATACAATCTATATAAGTTTATTCCATCTGCAAGCACCGTTTTGAATAGCATTGGTGATGCATCAAGATAGCCATAATACAAAGTATGTTAAATAACAGTATATCGTATAAAAAATTCCATTTTTATATTTTTTCATGTTGTAAGAGATTTATTACATATTTAATTTGACTTGTTAGTTTAAAGCCGTATAATATGATTTCTAAATTAAGTTTTCATCTTGGTATTAATATAATTCAATCTTTGATTCGTTTCAAGTTTGTTTTCATGTTTTATCAAAGAAAAAGATGAGGAATTTAATTCTGAAATGTGATTTAACACTAGAAAGACAGTGAGGTCAATTTGACTGTTTTTCGACTTTAAGCTAATAACTTAAATGTCTGGGCATAAATTGTCATAACTCTTTACTGAGTTTAAATATTTTACATATATGATAAAACCTTTATTTTGTGAAATAATTAAAAAGTCATAAATTTAAAGCATATCGGATCACTGACATTTAAGCTATTAGCTTCTAAAGTTCAAAAACAGTCAAATTGACTTCACCGTCTTTCTAGTGTTCAAAGGTCAAGGCAAAATACTGATATAAACAACCAGAAGGGTTAAAGGCAAAAGGAAAAACCAATGAATTGTCCAAGGAGTGGAGAGTTGTCCTAATCCCAGCGTTAAATCATTGACCGGCTCTCTTTTGCATCCAAAACAATTTTTATTTTATGTATCGCAAGACATACAAAAATAACATATCAATCATCAATAAAATTCCTATAAGACAATTATAAGTAAAAAATACTTTGAATTTAAAAATGCTGAACAAAATAATTTCGGCAAATATTTGCATTTGGATAACGAAAGAAAAAATTGCATTTGATGAAAGCAGATGTTCTCAAACAGTTATTAGACTTTTGATCATATGATTTATATGTTAAAAATAGGGATTATTAAAAAAAAATCCTTTTCAGATACATTAATTATGATCATATTTACAAATCGAACATATTTACAAATAAAAATTCATTTTACTTCATAAAATGGTTAAGATTTAAAAAAAGTTTTATAGATCATAAGAAAAACCTAATACTCCGACATATGTAAACAATAAACATAGTTTAATTTATGAAATATTTAGCTTTTTTTTAAATATCATGAGCAACATACTATAGAAATATATAAATCTGTAAATACTGGTCATTTAAAGAAACCCGAAACAGTGACCATTAAGACAGTTAGCTGCTATATACTGAAGGCTTTATACTATTTTTTTTCTTTATTTCAGTTTTTTTAAAGTAATGCTGTACAAACATAAATAGACACTTATGTCTAAAATTATTACTTTGGAGAAGAACGACACCAATTATAAGAAAGACTTTACATAATCATACAATACAAATAACTATAAAAATGATAAGAACATACTTTAAAAACGATTCTCAATTATTAATACTTACTTTCTATTTTGCTATGATTAAGTGACCGCGTTAGAAGGTGGCCGCTAACAGAGCTTGACTTAAAGCTGTTTACAAAATATTAATACCCATGTTTTATATGTAGAACTAAAAAAAAACTTTTGAGCAATCGCATATTTATTTTTATAAATTTACTAATTGACCCTTAATCTACTAAAGGTGCCATTTTGTCACCTTTAAAATGTGAAAGTTCAATAATTATTTTTTTAGCCTATAT
>CP045906.1:12235135-12254557 GCA_013387185.1 Caligus rogercresseyi | reverse complement strand
TCATATAACAAATGAGACTTTGATATACTGATTGAAAACATCAATCTACAAGGAATTATAGTAATACTAAATATTTTTTTAACAAAGTGAATATAAAATACTATCATTTAAAAACATATGTTTTTGATACATAGTTCTCGTAAACTCAACAAAGATAATAGTTTATTTCTTTGAACTCGTATAAATATCTTATTTTCATAGAGTCTGGAACCTTTATAAAAATCAACAAATTAAGACGATTAACATGCAAAATCCCTGAATTTAATAAAAAATATTTTTTATGGAGTATAAAGAGTGGCTTCAGGTAACTAATAATTGATTATCGTACTAAATAGGTTAAAAGGGCTAAATAATAATTGATGATCTAGAACGAGTCTATCTGGAGGACTTGAAATTCCAAATTATATTGAAATAGGGTCAAAAGAAAATACACTTTGTGTACAAAAGAATTACATTTGCAGTCCTTAGTTGACATTCACATCTCAAAAGCCACTAAGAAATGACACAACCTGTGTTTTGTTCACACCTTTTCCTTTCAAAAAGTCCCGTTTTTTATACCTTAATTATGTAAAGTAATGTAAAAAAAATCAATTACGTATTGCTATTTTGTGATATTCAGTTTGTACAAGTTTATATTATTTTGTATGATTCATAATAGTTTTTGATGATACCTCTTGGCATGGCTTAAAACCTGGCTATCTTTATTATTATTATTGCCAATCAATTCATCCAATGATGTATTTCACCCTCCATTTTACATTATGTGAGCAATATTTTTAAGTAGGATACAAATTAATATGATATCTAGGGTGTAAAAGAAATTGATCATGATTTTCTTTTATTATCTAGACTGGGGAAATATCTTTAACTCGTAATAAATTTGTTATTAATTGACTATTCGCAATATTTAATTATAATACACAAATGATACACATCTACACATATGATTTAGTGCATATTTTTGTGGATTTTTAAACAAAAAGTTTATTATAAATATTTAAAAACTGTTTGAAAAAAAAATATATTTATTATATAACATATTGTTTTTTTAAGAATTATAAAAACTATTTTTTCTACAAAATGATGTAGATAAATAATACAATCATCTGCCAGGATTTGATACATGGTGCTTGAATTAAGGGCATAAATCGTCTTGGAACTATACCATGGACTTGATATATTTTAGTCATCACCTCTTAAAAAAATTAGATCCTTATCATCGTTAAAAACCTCCATTTATTAGTTTTGTTTCTGTTTTCATATCAATTTATCGTTGCTAATAAAGTTTTGATAATATTAGATAAATTAACTTTTAATATGATTTCTATTGTTACAAAATCTTACTTATTTTTAGTAATTATATTTTCAATATTTAAGGGTCATATTTTACTTTAAAAGAATCGATGAAAAAAGGAATAAAACACACCATCTGTATAATTCAAAATAAGAAATTATTCACTCAATTATATAATTATTTTTTAATAAGTGCCAGACTGATAATCACATATTTTTATAGAATGGAAGACAGTGTATAAATCAAATTTCCTTGTATATGAGTAAAATATATATAAGCTCTCAAAGAAATAATAATAAGAATCACATTTCTTTCGCTAAGTTCAAATAGATATTAGTTCCCATATATATTTTTTGGGTGATATATTACTTTTTGGAGACATCTGTTCGCGCAAGGAAGGAAACAAAATAATATGTGAGTTAACTAAAGGGAATGACTTCATTTAACATTCTTAATCCATTTATTAGCTTTGATACTTGTGTATGTTAGAGTAAATGAGCTTAGATTTATTTATAACCATTATCAAAGTCCCTTGATGAAGCTGAAATACAACTTATCCATACTAACAAAATAAGAACTCCTTTCGTTCCTTCATTCGTTTGTATGATCGTCCATTAGATTTTTACAAAATATCAGTTAATAATTTTGAGGGCTCAGGAAGTGTTCCAGTGATGGTGGACGTTCATTATAGCTATGTTTATTTTTTTCGACAAAACGGTTTTTTATCTCCTTAAATTGTCAAGTCAGATTTGAATCAAATTTGAAGTGTTGAGGCTTGTACTAATTGGTTATTAGCGAAAAACTCGTTTTTAATGTTTATACAGAAAAACATTTTCTATGATTCTTGATTTGGACCAAATTTGATAAGGAGAATTGTGAGCTGCTATAAAATATTTTTCAGTGCTTAGTTATTCCTGGAAAGAATATATACTAATACAAAATTGTTTCTCTTTGGAGAAAATTCAACATCCAAGAAGAATGATTTGTATAACTCCTTGTTATCCCTGCAGTCCTCTACAGTTCTACCGGAGTTCCCTGGATTGCTGAAAGGCTGTCATAGAAGAAGACAAATGGCTAAGCTTAATATTCCACAGAGCGTATCTGCCAGCTCTAAAGCGTCCCAAACGGCATCTAGGAGGAGGATTGTCTTTTACAGAAATAATCCCAAGATTTACTCAAAGGTCTAACGGATCTCTCACAAAACCCAGAGGTTGAATATCTCTAACAACTCGGTCTATACATTTTAATGTTGGGAACAGACTTCTCTAACGACCTGATTAAACAGTTTTCTCCATCTTTAGGAATAGTACACAGTTTGATTTGGCGGGGTAGTCCTAGATTCCAATGTCCGACACAATCGATATTATACGCCAGAACTATAAAAAGAAGTTCTTGTTCCAAACCCTGGAACTCCCAAAAAGATTGGAACAAATAGCATTATCGTCTGGCACCCTTACTATACATGACCTATCTTCGGAGTCCATTTTTAGGTGTGGAAGATTCTTGTTACCTCTTAAACGATCGGCTGACAAACACTTTGTTCCTGTCCCATGGCACCTCAGAATGAACTTCGGCAATAACACAAAAATGGAGGCAGAAAAAGTTGCTGAAATGTATTTAAAAGACGTGGAATTGCCTTCATCGTGGAAAAAGAGAATTTTGTCTCTACCTCCAAAATAGTTCACGGTAAACGCTTTACTGTCCAATTTCCAATTTCTACCAGATGTGTGTTCTTTGATACTCCATTCAAGGATTGTGGAAGATTATTTAATTTAATCATTCATGCCTTCTTCCATTGTCCTGTTCGACGTTTCTTAAGAGACTTTGTTCTTCTAAATGTTCCTGGAATAACTGGAAATCATGATCGCTCCCATAATTCTCTTCGGATTAAATTATAATCTGCGGACAGCATCTCTGAAAACAAAAGCAATTGAGTTTGCACTTTCAAGTTACAAAAACCTATATCGCAGAGCGTTTATCTTCGGGGGAACCCATTCAAGAGGGATACCTAAAATCCATTGTCTTATCAGCAGCAGCTCGGTACATGGCGCTCTCCATCAAGATTCCAGAAGATTCAAGCTGGAGATTTGCGAGTGACATCGTTAGGTACCTCCCTCCTGTTCCGAGAGGACCTCTCACCATCTAAAGTTTTTGATACGATTTTACAAAAGCAGTCTAGTTTTGATTTATATGAAACCTATTTATTCCAATCATGTTATTGTTATTTTAATGTCCAATTATTTGAACTTTGTTTTATGAAGTGATTGTACTTTTATGTGAGCGTTTAATGTTTTGTATTGACTTTATTTAGTGTATAAATTTTAAACTATAATGTTTATTTATATATAGTATTAGGTTGTTCCATAAATAATGAGGTAGGTTAGTTATCTCAAAAAGTTCACACGCTATCTCAAAAATTTCAACGGGAGCGTTCTTATCGCAAATTTTTGCATGGGAACAGACTGTATGGTGCCACTCAGGTTAGTATATAAGGTGAGTAGTAATCGTGTCATTTCTATCATTCAATTACTCGCCGCTGAAAATGGAGACACCCGACTTTCGCTCCTACTTGGACTGGCCAGGAGAGTCAACGAGATCCACGGGGACCTGCTCTCTACCTTCCCTGACTCCTGCCCTGGCCTCTCCACCCTCCAGAGATTGCACACGGGGGCCCGGTTCTCGACACCCCCGGGTGAAACAGACAGCGAGGAAGACGATAATTATGATGGGGTTCACCTGCAAGCTGAGGCGGGTATCGATCACTCCACTACCTGCCGGGACCACAGCCGACCAGAATACCATGATAGAGTACCTGAGGACGACTGGGAAGCGCTTTCTTAGCCTGAAAAAGGGCAAGATCCGGCTGAAAGATTGTCTCCTCATGTGGGACAATGCACGTCCCCACACTGCCACCGATACCAGGGAGTTCCTGACCCGGAGGGACGCGGAATCGGTGAAACAGTCACCCTACTCACCCACTGAACCTGTGTGACATGTTTCTGTTCCGGAAGTTGAAATACCTGCTCCGGGAGGACGAGTTTGGGGGCCACGGGGAGGCTACACTCGCCGTTCAGCGGGCGATGAGGAGGGTCAGTGAAGACGAGCTCTACGACCAACTCAGGAAGCTCCGGGGACACTACCACGACGTCATTGCAGTCGGAGGGGATTATGTGTACTGATTGATAAGTTTTTTGTTGATCTGATATAAATTTTGAGTTTTAATTGGTCGACCTCATTATTTATGGAACAACCTAATATATATGCATTTACACTAAATTTCAATAAAGGTCTTAAAATTATTTAAAAAATGTTATTTTGTTGAGTACTCTATCTCTAAACACTCATTTATAAACATTAATCCGCTTTCTAAAGATAAGTTGGTGGTGCAAGGATTGTTAGGTAAAATTGGACATTACTGGAAATCGGGCAAATCGGACAGAATAGTTAGTTTAATGTATACTGAGATTTAAAAAAAAATATGCTAAAAAAAAATCGTTCATTTGTTAATTCGGTCCTCTCTACCTCCTAAAAACTTAGTTTATTGATCAAATATCGATGGTTAATTTTTATGTGCCAAGGAAAAATTAGGTCTAAGGGGACATTCCCGGAAAATCCCGGGAAAACGTCGTAGCATCCATGGTACTCATAATAAAACTAATAAATAAGACGTAATAATCATTTATTAACATTGACCCTTTTAAAATTTGTTCTTTTGTATATAATTCAAGTATAATTCAAGCTTACCTAGTTAGGTTTTAATGGATGCTTTGGATAAAGTCTTCTTATGATGTTCTAATAATATTTTAATAAATAAATGTTATAATGTATTATTTTGGAGCTCAAATAAAATTAGCTTTCATAGCTACTGAAAATATATGTAGCACAAATTTTTATTTTTTTGTTTTTTTGCCTATATGGTCGATATAATTGCATCCGATAGGATATAAATAAGCATATAGCATTATAATTAGTCTATCGAACCTAGGATAATTGTAATGACTACTTCAAAGAAATAAATCAGTTTAATTATAAAAATATACTCAGAGATCGTAAAGGGTTCATGTGGAGCTAGTCCTTAAAATAATCCTTCCCCAACTAAATATAACATTAATTAATGGTGGGAAACCCGTACTTGTATTAAAATGATTCTACGAGGGGTTTCCGTCATTTATAAAAACCTTTTAACTTCTGGTTTGCATCGTTTGAAAATTATGTGCTTTCTAGATTACAAACTACTTGTGCAATAATTTTACTTCTGATATTTAAGAATCGATGTAATTATCAAAATGACTTTAGTATTTTAAACTCAAAGGCCCTGATATGTCAAAAGCTTTCCTTCAACGAACCCTTGCATCCCTTCGAGCTGAGGAACATATTTTTGTCGGAAGCAGCAAGATATCAGCTTTATCTTTGAAATCTTTGAAGAAAGAGCAACGTGAACGTCTGCCGGAAGAATTATTAAATATTTCCCAAGTCTCTCCCTCCAACATCAAAAACTGATAAAAATTATTTCAAAAAGTTATGGTAATATATAGCCTTCTGAATATTTCTATGTTTTATTTTTAACATATGTGTTCAGAGTTTTAAAATATTTAATAGTTGTGTAATTGATTGTAAAATGATTTTTAAAGACGATTTGTTTTGTTTTTTGATTATATAATATTTTATGGGTTGTGTGCCTCCCCCAGAGCAAAAATTTAAACTATAATGTTTATATATGTTTTTATAACGCATTTGCTTTGGGTTGAATGTAAATGTCTCATTTTTATTTATTTACATAATAAACGAACTGGTTAATTATGAATAAAAATGTTTTACCAAATTTTAAAAATCCTCTGTTAGACTAAATATTTTCAAAAGTGTTTTGTATACCATAAACTATTTGTGAGTAAATATTGAAGATTTGTAAAGCCAGTAATAATTTAATACAATCTATATAAGTTCATTCCATCTGCAAGCACCGTTTTGAATAGCATTTATGATGCATCAAGATAGCCATAATACAAAGTATGTTAAATAACAGCATATCGTAAAATTGTTCCATTTTAATATTTTTTCATGTTGTAAGAGATTTATTACATATTAATTTGACTTGTTAGTTAAAGCCGTATAATATGATTCTAAATTAAGTTTTCATCTTGGTATTACTATAATTCAATCTTTGATTCGTTTTTCAAGTTTGTTTTCATGTTTTATCAAAAGAAAATGATGAGGAATTTAATTCTGAAATGTGATTTAACACTAGAAAGACAGTGAGGTCAATTTGACTGTTTTTTTACTTAGAAGCTAATAACTTAAATGTCTAGGCATAAATTGTCATAACTCTTTACTGAGTTTAAATATTTTATATATATGATAAAACCTTTATTTTGTGAAATAATTAAAAAGTCATAAAATTTAAAGCATATCGGATCACTGACATTTAAGCTATTAGCTTCTAAAGTTCAAAAACAGTCAAATTGACTTCACCGTCTTTCTAGTGTTCAAAGGTCAAGGCAAAATACTGATATAAACAACACAGAAGGGTTAAAGGCAAAAGGAAAACCAATGAATTGTCCAAGGAGTGGAGAGTTGTCCTAATCCAGCGTTAAATAATTGACCGGCTCTCTTTTGCATCCAAAACAATTTTATTTTATGTATCGCAAGACATACAAAAATAACATATCAATCATCAATAAAATTCCTATAAGACAATTATAAGTAAAAAATACTTTGAATTTAAAAATGCTGAACAAAATAATTTCGGAAATATTTGCATTAGATAACGAAAGAAAATTGCATTTGATGAAAGCAGATGTTCTCAAACAGTTATTAGACTTTTGATCATATGATTTATATGTTAAAAATAGGGATTATTAAAAAAATTATTTCTTTTCAGATACATTAATTATATGAAAAACATATTTACAAATAAAAATTCATTTTACTGCATAAAATGGTTAAGATTTAAAAAAAGTTTTATGATCATAAGAAAAACCTAATAATCCGACATATGTAAACAATAAACATCGTTTAATTTATGAAATATTTAGCTTTTTTTTAATATCATGAGCAACATACTATAAAAATATATAAATCTGTAAATACTGGTCATTTAAAGAAACCCGAAACAGTGACCATTAAAGACAGTTAGCCGCTATATACTGAAGGTTTAATACTATTTTTTTTCTTTATTTCAGTTTTTTTAAAGTAATGCGATACAAACATAAATAGACACTTATGTCTAAAATATTACTTTGGAGAAGAACGACACCAATTATAAGAAAGACTTTACATAATCATACAATACAAATAACTATAAAAATGATAAGAACATACTTTAAAAACGATTCTCAATTATTAATACTTACTTTCTATTTTGCTATGATTAAGTGACCGCGTTAGAAAGGTGGCCGCTAACAGAGCTTTGACTTAAAGCTGTTTACAAAATATTAATACCCATGTTTTTATATGTAGAACTAAAAAAAAACTTTTGAGCAATCGCATATTTATTTTTATATAATTTACTAATTCTCCCTTAATCTACTAAAGGTGCCATTTGTCACCTATAAAATGTGAAAGTTCAATAGTGATTTTTTTAGCCTATATGGTTCGATAGAATTGTATTGACAGGATATGAATAAGCATTAAAATTAGTCTATCGAACCTAAGATTTTATAAATGAGGTAGACCGACCATCCCCTCTCGGGATTCGAACCTGCACCCCAACATTGAGAGTTGAACACGCCTTAACGCACACGGCTATTGCGCTACCTAGTGATTTTCTTTTGGTCTAAAGCGTAGTTTTATTGCTAAAGTGACATCACATATTTGTTGCAAAAATATCCAGAATTTTGCAATTTTATATCAAAGTACTATGTATTTTATAGCAAATACTTTAAAAATATAAATAATCTCATTCTAACGAAAACAAAAAATATGGGAGAATAAAACATCCGTGGATTCTCATTATTTTTGTATATAACACTATGTAACAAAATTAAGGTCTTTGTTTGCCCACAGGCTGAAACTCCTAATCTGAGTCCCATTTTTTACGTAGATTCCAAAAATGCCACTCAAAATATCGTCCGAAAAAAGGTTGGGACTTTATGGCCTTTAGTGAAAATCAGGTTTTTCATCATT
This sequence comes from Caligus rogercresseyi, assembly GCA_013387185.1. Lineage (NCBI taxonomy): Eukaryota > Metazoa > Arthropoda > Copepoda > Siphonostomatoida > Caligidae > Caligus > Caligus rogercresseyi. The sequence continues at coordinate 12,246,141 of CP045906.1, read as the reverse complement.
TTAATGGTTCACGCCCAGTTATCTTCGTGCAAAGTAAGAATAACCTCAAATGTCATAAGTATTTATTTTTGTAGTATGGCAATGTATTTCAAATCAATTTTTATAATTTCAATATCTTTCGTACTATTCGAAAAAATAGGCTTTATATTTCAAAAAGTTGATCATTTTTTAGTGTTCTATTTAAGCAGCTATATATTTTTTTGTTTCAAGTCTATTGAACATAATCAATATGTAATATATTTTTGTATATGTCAATGCATTTCAGAACAGTTCTTATAATTTTTATATCAGAGATAAAAGTAAAGAAAAGATCAATTAAAAACGATGGAAATAACTTACGCGGTAGCATATTCCAGCCTTGATTAGGTATTAAGGTATAATAATGTCTTGATTCTCACAGTAGCCTTTTAAATATGCAATCAAACTAAGGCATATTATTGCATTTTGCAACAACAAACTACTTTGCATATGCGATCATGGATCAAGTTTTTATGACTCTCCCGTAAAAATTAATGGAGGGAGGGAGGAAAAAAAGGTCTTTTATTCAAGGATTAAAATTTGGAACAAGGATTCTTTTTAAAGAAATAAGGAGGACACAGGAACTACTTGTCTTTATAATCATGCACTTTTATTTCGAAGTGAATGTTCTACTCCTCTCTTTCCAACCCCCAAAAAGAGCATTCTTCATTAGGAGGGGAGAGGATATTATACAACGTATATGTGTGTTTATAATTAGCATATGTATAGAGAAATACTTGAACATAGCACCAAAGACAAAATAATAAAACATTCCTAAACATCCTTTACAAAACTATAAAAATGGCGCAGAGATTAAAAATGGCTTATAGAAACCGGTTTTGCCAATATGGAAATCAATGATAATAATTGAATATACAGAGACTGAGGATGATGAATTTATGGAATAACGTTTTATTAGTGGTGACCGACTTTACCTACATTTTTTCATTGACGTCAGAGTTCATTAGGTGGAATCATAGAGATATAAAGATATAGAGATGATTCCCTTCAATAGCAGAGAAACATCGTCCCTCAGCTGTCGCCATTGCCCAATGTAAACAAAGTAATTTGTACTACGTCATCGTAAGCTGATATAATCTATCTCTATGATCAGCTTACGATGACTTAGATCAAATTGCTTTGTTTATATTGGACACAAAAATACAGATGAAGGGAACAAGCTCTCCATATCTTTTATCTCTATGTTGTGGACACACTGACGTATTTCTCTGAAGAGCTCTCTATTATATCCCTATGGGTGGAATCCAGACAAAAAGAAGAAATATACCTTTGAAGGAATAAAATAATTGAGAAACATTGCAATCTCCATGTGTAAGAATTTAGAATCTCAACATATTTAATACTTAGTTGCGACAAAGTTTAATGCGTCATCTCGATGTGATTTGTTGATAGCGATGACGTCATTAATGACCTTTTCTTTGAATAGTTAATTTATAATTGTAAGGGTTTTTGCCCATTTAGTTCGATTGAATTGGATCTGTTAGGATATGAATAAGCATTATAAAAGCAGATTTAATCACCGATGTTTTGACAAATTGATATTATATTAGGTATAGCATTGTTATTCTGATATTGGGATGTTCTGAGATTCCTCCAATGGATATAATAAAAGCTATTTATAGCTCATTATGAAGTATCTTGTTGTGTTTCAAATAATACTTCCTATGAAGGTTAGTAATCGACTCTATATTGCAAATATCTTCAATGTTACATCTCATGTTTTAGAAGAAGATATCCAGTTAAAGTCAGATAAAGAACTTAAATTATGAGACGCTAAGATATCCATTTACAACTTAATTACCATATCAAAGTGACTCACTCGGAACCTGGTCATTCAAAGAATAAGTTGAAATATATATCATAGTGATAGGAAAAACCTTAAGACTATAATATAACTAATGAGCTTAGAGCTTTAAAATAATTAATAATGATTATTTGTTAATTAGGTACTCCATTTGATTTGATAATCATGGTATTATGTCAATGAATAAAATCTATCTCCATATAGCATCATATAATCAACAAAGGAATATAAATATCGTTCAATACAAGAATTGTGTAATTTTTTAATTCAATTTCTGCTTGTGAAGATAATGGTTTGATAAAAGTCATGGATAATTATTTGCTAAGAAATATTGGATCTTTATAACTAATATTTAAAAAACTCTTCTCACCTTATAAAATATGTGATTAGAATGACATTAAAATCATTTACCTGTAGTTCTTTAACAGATCAAATAAATTGTTGAGAGAACTAATTTTCCTTAACTTAATTTTGAGATGTTTCAGGAAAGTTCGACAAAGTGTAAAAAAACAAATAAAGCTACTTCTTTTTAAGATATTTGATTCGATAATTTCTAGTATTTATATATTTAATTATAAAGTGAGACATTTTCTTCGTTTATGGTATCTAAAAAAATAACTGAATGCAAAACCGTGTTGAAAGACCGTGTTCAAAGTTAAATGTACAAACTAGGGTCTGTCTACACACATAATAATTACTTAGAAAGACTTACTTTTACTCGTAATTAATTGCAAGTTAATATTATTAAATCATGTATAAACAAGAGGAAATATACCAATGCAATTTATATTGTTTATGGCCTTTATCTTCGCTTTTTAAATATTTGGTTCGATGGAATGGTATCCTTTTCTATATGAATCAACAGTGTACAAAGTATCACACACCCTTTGTTTTATCTTGGGTCGAATGACCAAAAGATAGCTTATTTTTTTCACAAAATAATATATTTTAACTCGAAAATAACCATTTTTCATACTGGCAATTAGAGTGGCTAATAATATTGATTTTTGATGTTTATTGTTTGATTTATATAATACTGTTGGAATTCGACATTACAAGTCAAATGTTCTATATTATTTTATGCTCTCTGAAAAATGGACCAGCGGTTATTACAGAAAATGAAGAAAAATAAAGAATTAAAAAGTTATCTAAAACGTTATTCAATAAATTCAGCATCAGTTCCTACGGCTGCCTAAATACAATTATATAATGATAATAATATATTATGGCTTCTTGAGTAAGTATTGGACTGAGTTGGAGTGTGAGGGTGTTTTCAGGATAGAGCTCCTCGTAGAAGTTGTGTGAATGATAGTAGCCAGACCAGACTCTGAAGGCACCTAATATGTGAGCTCCGACTGAGTTCGACACTCGTCCAGAGTCGTGGCTGGTTGGCTTCGCTCTTGAGGCTAAGGGAGGCACTGCACTCGTTTTCTCCACGAATGTTGGCGATTACACAGTGATAGCGGCCAAGATCTCCGTGTAGCACCGAGCGGATTGTGTGAACGTACGGCTCGTGGAGTTTTTTCCGGTCTTGAGGAGACGACGATGGCCGTCCACTTCATGGTACCAATAGAGATACTGAATGTGGCATCGGGGATCAACCTGTAGGATAAAATAAAGTGAAAATTCAACTACATCCATGTATATAATTTTAGTGTAATTTATTTTTACATTGTATACTTTCGCAGATTACCGAATAAATAATTTAAACCGAAAAAGGAAAATAATTATGGGGTAAGTTATGAGAATCAGCAAATATTCAACAAATGCATACATGTCTTACAACATAAATTATAAATACTTTAAACTTCAACTAGCTTAATAAAAAGAGAACTTATCTAATTCTTCACATTATAAATATGCCAAATATGATTATCAAACCATAAGTTATTATTTTTATATATTCATTATAATATGTATATATATATATCTGATGATTATTACTAAAAAATGGATATTCAAAAATAGGAATTGTATGGGTTTAAACTGACATAATAATCATATTATGAGAAAAATAAGTTATTATTTTTTGTATGATATTTGTATTTTAAAATATTAAAGAGGGCAATGAGCTAGCTATATATATATATATATATATATATATATAATATATATATATATATATATATAATATATAATATATATATATATATATATATTATATATATATCACTTAGATGATATATATATTATTTTTATATTATTACAGTTGTATATAGTATTTTATATATACATTTTTTAATGTATTTTTATATATTTTATACTAATGAAATATAGCTCGCCTTTGGGGTGTATATTATGCTGGATTAATCAGTTTCCGTGACCCACTCATAGCATATATCAGAATTGAAAAAAAAAATAAAAAATTAATTATCACTCTGACGACAATACGTAGAAAAATAAAGAAAATGGCGTTATCAGCTGGAAATATGAATTTTATTATTGGTAAGGATAAAAGAAAACTGTTGTCTTTGAAACATGATTGGTTGAAAAAGGAGAGAAAATAATAATAATAATAATTAATATTATGAAACACAACATCACTTCACGCGCAGCTTTAGTAGTGACCATCAATGCAGACAGAAGAAATTCATTCTTAAAAATTATAATTGTCTCTTCTTCATGGGCCTACGTCCATAACGTCATTGCCGAATCCTTTGAGTGGAGTCCTGATATTCCAACTATTAATATTAATTGTATGAACAGACTCAATCAAATAATAATGTGTATTTTCTGTATCAAATCTGGCGATAAATGGATCATCTCTCTGACTGACGGACGTATAAAAGGAAATAAAATCGTCTTACCAACTGAAAAATTAATGTTAATATTTTTGGTTATCACTATTTATAGGTTAGTTTGGAAGAATGCCTTTGGAGGCATTTTCAGTCCTAACTAACTAAGTTTATATACCCTCTAACCACAATGCAAAACCTTAATTAAGAAAAAAAAATGCACTTTCTAAATATTGAGAGTAGTAGAAGCTGCATCTTTACTTGCTGCATTTACTTTACTTTGTAAGCGAGTAATTTGAAGACATATAGAGAAGTACTGCAAAGCTCGTCAAAAAATAGTTTGTCCCATTTTTAAGTACATAATTAATGAGGATTTGAATTAATGACAGGGATTGCCAAACACAAAGAGGAAAGGAAAAAAAGACAGAGAAAAGAGGTGATTAAGTTGCCAAGGAACAGAAGGAAATTATGCTTTAAAAATTTATTGAAATATATATATATATAATATATATATATATACTATATATATATATAATATATATATATACGGCGGTGTCTCGGTTTTTTATACTTATTTTTATATTTCGTTTGTCATTAAAAAATCATCATGTCAGAAACTTTTTGGAAATTCTTTTTATTTTATTTATATATATATAACGTCTTTCTGAAAAAAAAACGTCATTATTTTTTTGGAATTCTTTTCCAAAAAAAATGTCGTCACTTTATTTTGGAGATTCCTTTTTTTAAAGTCATCATTTTATTTGGATATTCTTCTTTTAAAAAAACGTCTTCACTTTTTTTGGAAATTCTTCACTTCAGAATTTCGAAGGAACGAAAATATATATTATGTCCCTGCCGGTTTTGGTCCGCCGAAAAAAAGGTGTCCCGGTCGTTTCCTGATATATATATATATATATATAATATATACACATATATATATATATATAGGTATATATATATATATATATATTTATATATATATATATATAGGGTAGATATATATGTATATATATATAAGCATATATATTTAAATATACCTCTAACATTTTTCTAAATAAATATATCTCAGCCACTTGGCAGTTGCACTACGTTAAACAATTTGGGAAATTCTCAGAGTTGTTATTTCATTCTAACGAATGATATAAAACATTAATCAAGAATTGATACCCATGGATGTCATAGTCTAATATTTGAAGAAATTTGAAATATCATTTTGAAGATGTTTACAAGTTAGCTTTTTTATAAATTATATTTTTTTGTCTGATATACTCACAGAAATGAAATTATATTTGCTTTTAGTTTGAAAGATGGAGGTTGAAATGTTTTTTCTTTTGTAGAGGTTATATTATGTGTATGACCGTTAGTGTTGGTGGATATATTACATATAAGCAACATTTTGACTTACCAAATACATAGCTATGTAATCCTAAACGACACTATTTCTTCATATAACCATGAAATAAATAAAAACATGTTACTTTCTTTTCCTTCCCAAATAACTTTTCCTTTTTTTTCGTCATGAACATAAATGAAATTGTCAACGGGTACACTTAGTAGTAAGAGTTAGGAGGAGGAGGTTAAAAGGCTGTAGGTTTTGATGAGAATCCTCACGGAATCCAATAATAAAATACACACACACATACATAGGTACAGTTTTATGTAGTAACAACAACGCAGTGAAATGGTCGTTGAGCAAATAGTGGTAACCCTTCTATAAAGCTCTTTTTCTTTGCTTCTAATGTACCCAAGAACAAAAATAAAGTTTAATTGTTACTGCTTAGGCACAACAAAATACAGGAGGTCTATAGTTATGCTATAGGTTGCCTAAGTACTTAAAATCTCTTATTTATAAACATTCTAAAAGTTTTTATATTTGGAGAAATAAAAAATAACTTGCAAAATGTTATTTTTTATTCATTTCACAGTCAAACGAGTATTATAGTTTCAATATCAAAGGTCATTTTTCAAACATGACTCTTTTGATATACATTTTAATGATTCCTTTAGGTCGGGAATCGGCAACCCACGGCTGTATAGCCTCATGCAGCTCTTTAGAGCTGCCTTTGTGACTCTCAGGAGCTTTTCCAAAAACGTTAAAAATGGGATGGGATAGGAAATAAATAGTTCCAAAATGATATAAAGGAATATTGTTTTTGCAGTTCCAGACATATCTTTTTGATTTTTTTGTCCGTTATGGCTCTTTCAACATTTTGAGTTGCCGAATTAAATTAAAAAAATATTTTCTGTTGCTTTTGAAACTAGGCCGTCGTTGATTTAAAAAAAAGTACAAGTCAAACAAACGAAAATGAAAAGAAAGTGCAAAAAGTGTGATTAATTTGCTATTTTTAAAAATAAAATGATTTTCCACCTTGAAAATATATTAGGATATCTTATCAGATATATATAAGATAAATTAATGTTAACTTATCTCCATATTTGTATAAGAATGTTGAGTTACAAGCATTCGCTTAAAATTAAGAAGCCTAATGGAGAATAAATGTACTTTTCCGTAGACCTCGATCATGACATTTAGAATAAAGAATAATTTATAAAGCAGGAATTAATATTATTACTAAATAAATGAAGTAACTCCATAGAAGGAGAAAGCCGTAATGTTTATTTTTGATTATCATGTATTTATGAAATCCTTGATGAGACGAATACTAAAAGAGAAAAAATAATGGTTGCAAAAATATTGGCAGGTTGGCAAAAACACAATCCTCCATTTTCTATTTGGTTTATACCTATTTGGTTCCATAGAATTTTATTCAAATGGATATAAATAAGCATATAAGCAATATATAAGTATAATATGCTATTGAACCCATGATATTGTCAATGAGGTTGACCAAAAATTCCCCTCTCAGAAGGATTCGAACCTGCACCCTCAATATCGATAAGTGAACATGCCTTACCATAGAGAAAAAAGATAAGAGAGCTTATTCCCTTCATCTGTATTTTTGTGTCCAATATAAACAAAGTAATTTGATCCACGTCATCGTAAGCTGATCATAGAGATAGATTATATCAGCTTACGATGACGTAGTACAGATTACTTTGTTTACATTGGACAATGGCGACAGCTGAGTGGACGATGTTTCTCTGCTATTGAAGGGAATCAGCTCTCTATATCTTTATATCTCTATGGCCTTACACACTGAGCCATCACACTCCCTTCAACCCTGATGATGACTCCACAGACAAAAAAAGTGATTTTTAGTTGTTATGCATCATATCCAATGACCTTATTTTATTGATGAGCCTCTTAAAACATCTCTATCTGTCTTACTTTTTATTTCCAGCTTTTGGAAATGTTGTGATTGCAATGGGAAGGAAATGCTGCCTTCCAATATACCACTTTGTCTAAAAGGGGGCCTATAACTCATATTCGTAGCAAACTCAACAATCAAAACGTTTTTTTATTGTCTTGCAATTGGATACATTATTGCTTTTGTATGTTTAAAGACAGGCTTTTATTTTAAAGAAACATTGAAAAAAGGCAAAGATTCGTTGTTCTTGAGTAGACCAATAGATGTCGCTAAGAATGGTGAGTTAGTTGAATGACGTCATCCTTATATATCACACTTCAATAGTCTGAAGAGACCTTAAATATATAACGCCAAGCCTTGAACTCACCTCTTCCATCAGATCGATAAGTAAAGGGGTAAACATTTCTACTTGATGAGAGTTGATCTCATTTAGCAAAGAACTATGCCATTGATATACTCCCACATAAAATATATATCTAAGAATTATAACCTCTTGAGTGGTTGTTCCTAGATGATTTTTCTTAAGCACTTACATTTAAATAAATCTTGGACATAATTTATATATTTTTTTGGGGGGAAGAAGTTTTTTGGTTTATAAAGTGCTTTCTATAGGAAGTTTATTTCCTTTTCTGAGCGCTTGCCAAGGATGATGGCCCTGCTGTTACGCTTTCGAATTTCAAGTGTAATCAAATAGAATAACTACCAGTTAGAGAGGGGGTGGTGGTTTTATATATTTGGACACTGCCAAGACTTGCACTTGACATGGAAGTAGTTTTATATAAAAAATTAGTCCTCGAAAATTGAGGGTGCCCTTGGGTATGATCCCTTTTGATTAAGTGTCTATCGCTTGCAGTGTATACCCATGAAGGGAAGTGCCTCATAGAAATGTATTCTTTGTTTAAGTATCTAAACGCATTTTTAGTCTTTAAGACATAATGAACAATGAGCTTGTTTAGTGCCCAAATTAAACCAGAGATATAAGTGCATTATAGTTTAAAATTTCCCTCTGGGGAGGAACACAAACAAAAAATATTATATGTATAATTATAAAATAAACAAATTGTCTTTTAAAATAATTTTACTATCAATTACCAAACTATTAAATATTTTGAAACTCTGAACACAAAAAATGTTAAAATAAAACATAGAAATAAACTTCTTGAAATAATTAGAATTTTTTTTGATGCTGGAGGGAGAGACTTGGGAAATATAAAATATTCTTACGCAGACGTCCCGTTGCCCTTTCTTCCAGCAAGGGGATTTTCAAAGATAAAACTGCATACTTTGCTGCTGCCGACAAAAATATGTTCGTTGAAGGAACTTTAACTTTGAGTTAAAAATACTAAAGGTAAGTGCCTTGGACTCCGATGATTTGTTGTTCTTTCCCAGGCCGAAGAGAACAATGCCTTTCCAAGCATTTGAAGATTCACAGCGGAGGTTAGGTAATTTTTGAAGAACAAATCTTTGAGAATTTTCACCACACGACACTCTACAAATACATGAAGTGTCGATTTGAATAAACACCCACAATCTTTACATGGTCTTGTAAAAAAAAAAAGATCGGTCGAAATCATCAATTGAGAAGTAAATGTCCTTCCATCATTAATGCCAATAATGATTAAAGAATCCGATTGTTCCATTCCGAGGGGAGGCCAAAGAGATTCAATTTTTTGTTGCAAATTTTGTCCACCTCTCCTTTATGATATGGCGTAGACATTTTCAAGTGCCATGGTGTCGATAGAATTTGTTGGTGAAATGTCCTTGGCAAAGGATACATAAATCGTCCATCCCAAAATATATTTTCTTTGTGGAGGTCATGAATTGTAAGGATTCTAAATTTGATGGCTTCTTCTTCCAACTATATTTTGAGAATCCATGAACCTGTTCAACAAAACAAATTCTCAATATTACTTCATACTTGAAAGGTTTTGTGATGTACGTTTCTGTACTTGATTCCGATTTAATTATCCAAGATATGTAAGTAAGATCCACCGACCTAAATAATAATAACTGGATGCGAAATAAACTAAATTAAAAAGGAGTACATCAAAGGAGTCCGACTCTCAAATTGATGAACAAAGACGGTTAGTGAGAAGACCTTCTAGTTATAGATCTCCCTCCTTGATAGGGCAGACAAGCCCTACTTTGTATATCTATGGATTGAACCCACCCATTAGGAACTTAATCCGGTATCAGCCGTATGTTAAGAATGAATGGTTAAGGAATATACATATATATATATATTGAAGTAGGGTATTTTTAATATATATATTGACGAGTATGCGTAACGAGTATATGTAACATGTTCGCTGTCATAAAACAATAAAATATTAATTATAATTATTTCTAATTATTCTTAATCAATAAACCTATAAAAGTTCAAAATTGAAAGTATATAACATCTAATGCGATGTTTATCATTTAAATATTTATTCAGAAAAAAAAACATTCCTTCATCTCTTATTTTGTGCAATTGAGTGGATACTTTTTTCTTTCACAGTACAAAATATTCTTATAAAATTAGGAACTTTATTACTTGCTTCAAATGACAATCTGTAGAAGCAGTAATACAATTAGCCTTATGTAATAAGGCCTTTACAAATATTTGAAATTAATACCAAACGTACTCTTTGACATAAAAAAAATATATTTAGCATTTAGAAGAAAGTAAATTATGATTAACTAATAATTACTACTTACGCACTACATACAAACAAAACAAAAACGGTAGGGAGTTAATTAGCTCCTATCGGGTATTGCAGATACATTTCATATTTGGACAAAGTCACTCGTCATGTTATACAAGTTGACGTATAAGAAGTAAACACCTTACTGGAGGTACATATAGTTTAATTAACTGAAGTTCTATATTTGTGTTTATATAGCTAACATAATAGTATGATATAGTTTTTTCAGATACTCATTTATTTTTCGTATGTTAACATATTTATATTAAATATTAGATAATTATAACACAATTCAAAGAATATATATTTATATATATCAGGAAACAACCGGGATCCCGGCGGGACTTAAATTTTTCAATCAGGCCGAGCACAACCGGACCGGGGACTTAATATATTTTTCGTTCCTTCGACGTTCTGAAGTGACGACGTTTTTTAGAAAATAATTTCCAAAAAATAAGTAACAACGGTTTTT
>CP045906.1:12216026-12227890 GCA_013387185.1 Caligus rogercresseyi | reverse complement strand
GGGATCGGCGGAGGTTTGCACTCTCTGAGTCTCTATTTTATAATAGTAGCTGAAGTATGAAAAAAGTCGTATGTTTCAAAACGTACAGCAATAATGGAAAATTGAAATATATGTAAAATTTGTCACTCTGTAAATGTAACCGATTGCTATAATGATAATAATAAAAAAATCAGTAAATATCTATGATTGAACCATATTTATGGATCAAAATGTATTAAATTATTATATTTATCAGAGTAATCCAATATAAAGCAAAGATTGAGAACATATTGAAAAATCAATAGAGAAGTCAAAAGAAGAGACACTTAGCTGTCTTTTTAGCGTTAAAAATCAGTTCCATTTTAATTTATTGCTACTTTAATACATTTTTAGATATTCAAATCACATTCTTTCTATACATAAAAATAATGCTTTATTTTAAGCTTACTTTAAATTGAACATATTCTTTATAAAAATAAGGGAAAGAATGTTTTTTTAATAGCTAAACTGTTTTTTGTGGCATAGATAAAAAGATGATACATCTACCTTTTATAATTTAATAGACAATCAAATATATCAATGGGGGCCACTCGAGGAGCCCAATAGAGCGACCATAATAAAAAATCTACACACAGAAGGTATATAATTCTTACTTTTTCTTCAGCGGGTAAGATGTGTGTGGTCACTATCGGTAAGTTACCGTTGGGTTTTTTTCACATGAAAGTCAACTCATAAAAAAGTGTACGGACCTCTAAATATTTAGGTGCATTATTTAGATCTTGGATATGATCATTCTCGATTCTTGTGAATTATAATTCCTTAGAAATTGTATATCGTTTAAATAACAATTTACGATGCGTAAATTGGGGTGCGATAGCCGTGCGTGTAAGGCGTGTTCAACTCACAATGTTGGGGACGCAGGTTCGAATATTCCCGAGAGGGGATGGTCATTTTTGGTCCGCTACCTTATTGATAAGATCCTAGGTTCGAGTGACTAATTATAGTTCTATAATGCTTATTTATATCCTGCTGGATGCAATTATATGGAACCATATAGGCAAAAAAACAACAACTATCTTTACTCTTTTTAGCAAGATTACATTAAGATTTAGCTTTTTAGGTAACTTATCTTACCAAAAAAAATTAAAGATAGTTCCATATTGACGTATTCTTGATATGCGCAATCAAAGCACTCCTTATGTGTGTATTCTTGAATGATCCCTCCGGTTGTATAAGCTGCCCATGTTTTTATTACAAATATTATTATAACATTTATATGTAAGGGAGAGTGCTTCTCTCAAGACGTTTGATTAAGTATCTTGATTTATTTCTCATAGCTTTTTTGAGGAAATTTGGTCATTGTGGGAAGGATTATGTGCTTGGAATATATGAATAGGTTGCTAGGGTGTGTCAAACTTTAATACTCTATATACTATATATATAGCATGCAATAAACCATTTCGGTATTCTTGTAAAATAGTAATATATATATTTATATAATATAAAATAAATTTATTTTATAATAATTAATTTTTTTTACCTTGGGTACAACAAATTTATTTCACTTATATTATATCAACATTATATATTAAACATTCAAGAAAAACTAAAAAAACTACATATTATTAACAACGTCCTTCATAAAAGGTTCAAGTTTACTGTAAGGGGGTTCTCGAACATCTAAATTTATAGAGAATTACTTGAATCTTTGTAACTATATAATTGATTGTTCATGATTGTGGCCAATATTAAAATACACAAATTCTTTTGGCGATAGAATTAAATTGTGATTTAAAAAGAATAGTACTCCCACTTCTTCCTAATTCTCACTATATGCGGACACTCAACTAAACAGTGCTTTAAGTTTCAAAATTATTTTACAAAAGTAGCAGATTCTTTCAGATTTAGTCTTCCCGAATGTATTTCCAAAAGTTAGAGTATTGATGATAATCCTATATTTTAACCAATACATGGAGTGGTCAAAAACTTTGGAATTAGTTTTTTGATATTACAAGTCGAAATAGAATATTAGCTATATTAATATTTTGTTTAATACTTTTATTAAGATAATAAATTGCAATTTTTGATATTATACTTTTATGAAATATAATTTAAAAAAATGATATTAAACAAAAAAAGCTGCTTCAGCTTAGTTCAAGTTTTAGCTTTCCATGTCAAAGTACAAAGGATCGAATGCAAGACACGGAACTCGCGTGATAATTATAACGCGATATCATCGGTATCCAAGTATTTGGACAATATTTTTTTTGTAAATTTCGATGGATTCCTTAATAACGGGGATTTTTTTTAGCATTGTGGTATTTTATGAGATAAAAGTCTTTCCCGGTACATACATTTTATGCTATTAACGAAGAAGAAAAAAATATTGCTAAAATGTATTACTTTTTTGTTATTAAGTATGTATTCATAATAGGAGCATCTACGTCATTGTGTATCGTATGAGGTTGAAACTAAGCACTGCGTGACACCATAAAATTTAAAATAATATTACGATGTTAACTTGACATATTTTAACTCTCAGAGCTTTTCATAAACTAATATTACGTAAATTTTGATTTCCAATAAAAAAAATATTTAATTCTGCATTTAGATTACATTTTTTATATCATTTATATAAGTTCTTAAGGACAACAAAAGTTTATCAGTAAATCAACTAAAACATATATATGTAATCAATATAGATATATAACCAATGGGGACATAAGTACGTATCTTTATACACACATATACATAAACACAAGGGTGACACGAAAAAAATAACCCTAAATCAGTTTGCGTTAATTCCAGTTGAACTTCATGCTTATGTATATTTGTGTATAAAGAAGCCTACTTATGTCCCCATTGGTTTTATATCTATATTGATTACATATCTGTGTTTTAGTCCATTTACTGATAAACTATTGTTGTCTTTAAGAACTTAAACAAATGATTTTTTTATGTAATCTAAAGGCAGAGTTAAATATTATTTTTATTGGAAATCAAAATTTACGTCATATTAGTTTATAAATAACTTTAAGAGTTATAATATTTCAAGTTGACATTGTGATATTATTATAACATGTTAATCTTCTCTGTATCGTTCCAATTTTAGTATATGTACTGCCGAAGCAATCATTTAGATTACCCTTGAATGATATGTAGTTAGTTTGATTGAACTTAACGCTGCCTAATAGACATCAATCAATCTTTTATATAATTAGCATAATTTATTAATCAAAATTTAGGATCTAAATGTAGTACTGCAAGTAGAATAATTAAATGCAATTGTAATTATATAATCCCTTTAAATTATTAATAACTTTCAAAGTAATCAAATAATAAATCTACTAATAGCCTTAAGACTTTTGAAAATCAATTACTAATGGGAATACAATGAAAGAATTGCCAGGAAATCAACATTGAATCTGAAATTACTACGTTTTATATCAATTTTAGCTGTTTTTTTTCGGAAATAATATTTAAATAGTCTCAATTATGCAGATTTTTTATACTTTCCGAAAGGAATGTGGCAAATTTCCTTTTTAATTAAAGAAATAGTTTTTATAGCATAAATTGATTAAATCACTCAAAAGTTCTATGGATTTAGGCAAATAGTAAATAGAGCTGATCTCTTGCACATTCTTAGCTTATTAATCTTAATTGATCATTTGCATTGCATAAATTAAGTAATCCGGGTATTTTTATCCCTTCATTTAGATATTGTAGGACATGCCAATACGTGCGTTCAAAAGCTGTATAAGAGATAAAATGTCCAAGACTGCTTATGGTAGTTCGCACAAACTTATTTGAAAAACATCATTTTTTCAACCTTAGTCATGACTAAAGATAACAAACGGGGATTTTTCCCCTCTAACATGATTGGTTCAAAGAAAAATAGAATGACAAATAAAGCAGTTGTTAATATGCAATCAATTCATTTGAAGATGTTGCGGTGGGAACAGCCATAAATCAGAGATAAGAATATCATTCTTCATAAGCCCTAAGTGGATATACCATAGGTCTTAATTTGTGAATCCATTGAAGGAGTTCCTATTAGAATAAATTGAATAAAGTAATATCTTTGATGGTTGTTTATATTGGGGCATCATAATTGGGAATAAATGATCATCGCTGTAACTAAAGAATGATCAGCGCAGTTGATATGGAAGTAACAAGAAGAATGTGAAATCAAATCCATCGGGTTTTATCTTTTATTTTATTTCGTTCAAATTCGCATAACAAATTAAATTATAAAAAATGAATATTTGTTTTTCTCCATATTAATTGAATGACTATGGAACATTATTTAGCATAGTAAATATATAATATACTTTCTTTGTAAGTCTTGATGCCCTCTATATTCATTCAAGGCGCTTTAGCTGTGACTAATGGTGCACATAAAGAAGTAAACTCAGTTACCAACTGAAAAATAATGTATTGCTAGTTATATCATAACAAAATTTGTGGATAATAATACATTTTTTAAATAATAAGCGATTTAATGCATCAAAGATCTTATGTGTGATTCCAATATAATTTTAAGAATTAACAAGTTTCCTCATATTTAATTAATGCATCTTTAGGAAATGAAGAAGGGAAAAAGGTTTGCAGTGAGGAATCCTTTTGCAGCTGGGGGAAAAGCCCCTCTTAAACACTCTTCCAATGCAAATGCATCTCCCCACCACTCAACACACAACGTTTATTGCAACATTATTTATTATTCATTACTGAGTGAGGAAACGGTGTATTTAGTTATACCTCAATAAAGCCTGTTTACTTTGAATGCTTCCCTTTGACAGCCTATACTATTAATTGCTTCTTCCCTCAATGCATCAAGAAAAAAATAGAAGGATCTGTGTTTAAATGGATCTTGTTTGGCATGTGAAAGAGATTTTTTCATTTGATAACACTGGTTTATTAAACTTCTTTCTACGTTCCATAGTCGAAGTAAAAAGATTAAACATTATAAACATTCTTTTTCCCTCGAGTATGGGCCGTTACTTCATTCAATTAATAAGAGGAGTCCATCCAAGGATTCGCCAATGACGTCATGGATGTAGGCCACTGAAGAGGAGATAATTTATAATTTTAAGGATGAATTTATACTATTAAAAGCCGCGATTGAGGTAAGGCTTTGATGCATAATGCCAACTGTTTTTTAATTTATTTTTCCCTCTCCTTTTATTTCATCCAATCCCGTTACAAAAGAAGGCAATTCCTTTTTATCCATACCTAATGCAAGATGTAGTTTTCCGCTTTGAATGTGGAAGTTAAGTTGATTTGAGGAGAGAATAATATTGTTTTGTGGCTCTACGATGTGGATGAATTATATGATGGGTTCTTCTTTATAAAAAAGTCTAACATACAATAATACTTGAGGTTCTTGAGGTCCATAAGACTTTCACAACATTGATGAAAAATAATATAGCAAAACATTAAAAACCAAATATCCTGAGATTCTGTACATCTGATTTAACTTTTCAATTTTTATCAATGTCCTTTTCATAGAAAAATTTATCAAAATAGTTATAAAAAAGATATGAAAGCAGCAGCAGATAATTTTGATTCATTATTTTAAGCAAATTCATAGATAATGTGCAGATACTTGTTTTCACATTGGTAGTATAATATTTATAAATATATGATGAAATATGACTTAAATATCGATTATTTTACTCCGCAAGATGTCACATTAAGGATCACATGGATTTTATTATTACGCATTGTTAACTGAGACGGTAGTATTGCAGTTAAATTATTAATGGTCACCGTACTTGTGGGCTCGGAAATCCCCTCTCCTAGCCTTAGCCGTCCTAAAAACAATCTTGAATATTTATAGAGTAAATAAATAATTCATATATGAAAAAATCCGTATAAAAAACGTAACTTTACTACCTATACATATTATTAATATGATTTTTTCCATATAAAGACCAGCTTATGTACTGTTGTCAACTTTGTATAATGATTAAATGAAAAATCATACCTAACTTTTAAGTTTTAATATCCTTAATCAATCAATGATACACTAATTTCTGGCCACTCGACAAATCCTGCTTTAATATACTTAGGAAATTTTTATGTTAAAGTGTTGAGTGTTCTTATCAAATCATTAAGCAATGGCTTAAACTTATTTACAGAATAAAGTGTAATATTGTTCCAAATATATTGTTTCAAGTTTTTAATGGGACACAGGGAATAACGATATCATTTCGAACCTTTACTCTGGATTAATTCAATACTTAACTGCAGCCAATTTGATTATCATCTTGAAATTTAATAGAGATAATACAATTTTAAAAGCGTCTTTTTGTAAAACAAGAAGAAGAATCCCCTTGTTTTATATATTATATCTTCTTTATATTTATTCTAAAAAAGTGGGTCCCCGTTTTTTTATTGCCCTTTTATTTTAAGATAACACTCTCTGTCGAATGGCAATTTATTCCAACTGATGTATGTGGTATTTAATATTAGGTAGCGATCTCTTCAAAGGCAGTACTCTCTGCAAGAAGTACGTAGAAGCTCCCCTTGAGAACGGCTTTCTACAGGATTGAATAAATAATTTTACAAACATGGAATTTGTTGCGATTATTTGAAATTATATTAGTTATATATGAGATATGTATTTTTCCATTCTGGACTTCTTCTTTCATTACAAAAACGACAGAATTCAATCCCTTTTTAGCATATATACGTATTTTATATGTATATCAGTCATGACCATGGAATTTGAAATTTGAATTCTCTGTTGGTGAAGCACCTTGCCACAGAATATCTCCTAAGATAAGATGAGTTGATTATGATAGGTATAAGGGACAGTTCGGTATTTTGCACTCAGAATCAAGACTTT
Organism: Caligus rogercresseyi; assembly: GCA_013387185.1. NCBI lineage: Eukaryota > Metazoa > Arthropoda > Copepoda > Siphonostomatoida > Caligidae > Caligus > Caligus rogercresseyi. Next base: position 12,221,061 of record CP045906.1, on the reverse strand, counting down.
AATAGAACTTGTGAAATTCTTACCATCTTGCTCTGAGAATGCAGAGACTGACCTCAGGAATATTTTTGTGTTTTTCCATAAGATTCAGATTTTATTGTTACTTTTTCTTTTCTATATGGTTCTCTTAATAATTGATTGTTGATCAATAATGTGCGATTATTTTTTTCATTGTGCATTTTCTGTATATATATATATATATATATATATATATATATATATATATATATATATATATATATATATATGAGCAAGTGGAAAACACAAATGCCATTTGCAATATAAGCATGGAAGAGTCCCATCCCACTGATCACCTAATCAACAGATGCCCATCGCTCTCATATGAGAGATACCAAGTCATGCAAGAAGAGGATGAAGATCTTCGTATTATTAAATTTATTAAATGTAAAAAGATGCAACGAATTATTGATTCTATACTTAATTGAATTGCTTAATACTAGATTATAAAATAATATCTATAATGTAATACTCAATATCCATTTTTGCTGTTGTAGCACATATACCCCTTTGTGTATATATGGTAAGACAGCAATTAATTATTAACAATATATATATATATATATATATATATATTAACATATGTATATATTATATATCATATATATATATATAATTTATATAAAAAACAACTACTAACGAACAATTCCTCGTGTATAAAAATAAAAAGCTATACATTAAAATTAAATGGTTCATAACGATTAAAGTGGGTAAACTGGTAATAATTATTACTCTAATTATGACACTCTGCTTATATATAGTGGTATTTTAATTTGTATGGATAGGCTGCTTCATATGATTATATATACAGAGTGAGGAAGCAAAAATGTCCGGTCAGGAAATAAACAACTATAATTGGGTTTAACTTTTTTATTCATTGAAATTTTGAACTGATTTCTTCAAGAACACAAATTGAAAGCTTTTGAAACATGCTTACGCAATATGTCCTCCATCAGCCATGATGCAGGCCTCGATGCGGCCCCTGAAAGAGGCACAGGCCCTTCTGATATCCTCCTTTGGGTAGACCTCCCATTCCCTGGATATTGCAGACTTAAGTGATTCCACATTTACATGAGGGGTGGCATTGGTCCTCGACTCAATGACGCTCCACCAGAAAAAATCCAGGGGGTTTAGATCAGGTGAGCTCGGGGGCCAAAAGTCTTTGGGCCAGAAATTCGCCATATTCTCCTCACAAAACTTTTGGACCTTGTTTGATGTGTGGGAAGGAGCCCATCTTGCTGCCACACATAGTTGTTGTCAGGATAGGTGGCCTTCAACCAGGGCAAAACGGTGTACCTCAGAATTTTGTAGTACACATCAGCTCCAATTTTGTGTTTTGGCTTGAAGAAGTAGGGGGGCATCTTATTGCCATCTGAGCCAAGACTCCCAGGACCATCACCTGGGCTGGATGTTTGGTTCTGAAACCCCCCTTGACCTCCTCTGTTGTTTCTGCAATCCAGCGATCATTCCTCCTATTATGCACTTGTTCTACAGTAAATATTTTCTCATCACTAAAAATCTTCACAGTGCTGCCATTGTGCTTAAGGAAAGAGAGGATCTTTTGGCACCTTTCAAGTCTCGTTTGCTTCATGTGGTCAGTCAGAAGATGCCTTGGAGCTCTGACAAAGGATTTGAGGCCCAAGTCCTTGTGCACAGCGGTCCTTATAGTCTTGGGGTCGACCTTTAGGATTTTAGAATGCTTCCTCATGCTGACAGTGGGGTCCTCCTTGATTCTCTTCTTGAGGACATTCAGGAAGGTCTTGTCTCTCTTCTTGTTGTGGCCTCCACTGCCTGGAGATCTCTTGGTGCCCAAACCGGATTGTCTGGCATGCTGGATGCGGCGAACGGTTCTCTCACTGATGCCAACAATCTTGGCAATGTCCTTCTGAGGGACTTGGGCATCCAGTAGATCGCGAACTCTGTTGCGTTTTGCTTCTTGTTTGCTCATCTCACAATCCACCAAGGTCTGATAAATAATAAAAGGGTTGTTTACAGGTAAGGAACTTTGATTTTAAGTATTGTTTTGATTACCATCACCGTTTGGGCAGGACATTCAAATTTGTCAATAGGACATTTTGCTTCCTCACCCTGTATATATATATATATATATATAATCTATATATATATATGTAATTATATATATATATATATATATCCTGAGAAAATATCCACAAGTAAATAAAAAGTAAAAGAAGATATTTTTTTTTAACTTCTTACAAGAAATGATTGGACGGGCTTATGAACCGAACATAACTAGTTTTGCTAAATTATATATACACTATATAATTACACCCATCCTTCTTCTTGGAAAAATTCTATTTTTTCTTGAGGGTATTGAATAGTACATACATATAGATTTCCCATGTGTAAAACAATGGTTTCTGTTTCTATGGTTTCCTTTATTATGGTATAATAACGAAGAATGAAATAATGAACTCTACATAATAAAATAATAAAAGGATACATCATATACAAGGCAACTTGTATTAATTGTAAACGTCGAGGAGTCGTAATACATGCGTCGTATAATTTATTATACATGTTATAAAAGTTGCTTCACGCCACTACCAAGAATAATTAGAGGAGGGGTACTCTCATGCAAAAAAAAGTTAACAATCAAAAGTTCTAAGTAATCTCAAGAGCTCAGAAAGTTCATAGAATAACTTGCTAGGGTTATTATGGCGAAAAAGGAACTAGCTTAATATGATCTTAAATACAAAGACATAATTGCTAACCGTAGATATTTATGCTTGTCCAAAGCTAATTTTAATCAAAATACAAAACAGAATTGCTTAGGATTTAGTTTTTAACTCTCCATCATATGTTTTTAAGTAAAAGTGCAATATTTTTTAGAAAGCTGAATAAAAATATTAATATCTATATTTTTACCATTATTGAATAGACCAAATTCCAACATTTTATTTTCCCCATTTTATAGAATTGGATAAAAACCTGTTTTTATAACCGTTGTCACGAATTATATTTGCTTTTATCGCTGTTCCTTTTTATTGGTGTTAGAGGGGTATTTATTTTTTAACTCCACGTTATTCATGTTTTTAAAACATCTTACATGTTTATATACAATTTCTATACATTTTATAAATAATTGATAAAATCTCGGCCTAGGTTCGATAGACTAATTATAATGCTATAATGCTTATTTATATCCTATTGAATGCAATTCTATCGATCATATAGGCAAAAAAAAATATTAAGGGCTTTGGAGTTGACTTCGAGGGAAACCGTCACTGATTGACCTTTACGCTGATTACGTCCACCCTAACTGTGGAAGGGAACTCAGCGGCCCCAGGTTACAAACGTGTGGAAATTTTAATAAATTATTTTACGAAGTTCGAAAATCGTCTGGACTCTCTCTCACAAGCGAAACAGCTATTTTACTATTGGATCCTGGGACCCTTCTCTGGGGTAAAATTTCCTCTTGCGAGGTTAAAAAATGAGTCGAAATTTTTGGCATTGAGTGGTGCAATGAAGGTGTTCATGAAGTCAACTGGACCAATTTAGCATCTCTGGCTTTTCAAAAAACTAAGACGTGGAGGAAACTTAATATTCGGAAGAGAATCGATCTTATAATACAAAAATCGTCCCGGTCATTTTAAATAAAGCGTCTTCATGTCCTATGATCGCCGAGAGGGCAATCAAGGAGGAGGGAAAGTGGTTTAACAAGCTTGTTTCACCATAGTTACCTATCAGCAATCAAAGGCCAAAAAAACTTTTAGGAGGAGGACTTTCTCAACTGTCCGTATTTTACAAAAAAATTATATAATGTTTTTATTGATATAACTAAGAATGGAGACACAGAATGGAGGGGACAATTTCGTATAGCAGATTATATACCTGCCTCATTGGGCACTGATATGACAAATGAAATAACCTCAAGGATTTCTTTAAATTGGGGGTCAGCTCAACGAATAGTCTGGAAATATAATCCATCTTTTGAAAGCGACTCCACGGTGGATATAATTAGAAAGAACCGAGAAAGGGTCTTCTTTTTCCAAAACTTAGGGAAACGGAGGAGTTAGAAGAATTAGCCATTTGCCATGGATTATTGACTCTCCATAATCTGGGTGACCAAGGCCTTTTAGTGATGGAAGGTTTTAGATTTCCTTTATATAGATCTCCGTAAACACCTATTACTAACTCCGTGGCACCTTAAATTGTCTAGACAATCATATAACGATGAGGTGGATTTAATTGCAAACAAATATTTAAAGCTGCTGGACCTCCCTCTTAAGTGGAAAAAAAATATCACTGGCTCCCTCACCAATATACATGATAAAGGAAATTCACCGCCCAACTTCAGATATCGGGTGACATAATTAAATTCCTGCAACCCTGCAAGATTGTGGCAAGATTTTCAATTCGACCCTCCATGCCTTTGTTGAATGTCAAGCAGTACAAATTCTTACTGAGTTTGTATGTCTGAACATGAAAGGGCTTGAAAAAGAGAGTTCGGCCAAATACCGGAAAGCGATTATCTTATTTGGACTTGGCAGAAAAATGGGCCCCACCCCACGAGAAAAAGGCAATAAACTTCGCAATCTTGAACTCCAAGGCTCTAATTGCAAAGCAAATTACCTCTGGAGACCCTTTGCAATCGTCGGATATTAGGCCAGTACTCCTATCGGCAGTGGCAAGATATACTTCCCTGGACCTGAAGATGCCCTCCCTTTCGGTTGACTCATCATGGACTGTGGCCTCGAAGGAAATTAAATACTTCCCTTCCTTGCATCCATCCACCGAAGACATTATCTACAATAATAAAGAATTTTAAGAATTGCAAGTAATGCCATTTTAAAGCTCAAAATTTATTTTAATATATTTTAGTACACATGTCAAAAATTTTTAATGTGTTTTATTGATTGAATTTAGTGTTTTTAGTTCAACCCCTATGATAAAATTGTAAATTAAAATATTTACTTATGGATTTTCATACATTATCTTGGTTTTTATGTTTTCTTTTGTACATATCATTAAAAATGAACTGTTGAATTAAAAAAAA
>CP045906.1:12204719-12215926 GCA_013387185.1 Caligus rogercresseyi | reverse complement strand
TTGCTAACTCTATTATCTGATATGGGAAATAAATGTCCCAGAAAGAATGGCTGTGGAAGAAATGAGCCAAGAAAAGAATGGCGGCATTCCACCAAATACTTGTCTGCCCGTATTTAGGTCCATCATTTTTTCTAGTCCTGGATCATTTCTACTGGGCCATTTTTCTTGGACATCTCTTCTGAACCCCTGAATAGTAAATTTTTGAAGGAGTAATTTTAAACTGAAAAAATTATTATATAAACATCTTCAGGATGTACATACCATCTATATAATAATTCACCAATCTCTGTCCGTCTGTATGTCTGCACGCTATCTCCTCCCACATTATGGTCAGATTTGAACTTTGAAGTACTTATGGAATCCTTGGGTCAAGAGGGACCTAATCAAATATTTGCAAAGTGATGAGACCAGAAATGAAGGGAAATTTCAGACCTTGTCTTATTTAACTACCTACTTTTCAAGGTAAGGAGGAAAAAATAAAATGAGGAGGAGGATTAGAGAAAGAAAAAGAAAAAGCATCTCATGTGACTAAAACATATTCTTTGTACAAATCAACTTTTTTATGGAGGAATGTTTGTACAAACAGAAAATATTTTCCTCTCTCCTCTCTTATAGTCGTTTAAGGTCTGTTTCACTCACAAACTAGCTCCAACCTACCCATACCGAAGCGCGAACATATGCGAGTATTAAACATTTATATACTAACTTAGGTATCTTTTGAAACTACTAATATAACAGACACTATAAGATTCTACGGTCAAGCCAATTAAGTCACATGATGCATTGGTTTAGTAGTCAGAGAAGTTACTAACACACTTATGCTGGGAAGTAATCTAAGGAAGGACTACGATGAAAGGCAATAACGTTTACTGTAGTAAGTTCTTGAGACGCCAGGCATTTCATCTAGAGTCTAGTACACATGTTATTCAAATCTTAGATCAGTTTTTAATGAAACTATAGCGTATAACTTCGACGAAAGGATTTTGTCTATTTTAATGTTGGACTCAGCATAGAAAGAAGCTTGATATGGTAAATTTAAAATGTAAGATTTATTTTATAATTTTAATGTCCTGTTATTGAAAATACATTTCCTTATGTTTGTTTTTAGTTGTTTTGATAGTGGTTGATGTCTAGATTGAATATGATATCCAGTGTTAGTCGAATATTACTTTGCAAGTAGTATGTAATATACTACTTTTTACTAAGTAGTATTATTTTTTTAAATATTAGTCATTACTTCTCAAAAGTAATATACTACTTTATATTATATATTACTTTTTTGAGCATTCCGAAACAATAAGTAAACGCAATTAAAACAGGATTTGTAAAAATCACACCAAACCTATGTTTGCATTTTTATGTCCACTGGGTGACGTCACAACCATTCACAGTTCATTAATTTTCATCAAAAATGCTTGTCGAATATTTTTTTTCACGAAAGTAATATGTAACTAGGATATTACATATTAGCTATTACTTGAAAGTAATATCTAATATCTGTGTCTCTCTAGTCAGTCGCAGTAATATAACTAAGTAATATATACTCGCACACGCGTTAGGAAACAACACTGATGATATCAAAATCAATAATAAAGCCGCTTTTTAGAAGCAATACTATTTTTTTTAGTAAATCATTTTTTGAAATTATGTCAAACAACGATACGTTGCTATATACGATGATGCTATATCTGAACAATTAAAATGCTGAATATGATACATTTCGATAACTCATAATATCGATAAAAATCGCCTGTTAGAATGGTGAAATCGAAACTATACATATAATTAAATTTTATCAGCAAGATCAAATTTAGTTATTTTGAAAATAACTTGAGTATGCTTAAGCAATAAGTCATCATACTTTTTTCGAATTTGAAAGGGAATATAAAACATATCATGATGTAGTGAATTGCCTTGCATTTTCTTGATGGAGTTATACTATAATATTATTACCTCCGCCGAAGGAGGTATTGTTTTCACTGGCGTTGGTTGGTTTGTAGTTTGTTTGTCAGCAGGATAACTCAAAAAGTACGGAACGGATTCGGATGAAACTTGTGGAGTTGTTGGAAATGCCAAAAGGAACAAGTGATTAAATTTTGGCATCTCTGAGTGCTTTTTTAAGATGCAAAATGAGCTAAATACTAATAAATATTTCAAGTTAGCCTACTCTGCCAATAGATGTCGCTGTGCTGTGAAATCGGGTACCAGAAGCGTCTTCTCTCGGAATTTCCGTCGAGGGGTACCCTCCACCGTCCCTCTACGCCGCCCAGTCGTGTGAAAATCCGCCTCGGAAGGCTCATAAGGACCCCGTGACGGCGGAGGTTTGAGTGTATATGCCTCTAGTTTTTATTTATAATCGCTTTTTAAAGAGTTCTTAAATTTGAGGATTTATATTTTGTTATACAATCATAATCTTCCATGAATTTATGTATGGTTTTAAAAAATTTCATGGATGAATGGAGTACTTTTATTTTATAAAAGTTCGAGTACGGACCCACACCTACCTACATGGGTAATGGAATCGCAAAAGGTGGTTAGCACAAATTCACCAACATACTGATTCATCCAAAGTGGCTTCTTTATTTCTCTACGTCCAATAGTCAGAGGGACGATTCATTGTATGGTCCAAATATGAGCAAACAAAATAAACATTTTTATCTAATAAGCACGATCTTTATTGAACAAAAGTAATACATCACATATTGCAAATATTAAAAAAAGTCACAAAAAAGGAAATTATTATTAATATGATTTTTTAATATACCATAATTTTTAAATAGCATAAATAAACATTTTTTTGACTTGAGTATGATAATTTATTAAATAAATATTGAGAGGTGGAAAAAGATGAGTCCATTTAAAGGATTCGTGAACGACACGGATCGAGGCACGTGGAGAAGAAGTGACAATTAGTTTTATGAGATGAGTTTACCCTCTCTGAATTGATGTTCACTCCCCTAAACAGCTGTGAGTGAAGTGATACTTTCTAGCATAATGCCAAGTGTCTTTTTATAATTATTTTTTACTGTCCTTTCCACCCGTCACATTTCAAAAAACCCTCTTTTTATCCTAAGTAATAAATCATAAAATATATGGTACGCTTTTAATCGGTGCAAATTTTATAGTTCTTTTGTAAAGTACTTATTATTATTGAGAAGTCAGTTGTTATTTTACATGCAGACATTGAATCCATCACAAGACTACTACAGTTATTTGACACCCAAATCAGTATTTAGACATTTTGATGTGTTGGATCTTTGCTTCATTATAATATACAGGGTGCGGCAACATAACTTCCTTTTTTCATAGGCAATAAAATAAGATGTATAAATCATAAGGGTTTTAATTTTGTTTCATGATTTTAGTACATATTTAAAGTTTGTTTCACATAGTTTGAAAATCATATCAGATAGGTGGCGTCCCCCATTGTCATACACTGTATATACCGATTTTGGGTGTTGCCATGACCCTCACCATTGTATCAGCGGGTATATTGACAATTTCTTCTCTGATGTTGGCCATCAAGTCTGATAGGCTTCTCGGGCAGTCGACATAAACACGGGATTTCAAATATCCCCACATATAATTAACAAGGGAACAATCGGGGGAACGGCCTGGCCACTCCAAATCGCAGTAATACAGTGCGTATATCAGTGTATGGACAATGGGGGACGCCACCTTTAGTTTAGTTAAAGTTTATTACTGTAGATATTACATTAGATGTACACATAAAATATATAAATACAAACTAAAGTAAAGAACACGACCACACAATGGGGTATCTGTGTTACTACAGTAATGTGGAGTTCCTTCTTAACTATTCAAGCAACTGATAAATATATAGAAATAAAATGAACTTATAAGTTGATGAATATTATAACTTCTTGTTTTTCTTCTTTAGGTCATCAGAAACCCTGTTGAAAAAACACATCCATAGTAGATTGTCTCTTTGGCTTTGACTTTTCCTTAGTTTTTAAGTAATCGTCTGCAGCATCTGTAGATTGATTAGAAGGATATTCCGGAGCTAACTGGCAATTGAGTAGCTCCTTGGGAAATTCCATTTTTTTCTCAACTCATCCGTGGCGCAGTCCTCAGTAGTATGTCCACTAAGGCTGGTCACTTTCTGGGTCTTTTGCTGAATGGCGTTGACATTCTCAACGTTTACAGTTGAGTTTTTTTGTAGTTGGATTCATCCACTGTTTCCTCATGGTTAGGTGTTTTTCGGGCACGTCTTCTTCACGTTCTTCTTCCGCTTTCTGGACAGTCGGTGCTTTCCGAGGGGGGACGCCACCTATCTGATATGATTTTCAAAACTATGTGAAACAAAACTTTAATATGTACTAAATCATGAAACAAAATTAAAACCTTTCTGATTTATACATCTTGTTTATTGCCTTCTGAAAAAAAGGAAGTTATGTTGCCGCACCCTGTATATATATATATAATATATATATATATAATATAATATATATATAATATATATATATATATATATATCACACATCAGGAACGATCGGGTACTAATTACTATTAGATTGATTAGAATTGGGTCGCTTTTTCTTTACATTATTCTCACGTTGGCTTACGGGAAATTAAACATTGTACAATTGTAGTATTTAACAATGTTTTGAATGACTTATTCTATGTTTACAAACTATGGATATTCGTCCTTCTGATGAATTTTCTTAATGGTGATTGAGTGGTTCTCTCATTTCTTTCGATAACTTTGAAATATTCATCTGTAACTGTAGAATATTAATCCATTGATTACTTTTGCGACTAAATTTCATTCCTGTTTATATGTATAAATTTGTGATCGTCTAACTGAGTGCTTCGACACACTTTTTCATCAAATTGAAGGGGTAATATTTTTAAATTCGGTTCATACCATGGTTCTTTGAAAAACAGAGGGCCGTATTCGTTACTCCACCGAAAATCAATTATTTTTCCATATATATCTCTAGACTATTCAATGAGTGCCCTTTATTTTTATTATTTTTTTTTTATTCATTTACTCAGACATGTATTATAATCTATAAAACATAACACGTCACAGATAATAATGGGGCAATAGGATGTAAAATATTGGGAGGGGGGAGTTCTGGTGCGATTAGAAACTCCGCACATGCGAAAGGACATTTTAAATATTAAAACTAAACTATAGAGGACATTTCGTTAAAAACACATCTTAAAATTTGGGTACAATCTTCTGGTAGAGGGGTTTTGGTGCTTCTAAATTTATATAAAATAAATTGTAATTTCGTTGTAAAATAATTTATTTGATTTTGATTGGGGCCTATGTAGATGAAAACTAATTCTGATCTTAAATTTAAGTTAAAACTTTGGGAAAATACTCTTTTCAATTGATCTAATATCTTATCTACAAATGGACATTCGATTAAAAAGTGTTTCGACGTTTCCAATGAATTTTTGCAGAAAAAGCAAAGCCTTTCCTCCATTGTTCTTCCATAAACACTTCCTAATGAGAGTGTATTGGTAACGATTCTATACTTCATCCAGTACAGCCTACAATCAAGACCACTTGAGTTGAGAGCAGACATAACTTTTTCTGCTGATGAGGATATGCCATATATATCTTTCCTCCTTTCTACTTGATTTAGGTAATGTTTGGTTTTGTCGGCTAATGATATTCTCAGGGTTTTATTATTTACTTTCGCTAAAAAGTTTAAAAAAACTATCTCTAGGTCCAATTTCCCTTTTTAAGATTAATTCTGTTTTGGATTGTTTTACTTTCTAAAACTTCGCTTATTGTAAAATTGTTAAAACTGTTAAAAATTCACCTACATACGTAATTTTTTTCCTGATTGACGTATCAGAGATAAAAAACAGCCTTTTGTTTTCTGAAGCAGGTTCTTGCCACTTCATTTTTTCTAGAGCTTTGTGAGCCAGCTCCTCATTGATATTATTATTTTCCCGCCAGAATTCACTGATCTCTGTACTCATTTGGAGTATCCTAGTTGGACCATTACCCAATTCGTTTTCTATTGTATCTTTGTCAAATTTTGTAGCAATATTTCGGCCCACACAGATTTCTTTTCAAAAATTCGTTTAAACCATTTAAAAAGCATAATTTTCCAGAAAACTTTAAAAGATAAGAGTCCTAAACCTCCATATATCTTGGGCGTGTTTATTCGCTTCCAAGTTATGACGTTTCTAGTCTCCTCTGGAAGTATAATTTTTTTACAAAGACCTTCAATTTTGTCGCATAAATCGTTAGAAATTCGTGTTTGCTTAAGAATGTGGGTGGTTCTTGGTAAGATTAGGGAATTCCATATATATATTCTAGCTAAAATATTTTTCTTTAGCAAAAAGGCATATTTTGATATAGTTTTTTCAATATTTTTTTCAATTAATCTAACATTCTCTGCGACATACGACTCATCTAAAGAAATGAAGGTGCCAAGAACTTTAATAAAATTACTTATTTGTATATTTTGAAGGTTAAAACAAACATTAAAATTTGCTAAAATATTGGATTTCATAAAATTAATGTAAAGACCGGAGTTTTTCCCGGTGGCTGCTAAAATGTTAAGGGTTTCTTTAAAGGAAATTTCTATTTCTTTCACACTCCCAGAGAAAAGCATAGTGATGTCGTCAGCAAAGGCTTCAGCCTTCACCTCTGTTTGTCCTAAATCTATACCTCTTATTTTTTGTTGTTATAGATTTCCTCTAAGAAGGGATTTAACGCAATAGTAAATAAAATTGGGGAAATGGGATCGCCTTGACGGCACCCTTTACTTATATTAAATTCATTGCTTTCATTTTTATAGAATGTATGAATATCACAAAGACCAACTGCTATTTTCCTTATTAATTTATCTCTAAAACCATGCGCCTTAAGACATTTGATGATCCATTCATGTGAAATGCTATCAAATGCCTTTTGAAAATCAATTCCCATCACTGCCAAACATTTGTTGTCTTTTTTTGCTTCTTCTATCGAGTCTGTTATGCCTCTACACACATCTTCCATTGCTCTGCCACTAACAAATCCTTTTTGTGATATATGAAGCAGTTCGGGGGTCACTTTTTTAATCTATCTGCTAAAATTCCATTGTAGATTTTGTATACTGTATTTAGCATTGTTAATGGGCGATAATTCTCAATAAACCTAGGGTCCTTATCAACTTTGGCAAAGATGGCAAGTTTTCCGTTAGAAATATACTTTTCGAAGTGTCCCTTTTGGTCTGCTTCCTCGTAGATTTTTTCCAGTAACGGAGAGAGTAAAAGGATATATTTTTATAGAATTCCATTGGAAAACCGTCTGGCCCTGGAGATTTGTTTTTTTTGCTGAATTTTTCTATAAAGCTTTTTATTTCTGAACAAGAAATATCTTCCTCTAGAAATTTATGATATGATTGGTTGATCTTTTTTACATTGATGTTATTTGTGTCTTCTATTTTTGTTAAAAAATCCGCTGAATTAAGAGGCATTTAGTGCATCTGTTGCTGTATTTTTTCTTACAGTCATCGCAAGAAAACATATTATAAAAATAGTTCGTGACAACACGTTGTATTTTAGAGGGGTCTGTTATAATTTCTTTCTTTTCGTTTACCAGAACTTTCAAGTCTTTTTTTGACCTACCATTTTTTTCCATATTTTGATCTTCCCAAAAGTATTTGTTCTTTCGGGATGGATTTAAATCCAGTTCTAATTAGATGGCCATTCGAAATTGTCTCAATTATTCTATCTAGTTCTTCATTTTCTTGTACTCCATTACTTCCGTTGTCTCTCCCTCTAGATAGTTGTTCCAACTTCATTTTTCTTTCTTCGCTTAATTTAGAACCCAGCTTTATATATTCTTTCTTGATGAAGATTAGTTTTGAAGGAAGGAGATTTTTGGGGGATATAATTAACTTGGAGATTTTATCTCTTATTATATTTTGTATTTTATCATCAACCGTATGATAATATTTTTTAAATTGGTTCATACCATTGGTTCTTTGAAAAACAGAGGGCCGTATTCGTTACTCCACCGAAAATCAATATTTTTTCCATATATATCTCTAGACTATTCAATGAGTGCCCTTAATTCTTCCAATCTGAGCGTCCATGATGCGACTTTCAACCTAAAATAGCTTTTGTCTACAACTTTCATTTACTCTCACGGGTTTTATTACCTTGGATTTATTTGGAAATGGGATGGCCTTTTTACCGAGATATTAAAAAAATCATTTTATTCGGATTCACATAACAGTTTCAGAGGAAAGTATTGGAACATGATATAAGCAAAAACAAAATCCAGCTATAGCAGAACAATAGAGCATTTAAAATATAGCATACCACAGCACATTTATAATTGTCATTTAATGTATGTCTTACAAAAAATAGGAGAGCTTATCAATTAGTTTGTTCGTAACAATCAACCTAAATTGGACAATAGGGGTTTGAGTGCATTTCAATGGTATAATAAGAAAAGAGCTTTGTTTATAAAACAGTTTAAATCCTCTTCCTGTGGACCAACATATATAAATGCAAAGTTTTGAGGCCTTAGCAATACACCATATTATGAGTAACTTTAATCCAAACCGTAATTCGGATATCCCTCGTTGCCACCCATTCAGATAAAAAATGATCGAGCGTTTCCCGATGGTTTTTGCAAGCACAGTCTTTTTTTCAGCTGATCTGCTGTAAATGCTTCCTTTTGTTAAAATAGTGGCTATTATTTCATATTTAACTAATGGATTGAATGAGTGAATTCTTGATGGATCTGGATATCCCAATGGATATCGTGTCTGAATCTTGGGACGACACGGGATCAACAGGTAATTCTCGTACAGGTTGCCATTTTTCATCATCGGTCTTCAGATCCCTATGATGAAGCAAAAGATGCAGTTTCTTCAGGAATAACTCTCTCTTCATGAAATCAGAACATAAGGAAATGATTTGTTTATTTTCAACGCGAGTATGTAATGCTTATATTTTAAAACAATGAAAACATTCGCAAAACTTCCTTGTAATTCAAGGTTTGTAACATCACGGTTTCATTTTAATTTTTTCTACAAAGAAACTCGAATATACATTTTTTTTAAATTAAATAATAAATTATCCATTGTTTGATCCTTTCAGGATGAAACTACAACGGCAACTCCCAATTGTTTTTTTTATACTTGATACGCATTTTGTATATTCATATCTACATGGATTCGACAATCACGTATTTTTTATCTACTATTATTTTGATTCTTCCTTTACAGAAAAAAATATCATTTTGCTTTCTTCCTAACAGAAGCCCATCGATGGTTTTGTCCGTCTGCACCTTTGCTCTTTATAGCAGCTATTGAAGAGCTTGTGATGGGATTAAAACGAAGATAAGGTGGTTTTGGTGTTCAATTATGTAAGTCAAAACCTTATTGATCTCTACACGGACGACATAACCCTAACTATTGAAGCCAACTCCGAATCACAATTAATAAAACGAATTGAAATTCTTCTGATGTCATTCCAGAAGTTCAAAGTGAGGTCTGGCTTGGAAATAAATCGTTCCAAAACTTTCATTCTACTTATAGGTTTGTGGAGTCCTGTGGATGGTAAATAGTTAAAGGCTGCTCTATAAAAAATATAGTTGCAATATTAGGGGTCGACTGGGGATCTGAATGCATTCACAGGAATAATTGGAATCATATGACTGGGCTTGTCAACAATAGGATATTAAACTGGAGACAGTATAACCTTCAAAATAGAATTGATCAATATAATTCGCAGATCATTCCTATTGTTTTATACAAAGCTTCCGTTTCTCCTATTATAGCAGAAAGAGCTATGCTTGAGGAGGATGCTTGGCTTCTTAAACTCTTCATAAGCACTACCTTCAACTTTGAAGAGACCTAAAAAAACAAATTGGTGGAGGTCTTGCTCTTTTATCCCAAATAATTTCACGAATATATATTAAATTTTTTATGAACATCTCCAAACATCCAGATATAGAATGGAGGAGAACTATAACTCATACCGATCTGTATTTCCGTCTCCTATTGGAACAGATCTAACAAATATATATACTGTAGCGTTATCAGAGGCTTGGGCTGCAGCCAGGGTATGTAAAAAACCCGAAAAAACCCACGGTAAAACCCGGGGTTTTAAACCGTTTTTTGGGTTTTTTTCCAAAATTTGGGGTTTTTACCTACCCTGGCTGCAGCACAACGAATTATATGGAAATGTGCCCCAAAATTTCAAAGTGATTCCACGGTGGATATTATCTGTCAACACTCCAAGAAAAAAATATTTTTCAAAATTTATGCAATCCGCCTTATTGGAGAAAAATGCAATTAGGAACAAAATTTTAACTGTTCATAATACGACACCTAATACTATATTTAGTGATGGCCGTTTTCACTTTTCTTTAACGAGAAATGCTTGTCTGCATAAACCTCCTTGTCCATGGCACCTCAAAATGTCATCTGTAAGTTTTGTGAAGAAGCCGAGGCTGTAGCCAACGGCCATTTATAAAAGATTGTCTCTCCTGGAAAATTGGAGATTAAGGATATTTGCATCTATAACGGAATCTACGATGACAAGAAGTTCACGCTCAATTGCAGATATCGGCCGACTGCATATACTTCGATTCACATTGTCTAAATTGCGGGGCAAACTTACAATGACGTAAAAACATATACTTTTGTCGACTCTCAACTTGTTGCTATCATAAAAATTTATTGTCCATCCAATTTGAAGGGATTGGAGTACGTCGCCAATAAGTATGTAAAAGCAACTGGTTTATTTGGACTTTCAAAAAACAATAGAGTTGCGCTCTCCAAAAGCAAGGTAATCGAGTTTTTCTTTTTTAAATTGTAAAGCTACATTACGAGTTTTTTATCAAAAAGGGAAAACTTAAGCCCCAAAATCCTTCGTTCTGCGATGATTTCTGCTGCCGCCCGATATACCGCCTTCATCCTCACGATCCATCCGACACCGATGATTCATGGATAAGTGCCGGAAACATTATCAAGTTTTACCCTTCAAAGTCAAAAAGATATTTTAAAATTTTGAAAAGAATAATGAAACATTTTAATTAATCAGCTCATGTGAGTTTTTTATTGTAACGCCTTTTATTTAGATATTTGATTATAAACTATAATGTTTATTTTATTTATATATACTTTTTCTATAACATTATAAATATAAGGAGATTTGAAAAAAAAATCGAGGGCGATCTACCACGAGTTGATCGCAAGATAGTTTCCAAA
>CP045906.1:12179960-12204619 GCA_013387185.1 Caligus rogercresseyi | reverse complement strand
ATAAATCTTAAATCTCTTGGAACCAACTGATCTACTCAGTTTGATATAATTGATGTTTTATTTCCGTATTTTTATCCATTAAAACTATTTAAGAAGTGGGTATCGACAATGAACCAAATTATGAACAAATAAAAATGAATGAATCCATCAAGAAATTAATATAATCAAATTCCTTTTCTTTTAACCAATTACGTTCTAGAAATAAATCCCTTTGTCCTTACGGATGCTCTCTGTATTGAACATTATAAGAATGTCAATGTTTGGAGCATCAATTCGGTGCATAAAATTAGTTTTGTTTGTTAAGCCCAAAGTATAATTTTTTAATCATTTATCTGTAGGAGTCCCTCTTGGGGTTTTTTTCTAGCTGAGGGGTCACATATGAGTTGTTCATTCCTGACTCCTTCAATGAGTAAGCGTCTATGGAAGAAAAAAGGGTGGTAAACCATTAGATTTAATGCATGATGATGCCCTTTACTACTCTCAACTAGGAATCATGTCGCCAGCGTTGTTCACTTTTTTTCATTCGCCTGGTAACATATGTAGACGGTTTCTTTTAGGAGGAGGTTGAAGCAAGATCTTTGGAAGTGGAATAACATGATAAATCAAGTGACGTCCTCATTATTTTAAAAACAAGGTTGTATTTAACAATTTTTAATAAAACCTATCTTTAAATTCCTACAAAACAAGTTTAATATAAAAAAATATCTAAGCCATGTAATAAGGGTTGAATATACTACTGATGTTTGAGTCTCGTGACGTCAGAGATGAAGCAGATTCGGGGTTGGCCAGTCCTTTTCCGGTGACTGAAGGAAGAGTTATTTAAGACCTAAGTTGAATATTTAATTATGCACTATCCTATCAGAATAGACAATGACTTTAGAGGAGAGAAAACATGTACTAACCTAATGAATAACCTATTTCATATTGACGTCATGATAAATGGAATCAATTTCCATAATCGTAATCCCCGTAATAAGACATATAAAACCAGACTCACTGTAAGAGATATAGAGGACTTCAATGACATCATCGAGGGAGCCGTGCAATAAAAGATGTGGTGGATATACTATTTACAATTTTTTTCTTCCTGTATTTCGTGTTCTCACTTCCACCATATATAATAGATGATGATGATTTTTTAATGATGTGATGGGTCTTGCCTCAGAGGGTCAATTTTAAATACAATGTTTATTTATGATTTTTTTATCACAACCCCTCTTGCTTTTTTATTTATTATTGTATATATTATGATATATGTTTTTTAAATAAATAACCCATTATAAAATATATAAAAAACCCTCATCGAACTTTAAAACTTATAATTGAAAATATACGAGAGATGAGCGTAAATGTGGTGTTTAAGAAAAGTGATTGGTTGAAAGCAAAGGAGAGGGAATATTATATAAAGAGAAGTTGGCCTTGTAATCAAGTATCCTTTCACTAACGGCTGTTGAGGAGTGATCTTCAATTTAGAGAAAACAATATCATACCATAAAATACGAATACTCACCTTTTCATGGGCTTACATTTGTAAAGAAAGGATCTTCTACCACATCGGGTTATAATGAATGTTTATTTTGCTAGCGAAAATCTGGCCATAATGGACCTCTAACACTAACCTTTTAGAAATGAAAAATGTTGCCACGAGAAAAAAATCATGCTTATAAGGGATTTTGCGAGGATAATATTTTGGTTTCTCATCTTCAATGCCTCACATCAATGCCATTTTTAAGTTCTTTGAAGTAGCTCTTCCTATTCGGGAATGGGACAATCAGCACCGCCGATTATGTACCAAAATATGCAATTAAAGAGTTCAACCATGATTTAATAAAATCAATCTATTTTTTCTAGTCAAATATTTTTTTTAAAATAGAATCACATAGGTAATGTCATAAACAAACCAATGTCGTGCAGAGAAGTATTTACCATACGGTATTGGCAAAATACGAGTAAGGAACCCTCAAAATGCCCTTTGTGCATCTTGGGTCTTCGGAGTCTGCCAGCCCAACAATGGTGTATTGGGGTTTAAACCCTTCGCAAATGGTAAAAAATACGAGTGAGGAACCCCTCACATGTCATTTTGTGCACCTTGGGTTCTTCGGAGTCTGCCAGCCACAACAATGGTGTATTGGGGGGTATTAAACCCTTCGCAAATGGTAAAAATACGAGTAAGGAACCCCTCAAATGCCATTTTGTGCACTTGGGTCTTCGGAGTCTGCGCAGCCACAACAATGGTGTATTGGGGGTTTAAACCCTTCGAAATTGTAAAAATACGAGTAATGAAACCCTCAAATGACCTTTTCTGTACCTTGGGCCTTGGGGTTCAATATCCCGTTGGGAAGGTATCGTTGTGAACAAAACTTGTAAGTATTTTGGGAATGAATCATGCCCCTATACCCCATTTGGATCCGACACTGAATCAGCGGCACTGAGTTGTACCTTACCCTTCCTATTCTACCTATTCATATTAATTAAATAAATAAATAATTCATGCTCAACAATTTAAAAAAAAGTATATTTTGTATTTTAATATCCACCGAAAGCAGGTGTTATCACATGAAAAACGAATGGTTATTGATAGTTTGCGAAAACAACCTTTTTGTTGTCCCTAGTAATAGATATAATGCCGACTAATGAACTACTCATAGTCCAAGTATTTTAACCTCCTTGTTAGGAAGATATTGATTTAAGTAACCCCCAACTAAAGTAAAGAAGCGAATGCAAGGAAAAAATAAAGAAAAAAGGCCAAATTTTGGTTATTTTCTCAAACGTTAGATGTCGCCTAGTCCATGAAATCACGTCACAAACCTATTTAAAACCGGTTTAAGGGGATTTAGTTGATGATTTGAAATATATCAAATCACTACAACATTGTGCGAGATTCCAAATATAAATAATAAAGACTATTATTTTCAAAGAGCTCTAGCATCAAAGCAGCGCCCCTTACGGACTAAAGAAGAACTAAAATTTTGGCCAATTCCTTATTGGTAAAAGGAAAAAAAAATATGTTATACATGCGCTTCTTTACTTTAAAGCTTTACCCCCAACTAAATAAAATTGTTAATAAAATGCGTCAAAATACACATAACTTGATGTTACAAAATAAAAAATGAGTGTAGGATGAGTCCAAATGAAAGGAGGGCTATGACGTTTTGAACAGATTGTCAATGTTTTAAAACAACTCCAGGGTTATATATATATAGATATATATATATAGTACATGATGTCCCACAATATAATTTCAAGATCATAAGAGTTGATGGGGGCAATGTACATAACCTGTATAAAAACTCCTTCTACATACATTTAGGCTTAATTCATTTCTATGCATATATCTATGGACATAACGTTACCTACTTTTTGAAGTAATAATCAGTCATTGCACTTAGACGTACGTATTTGCTCAGCCATGTTGAAACACACACACACACATATATTTATGTACATGTCTCTAACGGGAAAACTAATTATAATTGAACCTATCAATAGAATTAATGCGAAGATGCTATCAGTTCTTTTTAAAGCAATTATTTGAAGTTCTCCCTATCATTACATGAGACCGTCAGAGGCATATATACATACAGAGAGAGATGCTAATCTCATGCTAATTATGGTCAGTCAGTCAGTCGCTGAATCAACTGCCTCATCCCTCCCTCTTTATATCTCGTGCGTTGAATAATGTATGAGGAAAAGCAAATTTTAAGAACTTAGAAAAGAAGGGAAGGGGATGATCACGTGATGATCGAACGAATGTGATATATTAGGAAATGGGGACAAGTCAACATGATTTTGTAAAAAAAATCTCAGTAAAATCACTTTATGAACCCTACGAGCTAAACGAAACTAAAATGTATTAATTAGATATGTTTTTAGATATTTCAGACAAATACATGGTAATTTTTTAACTTTAATTTGTTTCAGTGTATTGTCTCTATTATATATATATACATATCAGGAAACGACCGGGTACCCGGCTGGTTCCCAGCTGTTTTTTGAACGTGATGACGTTTTTTAGAGAATAATTATAATATTAAAAAAATATTATATATATATCAGGAAACAACCGGGTACCCGGCCGGTTCCCAGTTGTTTTTTTAACGTGATGACGGTTTTTTAGAGAATAATTTTTAATATTTTTAAAAAAATATTTTCTTTTTTTTTCTAAAAAAACGTAATCACTTTCTTTTAGAAAATAATTTTTAAATTCTAAATTCTATAAAACTAATAGGAAAAATTAGTTCTAAAAAAACGTTGTCACTTTCAGAATGACGAAGGAACGAATATATAAGTCCCGGCCCGGCTCCCCTAGGAAAAAAAGTGTCCCGGTCGTTTGGATATATATATATATATATATATATATATATACTTATTATTTGTATACATATGTATTTATATTTGATATATATATTTGTATATATATATATACACATATATAGGGCCAGGTTTTGCTATGGGCAATGTGGGGACTGCCCAGCGTGCAATATACTTTTCAACAAAATATCACTAGTTTTTTACTTTAAAACTGCTAATTTTCATGTCAAGTTAGTGGACTGGTGCTGTGGCTCCCTAACATTACGTCAACTTGCTGCAGAGTCATGTTTACTGTTTGTGTGTGTGCAAGAAAATAATGATAGCGTTTCCACACACTGCGGATCACGTTCCAATCTCTATTTCTTATAAACACTATAAATACTGTGAACAGCTTTTGTATACTAATGATAATGACATATGCTCTTTATTAGAAATGTCTCAACCAGAATCCCACCAAATCCTGCACCTGAGAATGAATATCTATCCACTGACCCTGCTAAATGACCTTCAATTCTAACTGAAGAATGCGGACACAACTGGTTTGCAGAGGACCAAGTGAGATACCAGCTGATTTTATTTCCCCCAGAAATGAGGTGGATTGAGAAGTTGCCATCACCAGTATTTTAAAAGACAATAGCGAGTTGGTTTTTGTATTCAGAGCTTAACACCAGCCTTTTCTGCTCTGCTGCAGACTGTTTAGTAGAAGAAAATTAACCTAACAAGCTCAGGCCTGACAGACTGGAAACATGTAAGTTCTTTGCTCACCTCTTATGACAACAGTTCAGAACACCTCAACTTAATGAAATATGGAAAGAACTGGCATCAGGATAAAAAAGGGGGAAACAATTGATAACCAGGAGATGGCACTTCTAGAGGCTGAGAAGATGAGATAGATGAGCAGTAGTTTGATACGTTTGATCGCGATCGTGCAGTCTCTGGCAGTGAGAAATTTGGCACTAAGGGGTATACAGAAACAGTTGTATACACCATCTAATGGCAATTTCCTCAAAGAGGTTGAACTAATGGCATAATTTGACCCAATAATGAAAGAGCACCTTAACTGAAACCACTACCTCAGTCACAGCATACAAAATGAACTAGTTGATTTTTTGAGCGTAAGATAGTATCAAAAATGGTGAATGACATCAAGCAGGCAAAATATTTCTCCATTATTCTTGATTGCACGATAGACAACAGCCACCGAATGTCTGTCAGTTGTTAATTTGTTTGGTATCACTTACAGATCCTGCATAAAGAAACATTTCATGGTTTTTTGGAGGCAGAGGAATCAATAGGTCTGCATTTGGGATCTCTGATTTTAAAGAAGCTAGAGGAGTTAAAAGTTCCTTTTGAGGCTGCAGAGGATTTTTTTTAACGGGTCAAACATGAAGGGGGAAAACAAGGGTGTTCAAGCCAGGCTTCTACAAATTATCCAACGGCTCTTTTTGTGCCTGTTGGGCTCATACCCTGAATTGGTTGTGCGCGGTGCTTCCAAGCTTCAACTGATGCCATGAATTAGTTTGGCATCCTACAGAAGCTTTTCAGCCTCTACTCAGAGAAGGACCATTCTGAAACAACATGTGGGCTCACTTTGAAGATGTGGATCGACACAAGGTGGGAGAGTAAAATGAAGAGTGTCGAGCCCTGAGATATCAGGCAGCTGCTGTGAGAAGGCACTGATTGAGATGAGAGATCACACGAAAGACACCATCATCAAAGTGGAGGCCCAGCCCTTATCAGAGGAGGGTGGATCCTACCGCTTCAGCCTGTACAGTGGTGTTGTACGACATCTTGAGCCAGACACACATTTAAAGGACACTCAGATGTGGATGGCAGAGAGCTTGTGCAGAGCTGAAGACTTGCCTGGCCTCTCATCAAAGTCCATGACTCTGCTTGAGCTGATGACTTTCATCCATCGGAAGAGCTCGCAGAAATCTACCCCAATCTGTGGACATTACTCAGAATTGGTCTGACTCTTCCGGTGACAGTAGTTGAAGCAGAGAGGAGTTTCTCCATGATGAAGCATATTAAAACATACTTGAGGTCCAAATGTCACAGGAGCGTCACTCTGGACTTGCCATTCTCAGCATCAATCAACAATGCACAACAATTGGTATGATTATGTAATAGATGATTTTGCGTCAAAGAGGGCAAAAAAAGTCAGATTCAGTTTTTAATATTTCTTAATTTATTTTTCATTTGTGTTTGTCTGATTCAAAATTTGTGCAATTTTCATTGGTGTTTTACAGTTTATATTATTTTATATTCTATTTTGTTTATTATGATTATTATATTAGCATTATTTCATGTGAAGATGTTGTAATCATGCTATTTAGAACACTGAGGGGCAAATGGAGTGATCGCCCAGAGCGTAAAAGTAGCCGGGACCACCTCTCTGTATATATATTAGTGTTGTCCATCGGGCGGGCATGCCCGTCCGCCCGCCCGCCCGACGGGCCGGGCCGGGCTCGGGCGCAAAAAATATGAAAGTCGGGCGGCTATGCGGGCGTCCTTTTTTAATTTTTTTCCTAATTTTTTTAAAAATGACCTCTTTCTAAAAGAAAACGTCTTCACTTTTTTCCTCAGACCTCTTTCTAAAAAAAAACCGTCCTCACTTATCTCGGATCTATTAAATTGAATTTCTTTCTTCTATTTATACATTTTCCCCATGGTCGGGGCGGGCGCAAGTCGGGCACATATCAAACTAATCGGGCTCGGGCTCAATTATTAGTCTTTCGGGCGGGCTCGCGCTCGAAAATCGCGCCCGATGGACAACACTAATATATATACAGATCGGAGTTTTTTCTGATCGGCGATCAATAGCGATATAGTGATATTTGATCGCTGATTGGAGTATCGCAAAAGGCCCTGATCTTTATATCTTTTGATCGAAAGAAAATCACTAAAAATAGCGATCCGATCAATTTGTATAAAATAACTAAAAAAAAGAAAAATGTTTGTAATAAGGATTCTTGAGACAAACCCTGCATTTCTTAAAACTTAACTAGCTGTCACATTGACCAAAATCCATTCCAACAACTAATATTTGAAAACACAAAATACAGACTAATACCAATGGAAAAGCCAGTGTGGCTATCCTGATATATTTTTTGTCCTAAAATATACAGACAAGCGATTATGTAGAAGTCATTGTTTTGGAGGTCATAGGCTATGGGAAACATATTTTCTGGCAACTCCTGTCTTAAAATATGCAGACATATGTCGATTGTGGAGCCAGAGTGTTGGAGCTCATAGGCTATGAGAAACAATCATTCTGATATTTTTGTCCTAAAATATACAGACAGGCGCCTATGGAGAAGTCGTTATTTTGGAGCTCATAGGCTATGGGAAACAATCATTCCATTGCCATATTAAGATGAATACTTATAAAGTTTGACTGTATGTATGTTTAAATTTCTACTTAGAATTAGTAATACATAGGTAATTTTTTGTTGATCGCAATTAAATTGATCGGATCGCTGATCGGAAAAATCCCTGATCGTTATATCGCTGTATCGCAAAGAATTTTTGATCACTATTTTGATCAGATCGCTATTTTTTTCCTACAAGCCTGATATCGGTATATATATATATATCTATATATATATATATATAGATCTATAATATATATATATATATATATATATATATATATAGATATATATATCTATATATGGATATATATATATATATATATATGATATATATAGATATATGTATTAGCATGTCTCGTTTTGCTCCAAACAATGATCTAGTGCGTTTTGATGAAAAAATATGAAAGCGAAACTTTCAAATGTCATTTTTTTGTGACTGCAAAAACCACTAAAATTTGAAAAACAATATTTTAGTTTAGAAGTGGCTTATTTCACGATGCTTTTGGTGTATCGTATATCGAATAATTTCTTTTTACAAGTTAATAATATAAATTTAGAATCGAGTGTCCTTCGTTCATCTCTTCCTTGTCCATTCCAAGCTTTTTTACAATTCGATGACATCTTTGTTTACAAATATTGGAAAAATATTCTCAATTTATGCCAACATAGGTTATATTAATATTGTTTCATATTTTTATATATTTATGTTTCTTATGTTGTTTTTGAGGTGCCTTTACGCCTTATACATTAATTTAAACTTTGATCCATTAATATTTTAAAAATACATTGACAGGTTTTTTCTTCTAATAATTGAAACCCGGAACGGCGATAGTGTTATCCACTTTTTTGCTGGCATGTATGATGAATATTATATGAAACTACAAGCATTGAAGTATCTAACTTTCCAAAGAGGAATAAATGAACCAATTAAATATTAATGATCATTATCAGTAGTGATAGGATCATGACTAATAATTGGATTTCGTTATAACGGCAAGCATACATAACACGATTTTTATGAAACCAAACAATTGCTTCCCTTGACCTTTCACATAAATTGACATTTGTAAAATAATTCAAACTCATAAATATTTATTCTTTGATAATTGTTTTTGTGAATTTAACGATTAATTATTTAATAGTTGTCAGTGTTGAAACTTTTTGGATGAAATCCATAATCTTTAACTGAAATTATCCCACTTGGAGATAAGTGTAGATATGATAGCATATAAGTTTTTTCCCTTCCTATATTGCAGCAATAAATGGGTCTCTTGAAATATACGTATAAGTGCGATCGGGTTACACTAGATGGCGTTGAAAAGATAAGATTTCGTACACTAAGCCATTTTTATGATTGCTAAATTTATATTGTTTGAGCACGCGTCAAAGATGGACATCACAAAGAGAAAATACGCCATATTTTTCATAAGGCGAAACGCAAGCCAGGCGGCTGAAAATTTGAATAATGTTTATGGTCCTGATACTGTAACAGCAAATGACGTGCATTTTGGTTTCGTCGATTCCTTCTGGTAATTTTGATGTCAAAGATGCACCACGCTCTGGAAGGTCAATTGTCAAAAATATAGATAATGAGGGAAATCGTCGAGTCCGACCGTCATGTAAGCACTGTTTCGATTTCCCAGTAGCAAAACATGCACAAAAAACCGTTTAAACCATTTAAATAAAGCTGGATACAAAAAGAAACTCGATGTATGGGTGCCACACGAGTTAACGCTAAAAATTCATTGACCTGAATTTCTATGTGCAAATCACTGCTGAATCACAACAAAATCGATCCATTTCTGAAACGGATGGTTACTGGTGATAAAAGTGGGTCATTTACGACAACGTCAAGCGGAAACGGTTGTGGTCGAATCACGTTGAACCGTGCAACGGTGGTCAAACCAGGATTGACGGTCACGAAGGTTTTTGCTGTTGTTTGGTGTGATTGGCTGGGAATAATCAAATATGAGCTGCTCCCTACGGCCAAACTCTTAATTCGGACCTGTACTGTCAACAATTGGACCGTCTGAAGAAAGAAATCGCCTCGAAAGCGGCCAGCTTTGGTCAATAGAGAGGAATTGTGTTCCATCAGAACAACGTCAGGCCCACACATCGTTATTGACTCGCCACAAGCTCCGGGAGCTTGGTTGGTAGGTTCTTATGCATCCCACCTTAGTCCGGACCTGGCACCAAGTGATTACTACCTGTTCCTGTCTATGGCGAATGATTTTGCTGGTGACCTAAATAACCCTCATTCTAACGATAATCAAGAAAATTTAATTACAACCAGAAAAGTTATATTTATTGTGAGTTTGAGATAACTATCATAAACAAATCCAAGGTATCTTCATAAGTGACACGATGGTCTAAAGATAATTGATGGCCTAGGAATTAGTTGAGTGAATTTGAAGGGTCGCATCATTGATGACTTATTTTTTCTTATTTTATACGATATGTATATTTGTGAGGTTTAAATCCATTTTGCAACACTCACTTTTTTTAAAATTGGTCTTGTTTTTATTTCTTCTTTCATTACCCATCGGGTTCGATGAATATTATCAGATTGCTTTCATAAAATTCGTCCATCGATCCTTGATTCTTTGTCAAGGAGATATATTATATTGCTCCCCAATGATATGGTTTCTTAAAATATCAATATTTTCTGGTGAAGATCAATGAGTACCAAAAGCCATAAATGTCTTCTCCGATAAAAGCTAAATTAAACTACGCTTGACCAACACCTCCATCACCTTTATAATATCGAGTTTTCTTACTAGTTCTTTGTGTATGTAAAAAAAATGTGATATTAAATAAAATCCAAATCAACCACAATAAATATCGATGCTGCACTTACAATTACCATACATGATTGTTATCATGTCATAATTGGATACCTAAGACAGATTAAAACTCCGTTTTACAAAATAATTACAATCAACCCAATAATTATATATAAGTAATATTTTAAACGATTTAGCATAAAGAATATTTATTTTGTTGTCCCAAAGTAGGTAAAAAATTACTATTCATATTATATTTACATACTCATAATCAAGAACAAAAATGTATGTATCAAAATGATTGAGTAAGGATATTTCCACTTTAACAAGTAGATAAGAAAGTACATAAAATATAAACAGATGTACGTATGTAAGAGATCATATGTAGTCGTATAAGTCTTTTCAATGTAATTTTATTCATTTAGAATGGCTATTTGTGGGAGAATATAATGACTAATCATTGGCTGTTAAAATGAAATTCCAAAAGAAGGTCAACTTAACCATATATATATTATATATATAAGATATATATATATATATATATATATATATATATATATATATATATATATATATAGGATATAGGACAGGGGTACCCGGCCCGGGTCCCGGCTGTTTTTTGAGCGTCCCGGCCCAGCCCGGTGTCCAAGTTTTTATACACCGGACCGGGACATCTATATTTTTTCAATATTTCGTTTGTCATTAAAAAATTAAAAAATCGTATCTTTTTTGGAGATTCTTTTCCAAAAAAAAACGTCGTCACTTTTTTGGGAAATTCTTGACTTAGAATGTCGAAGGAGCGAGAATATATATTTTGTCCCGGCCCAGTTTGGGCCCAGCCCCGCTTGGAAAATTTAAGTCCCGGCCCGGTCCCGCCGAAAAAAGGTGTCCCGGTCGTTTCCTGATATATATTATATATATATATATATATATATATATAAATAACTAATACAAAGCACCTAAAAAACCAAAATAAATCCATGAATATAGCAATCTAAAGAAATTAATAAGTGAAAGATACAACACAAATAACTTTACACAATAACAATATGTCTTAATTAATATCAAATAACATTTAGTTTGTTAACTTGAAAAGGGTTTCAAATAGAAGCTATATCTTGAGCTAAACACTTAGATCTGGATGAACTACATCTAAATTGTTCTATCTTGCCACCGACCTATAGTAGTAACTGGATACATAATAGACTTTAAAAAAGAGGGGGATGATAATATTCGAACGCAATCATCTTAATGTCCTTTTAAGAGGAAATTCATAAAATAACTTGATGTTCAAGGAATGTATAAAAGAAGGGAAGAGCAATAATGTCGCCGTCAGCAACTGATGGGCGCCATCTTTGTCCCTTTTATTATAAATATATGAAAGTCATGAAACAAGAAAGGAGAAAGGAATCTTATGTCATCCATTGAGCTGTCAATGTCTAAATTAGGGATTCAGTTAATCCTTAGTTCTTCCATTGTGTCGACTTTTAATTGCCAAGATTAAAGACCGGTTTATCTTATGGATTTGGAGTATGTAAGTGCATCTTTATTTTTATAGAAAATTAAAGTTAAAAAATAACGTCATTGGGTTATAATTATCTAAAGAAGTTTTTTTTTCTAATTACTCGACTTTCAATACTAAATATTATTTCAATGACGTCTCTGACCACATTTGTCCACATCCAAACCTGATTTTATAAGAAGATTAAAAACAAGAATGGATTTAAAAACCGATAAAGATGTTGAAGTTTCATTAACCATAGATATATAAAAAGCTTATTCCCTCCAATAGCAGAGAAACATCGTCGATCAGCTGTCGCCTATGCTCAAATAAACAAAGTAATTTATACTACGTCATCGTAAGTTGATCATAGAGATAGAAAGAATTGTTTATATTGGGTAATATGACGTATGCCTCTGAAGAATCCAATAAGCCCTCTATGTCTTTATATCTCTATGTGATTAACATACCGATTGAGGGCTCGACCTGTCGATTAATTGCCACTAACAAACTTTAATCGTTTAAATTCTTGTCAATTAATAATTGTGGGTCGATCATTTTTTGCATCCTTAGACCCTAAATGCCAAGTCTTAAGGAATACACAAAGGAACAATGACAAAATGTATAGACAATGACGTCATTGGGAGGGCTATTTTTTATTCTATGATATTTTTTATTTTATAAATGGCAGGAGTATTTCCTGGTTTATATTCCCAAGATTATGTAATTGTTTATTTGTCAAATACCATCTCAATTATGAAAAATACTCTGTAAGTGAATTCATTTTTTCTTCTCTGTAGGTCGGCGATTCTGGCCTTCAAACATCGAGCGAAAGCTAGTTCATTAGAGTAAATTCCTATCAATTGACGATTAAGCCCTACTTTACATTTGAATAGCAAGTGAAGGATTATTTACCCCTTGAACGATTTAAATGTTATGATAATTACAATAATTCACTCAAAATGATGGACAATGAATCATTAAATAATAATGAAATATGACGTCAAACATTAATTTAATATTGATTTCTTACAACACCTTTTGTTCGATTTTCTTTGGTTCACTTCCATTCGTTATTTATTCATTATTATTATTTACGTTTACGTTTCAATCATCATTACAATATTTTCAACATAATTGCCTCATTCCATCATGAACAAAATGTTAATAATGAATATATAAAAATTATAATCCAGAAGATATTATTCTTTATAAAGTATTTTATAATATATACAAAACGATAATAAAAAAGGAATTTATTTTTGCCAAAATTATTTATGTTTTGTAGGTTATGTTTGTTAAAAGCTTATAAAGTGTGTCAAATAACATGAAGCCATGATAATATACTACACATTATATAAATATAAAATACAGTGCATCCCCAAATTTCACAGATGACCAGGAGGGAAACGAAAATGTTCACTTACCCTCTCTCTCGCTCTGTCATAAATACAAAAATGTGGATAATTTAGTTTATACAACGTAATTGAATAATTCCACACCGCGAAATTTGCCTGACAGATTAACAAATACATTGTCAGAGGCCGTGTTGACATTTGTATTTTGCAGAAGTCATTTCTCTATGATGAAATGTTGTTTCATTTTATGCAAAGTTGAACGTGAACACAAATCATGATGTATCCATATCGATAGATTAGTTTTTAAATTCAGAATTAGTGAGCAAAAACGTACAGTTTTTAATCAGCCTTTCAGTAATATATATGAGATCGAAGTGGTGCTTATTGTGTAAGAGCCCACTCATGTTTGTTGTTTAGTTCCTAGATTGAACTCACCTAGGTGTAGCTTATCCTTTAGTGTCTCCTCATTTTGAATAAATCGTTTCTGTTCTGCGAAAATAACTTTACTTAATATAAAATAGTCAATTAAACATACAATTTATTTTCGTTTTTGTTTTCAAAGTTGATTTTAAGGATAATTTTTTTTTGTAGCTTTAAAATTAGTTTAATATTTCACGATTGTTATATTTATCAATATTTTACTAAAATATTGTAGATCATATAACATTGTTTATCGCGCTTGGCAGCCATTTAAAATACATATATGACGTCAGTATGGGTGTTTAATCTTGTACATCTGACTGATGACGTAGGCACCTCACCTGTCAAAGCCTCACCGAACGTCCTGACCTTGGCCCTTACGAAGAATACTGAAAGCAATAGGGGAAATAATATGTTGCATCCAGCGGATTATCTATTCCGTGAGAAGATTACTCCTCAAAACTCCATTGTGGGATTGAATTTCTTTTAGATCAGAAACTTTCCCTCCTGGAGGAACTGAATAACGACGGAGGTCCGAAGTAAAGCGAACACCAAATTTAACCCACACATCTCTTAAAGTTGTACTTTCTTTTTTTACCTCCGCCGAAGGAGGTTTGTTTTCACTGGCGTTTGTTGTTTGTTGTTTGTTGGTTTGTGGTTTTGTTTGGTTTGTTGTTTGTTTTGTCAGCAGGATACTCAAAAGTACGAACGGATTTGGATGAAATTTTGTGGAGTTGTTGGAAGTGCCAAAGGAAGAGTGATTAAATTTTGGCATCTCTGAGTGCAGAATTAAGGCGCCAAATGAGCTAAATACTACTAAATTTTCCATGTTAGCCTACTCTGCCAATAGATGTCGCTGTGCTGTGAATTGGGTGCCGGGAGCGTGTTCCTCTCGGAATTTCCGTCTAGGGGAACCTCCCCCGTCTCTCTACGCCTCCCCAGTCGTGAAAAATCGCCTCAGAAGCTCATGACGGCGGAGGTTTGCACTCTCTGAGTGTATATATGCCTCTAGTTTAATTTATAATAGTTAATATCTAGATTGAGTTCGTGATTTGCCCACATATTTAATGTTTTATCATCATTCTCCTTTCTGTTAATCTTACAATCAGGTAAATTTGCAAAAAATAATTTTTAAATATGTTTAACCATATAACATTTTTAACGTTTGCCTCAGTTTTAGTCAGAGCTGCGACTACCGAATGTAAATCGGTATTCGATACTACCGACGGTAGATTTCAAATACCGAACCGATTATACGATATTCGGTAAAACTACCAAATATATTGTACCGATTGACAATCGGTATGATATTTTTGAAAGTATGACTTTTGTGACATTCACATAGAGACATAAAGATATAGAGAGCTTATTCCCTTCAATAGCAGAAAAACATCGTTCAACTGTCGCTTTGCCCAAGCGCTCCCTTGTGTGAAGAACTTGAACTTTGCAAAATAAGTAAACAACTACAACTTATAGTATTATAGAACAGATACATAATATACATTAAATATAAGCTTATGCTATGCATTGAATATTAGAGTACCTGAAAGTGCATTCAATATCGGACAATAAGAGACAGTAAATGAAAA
Organism: Caligus rogercresseyi; assembly: GCA_013387185.1. Taxonomy (NCBI): domain Eukaryota; kingdom Metazoa; phylum Arthropoda; class Copepoda; order Siphonostomatoida; family Caligidae; genus Caligus; species Caligus rogercresseyi. The sequence goes on along the minus strand of CP045906.1, from coordinate 12,189,283 downwards.
AATATATAGCCTTCCATTTCCTACAAAATCCAAGTACATATTATATATATATAAGATTAGTATGTAATAAATTTCAAACATCTCTAAAAAATTATAACAAATGATGTATTTAATTGTCCTTTGTTATAAATTGTCCGATATTAAATGTATAAGAAGAAGTAAGAGCAGATACATAAATCAAATTTACATCTCTTTCTAATCTACCGTACCGAATATCGATCGATAATGTAGATATATAATAAAATCTACCGAATACCGATATCGATCGGTAGAAGGTATATACCGAATACCGAACCGGTGGTAGATTTTTCTATCGAATCTCAGCTCTAGTTTTAGTGCATATTTGTATGTATTTTAGAACTTTGGACTAATCAAAAAAGAATACTGAATAAGCACTATTTTGCAAGTTAAGATGCATCTCCGGAAAGATTAGTAAGTTAACTAAATATATTGGTTGCATTTATATATAATTAGTGTGCCCTGGAAGTTGATCCTCCCTTTTCTTTGTTGTATTTATTAATTCAGTCCTTTGATGTTATTTTCTAATTAATATCTTATGTAAGAGTCTCCTTATTTGTTGCCATGGGTAATAATAATTATTAAAAAATAGCTGAGTGATATAATGAGCCCATTGTGCTATAATGTATAGCTTAGTTAGTCAATAAGTCCCTTTTAATCATTTATATACCCATGTATTAATAGGTAAACATCATTAATTACAAAAACAGGATTCGATTAATAATTTATCTCATTCTAAATCATAGACAATCTTTCTGGGTATGGTTTACCATTTTATATACATGAGATAGAAAGAGAGAGAGAGAGAAAACAACTGTTGATTGATATATTGAAAACGGCAGGGATAGATTTCACCAGCCATAAAATATGCTAAAGGAATCCATGTTATCTGAGAGAGAGGGTATCCGGTAATTTCATCACGCGGAAATTCGTCGTGGACCTTTTTATAGCCGTTTTTTTGTCGTGGGTATTTACCTCGCTTGCTCTTTTATAGTCAGTCAATTTTCTTGTTCTCCTTTTTTCGTGGACCCCCGACAGAGCCTGCATGATTAGGTCCACAAAGTAAAAAAAATAGCGTGAAAAATGCTTAACGACAAAAAAGCTTCGTGACAAAAAATACACACGAAAAAAAGGAGAACGAGGAAATTGACTGACTATAAAAGAGCAAGCGACGTAAATACCCACGACAAAAAAAAACAGCTATAAAATGGTCGACGACGAATTTCCACGTGATGAAATTACAGTAAACCAGAGAAAGCCTTGCCTAAGGTGCTAAAGGAACACTGAACTGGGATTTTTTAATACAATTAACTCATAGAGATATAAAGATATAGAGAGCTTATTCCCTCCAATAGCAGAGAAACATCGTTCAGCTATATTCTGGACACAATGACGTATTTCTCTGAAAAATCCAATAAGCTCCCTTGTCTTTATATGTCTATGAATTAACTAAGACCCGGATTTAGGTATTTATAAAAATACAATAAAAATAATGTAGTCAGTAGGATTAAACATGAGACAGGTAAATTTTAAAAGGGTTTAAGTAATATGTAAAAAGAAGTAATAATAATAATAGAAAAAGGTGACGAGAGGGTAACATGAGGTGTGAAGCTCCATTTGTATACAAGCCACTCCTCCACCGGAACCGGCACTACTGATGAAGAATTGAGACGCCGTCGAGGATCTCCAAGTTTCTTCTCGCCACGCAATCAATCCCCGAGGGAAGAGGAGCTCCCTTAACTCTAGTGGCATAAAGGATTCCTGTACAGTCGAGATGATGTGTTCCATTTCGAAGGCATGCTTGTAGGAAGCAGATGTAGAGACCAGGGTCAATCCCTAGGGTCTAATGCCACTCCGTACACCTTTTGGATGTCTTCTTCGACCGCACGAACAAGAGGGAGGATTCGGGGACAAAAATAGAAGAAATGGAAAGATTTCTACGTTTCTTTTTTGCATCAATTGACTGGAGACACCTTGGATTTATTTATTGAACTGCTCATTCAACCTGTCGAATAGGTAACTCTGGAACAGGACGTGACATCCGAACCATGTCTTTTCCTCCCGAATAGAAGAACTCAATCACGTAATATAACAAACAACAACAGATGTTAGCTTTGTCTTCTTTCTTATTTATAAGGAAACTTTGATGATTGATATACTTTTTTGTTCCTTGTGCTTATATAATATTGAAAAGAGAGAGGTTTGTGACTATAATTTCTTGTGTCGGTAATATTTATCTACATATATAATTCGTTTTCTATTTTTATCTTTCTATCTCAAGTCAGTAACCGTACCCATTATTTCAAATGGCTTATTTTATTTTAGTTATAGTAATGGGTCCCAGTCATTAAGTATAGGCTAAAGGTTCCTTATTTGATGCAAAATCGCAGTAGATTACAGGGCTCTAGTATTTCAGTCGAATTCCAACAGTAAATTCGAAAATAAACACTGAGAGGTATTATGACGTTTAATGAAAGAGAGACTAAGAGGGGGAAAGTGGACGTTTGATGATCGATAATATTATCTAAATAAATGGATCGTGAAAAGAGGCGATTCCTCATGACTTATTCAATACATAGAAATAACCCTTCTTTGTTTTATCATATACTTACTTTTATTATTTGTTATAATATGTATTAACCAATCATTTTCGTGAAATGCATATTCAAAAACGATTAAAATTTCCTCTCTGAAGATTTTCTAAGTAGGACATCCTCAAACAATATCATGATTGAAAGCATTTTATTGTGTTCACATTAAGACAGAAGCGATATAGACATTTATTTGTACAAAAGATTGATTGTTTTTCGATAGGCTTTCGTGACATAGATCTAAGACAGATATACGTAGTAGGTCTTCAAAAAGGTAGACTTTCCTCCCTCTGAATCATTCCCGTCTCCGTGGCAGGAATTGTAGTCGAGCCATCCATTGGCCGATTCGGATTTGCCTCAAACTCCACAGAATATCGCTCTTCCAGCCCAAGTTGATTAGCTACGGTATGTGTGAAGTTGTTACAAGACTTTGTCATTACGTTGTAGTCACAGGATCTGAAGCCTTGGTTGGAAATAACTAAAAATAAAACAGGGCATTGTAGAACTTGTCTGTAAATATAAATCAAAGAGAATGTAGAGTGCCGAAGCAACAACCTACGGTAGCGATAAATATCATTCAGATATTAAATATTTTGTTTCTGTATCTTTTGTTGAAAATCTTTTGTTCCTCATTTAAGTATTAATTTATTTGGCCTTAAGATTTATATATCTAAAAATACCGATTTTCCAGTAAATTATTTCTTTTGTTATACAGAATATAATCATTAGCAGGTATCGTCGGAACGCAATTTTTGCTGCTCTGCACGTTTGATACTTAAACTTTGGTTTCGACAATACCTATGATATCGATGCTTTGTGTAGCTTATTTCCTTAATTTATTTATACTTTTATATAAAATAAGTTGCAAAAGTACGAATTTTCAAGAAGTTATTATTATACTGGTATCAAAATAAAAGCTGATCAGGTAGTGTATATTTAAATTTTCTTTGAGTATCCAATTAATATGATTTTTATGCCTGACTAGAATTGTAAACGGAATGTAAAACTGAAAGGCATTCCATGGAACGGAACACAAAACTTATTTTTAGTGTTCTTTCGAATTACAATATGCTATTTTTACGAACCAAGCTTCAAACACGTTCATTTTATATATTTAGATGCATATCAGCGATAATGCCAACATTTTCAGTTCCTTGATTATGATCATTAGCTTACCATTTGGAGCCTCGTTTAAAATCTGAGATCCAACGATTACTCCGACTCCTCATTTGAGGATCGGTTCATATATATCGAGTCTTCTTAAAAGAATTTTTTAAATCCAATTTATGAACATCCGTCTACAAACCGATAAATAAACTTACAACCACTTACAAACCCTGAATCTCTTAGCTCACCTCCTAGAAGATCCTCAAAGTCTTCTCCGGATATATTCGCCTCCCCAAGATAATTTTTCCAAGGTGCGTTGCCCATTGACAGATCTCTGGTACGTGCTTTACTATTCCAACTTCGTAACAGTAAGTATACTCCGTATCTTGGAACTGGATCCCCGTATGATAGAACCTCAAGGACTATTGTGCAGGGCGTAGACGCTTAAATACACCGGGTTTTCCCGCTCAATGTCTTGCAAAGACTCTTCACTCTCTGTAAAGAAAGGATAACAAATACAGTGTTTGCTTTTTAACTTACTGGTAATCTATCCAAAGTTAGAAATTCCATTCTTTGTAAATTAAAATTATTATCAAAATTGAGCCAAAACATTTAACGAAATTTCAATATAAATAACCAGAACATAACAGAGGTGAAAATGAGTGTGAACGCCGTACATGCAAAGTGTTCATAGCCAGTATGTTGTCGAATAAATGCTCTTCACAAGTGACCAGACGTTCAATTAAGAATATGCCAGGCGAGGCTTTGATGCTCTGACGTCATGTGTCCAGGATGGAGCACTCTTACAAAAGAGTTCATGCTTATACATCTTACTGATGACGTAATTGCAGGCTTGTTGATCGGAGTTTTTTCTGATCGGCGATCAATAGCGATATAGCGATATTTGATCGCTGATCAGAGTATCGCAAAAGGTCCTGATCTTTATATCTTTTGATCGTAAGAAAATCACTAAAAAATAGCGATCCGATCAATTTGTATAAAATAACTAAAAAAGAAAAAATGTTTGTAATAAGGATTTTTGAGACAAACCCTACATTTCTTAAAACTTAACTAGCTGTCACATTGACCAAAATCCATTCCAACCACATATATTTGTTTAGAAACACAAAATACAGACTAATACTAATGGGAAAAGCCAGTTTGTGCTATCCTGACATATTTTTTGTCCTAAAATATACATACAGGCGACTATGTAGAAGTCATTGTTTTGGAGCTCATAGGTTATCGGAAACATTTATTCTGGCAGCTCCTGTCTTAAAATATGCAGACATATGTCATTTGTGGAGCCAGAGTGTTGGAGCTCATAGGCTATGAGAAACAATCATTCTGATATTTTTGTCCTAAAATATACAGACAGGCGCCTATGGAGAAGTCGTTATTTGGAGCTCATAGGCTATAGGAAACAATCATTCCATTGCCATATAAAGTTGAATACTTACAAAGGTTTGACTATATATACATTTAAATTTTTACTTAGAATTAGTATTACATAGGTAATTTTTTTGTTGATCGCAATTAAATGATGGGATCGCTGATCGGAAAAATCCCTGATCGTTATACCGCATCGCAAAGAATTTATGATCGCTATTTTTGATCGGATCGCTATTTTTTTCCTGATCGCTCACAAGCCTTGTTAGTGTATGGACGATGATAGCCGAGGGGTCACAGCCTAATGGGTAATTGCAAATTATCGTCCCTCTGATAATCTATACTAAGTGTCACTGAAGCATGACACTAAGAGATATAAGTCATGCATGCAGAAAGGATTTGTGATTTCAAGAGCCTTATGAATGATACAAGATAAAACATGATTTGCATGGATCCCTATTCTTATATTGTCTTTTTCATGATTATTTTATTTAAAAAATGGAAATCGTTCATCAAATAGCTCGCCTTTTGCTTATTTTTTCTTGAGCGGGAAAGAAAGAAAAATATAAAAATAAACCAAAAATGGCGCTGAGGGCATCCGAGGTAAGGACTAATAATAAGTCCCAGATTTAGGAGCGCCAACGTGGAGAGTTGCTGGCAACATAGTTAAATATGTGCCAGCAGAACTATATATTATATGAACACTATAAAAGGTTTCCAAAAAACGAAATATAATAATTGATGCGTCCTTTTACCTATATCAGGTTATCTTTCAGGGCACTACATATAATATAAAATTTATGTTTCTTTGCAAATACTTTTTTTTCTTCAAAATATGTTTGGTTTAAACTTTGACATCCCTGAATGTAGCTCTTATGATCTACTGGTGTGTAGAAAAAGGATAACGAAAATATACTCCATTAATGTCAAAAATATATTTTTTAAAAACAGATATATATTTTTATTAACATCCCGGCAGGGATTAATATTTACTTCCGCCGAAGGAGGTATTATTTTCACTGGCGTGGGTTGGTTTGTTTGTTTGTCAGCAGGATACTCAAAAAGTGCGAACGGATTTGATGAAACTTTGTGGAGTTGTTGGAAATGCCAAAGGAACAATGATTATATTTTGGCATATCTGAGTGCTTCTTTAAGATGCAAATGAGCTAAATACTAATAAATATTTCAAGTTAGCCTACTCTGCCATAGATGTCGCTGTGCTGTGCTCTCCTCTTTGATGACGTCAGTTTTTTTTCTTTCAAAGTACCTCTAGAGTGTAAACAATAAAGAGCAGTATGTAGAGTATAAAGGTACAGTGCGTAGAGGGTTGGAAAATGACAAAAGACCAAGTGATTCATTTTTATTGTTATTTTCTTTTTAAGGTCTTCTAACTAAGATATTTTCAAAAAGCCTTAATAGTATCTCTCAGGTTTAAAGATACCACACTCAAACACTTTTTTTTCTGGACGTTATTTTTGAAAAAAAGATTTGTGAATATTATCACAAGCATTTGGCATTATAAGTAAGGCATTACGTCACACCAGAGAGTATACTCAAAAGTAAAAATGTCATTCTTACGAACATACATCATAGTCTCGTCATGACATTTAATGGGCTCCTCCAATATTAATTATGAATATAACTTTTTAATAATATGGGAAATAATGAATGTTCATTAGGTTTGACATATAGAAGTATTAAGTAGATTACAAGAGCCTATTGTTTTTTGCGCAAGGTTCTACTAATCTAACTAATAGTTTGGCTGTAGGTCTTCTTAGCTCCATAATTTAACAAATATGTTTTGTCTCTCTGATCAATCCAGTCAACTTGTTATGGCTTGCAGTTTTTTTGCCTATTTGGTTCGATGAACTGCATCCGACTGAATATAAATAAGCATTGGAGCATCAAAATTATCTATCGAAACTAATCTTATCATGAGGTAGACCAAATGACCATCCCCCCTAGGATTCGAACCTACGCCCCCCACATTGAGAGTTGAACACGCCTTAACGCACACGGCTATCGCACTCTCTTGTTTCTATTTGTGCCAAGCCATTATAAACTATACTTCATGTTTATCAGATATATCCGAATGTTAAAAAAATATCGCTTACCTGAACATACGTACATCGCGTGTAAAAAATACACAATATTCCGTATTAAAAGTTTTCCATATATGACGTCATACGTTTTTAACGTATGACGTACATCAGCCACTTGTCCGTGTTATTAATTGTGTAGTAAACTCTTATCTTGGAATATAAGCAAACTAAATATAGAGCTGATGTCAGCGATTACTTAATGAAAAGTCTTGATCCCTCGACTGATTGGTGATAGATCAATCGTTTTAGGAAAAAATTGAAATATTTATTTAATGTATTTAGTTGGTATCATGAGCTTCTTTCGCGCGTTGCTAATTTTCGGTCGTCCAGTATTTTGGGGAAAAACCTCAGTCAAATAATAACCCATTCAGTCCCAAATTTTTTTATAAATCCATTCTTTTTCTTTAGAGAAATAGAATGTATACAATAATCACATTTCCCTATCCATTCATATAGGTATCATCATCCATTCTTTGAAGCATGCAAGATATTGTATATTTTTCCATAAAATATTATTGTGAATCACCGACAAAGTTTAAAAAATAACTTCTTGATCACATCATTAGAAATTACTTCTTTATCCAGTGGTGACAAAAAACAATGACATAATGTTTTACTGCTTTTAAAAATCAGCTCTATACAGAACTCTATATTATATTAATTGGACCAGTCATAAACAAATTGCAAATCAGTTTATCTCACGAAACTATTTAAATATTCATTGGTCAGCGAAGGTTAACCCTTTTCGCTCCTGGCCACTAATGTAGTATACAAAATTTAAACTGCTGTGAAAACTGTTCTAGTTGATCCAATCAAGACGAAATATTTTCTCGGTAATAGTCCAACGTTTTAATCTTTTTTCAATATTAGTGAGCTTTTACTGATGCCTATTTTTTTTTTGCCTCTAATCATGCTGAAATAAAATAAGTAGTGACACTTCAGCAGCAGGTCAATGACCTTAGTTAGGAGCCTAATTGTTTGGCAAACTTTATCATTTCGAGTTTAAATATTTTTTTTCCAAATCTCTATCATCTCAACAGGTTAATCAACCATTTAATTAAATATTTTCAACCTTTCAGGATACTTTAGGGAACAATTCCTTGTATACTTTTTTAGTTCTTTGGACTGAAAGGTGGAAAAAATCTGGAAGAGAAACTTGTTTAGATATATCTTTGAATGCTTTCATTGTGTTTTTTTGACTGTTTAGTGTTTGGATAGATCTTTGGATAGTTCATTTTTGTTTTCCTGGACCCTGAATCAATTCTTTAGGACAACTTGCATGGATTTTAGAATTTTTGGATCTTCAAAGAAGATCCGAAGCCAACAGCCGAAGGCCATCAAAACATTTATGGTCAAGATGTCAAGGGAGATTTTGATAAGAAAAGGCTGACATCTGAGGATTTAAGAATATTTGGAGTATTCTGACCTTGATGATTCAACATCTGACGATGATGAACAATGCCCGTTATGGCTTGGGCAGAGGAAGAGGTCGCCTGTGAAAGTGAAAAAGTTGGGAGAGATGATGAAGCGGAGTTACCTTTGAAGGAGATGAAACAGGAGTTGAGCAAAAAGGGGGGGAAATCGGTGGTAATATAGCTGCTTTCTGGGAAGCCCAAGAAAAGGCCAACCATCTGGTACCAAAGAAAGTACATCCCCCAGACGATCTAGAGTTCAATATGAAAATCAGCCAAATTTCAAGGATGCATTTGGATTTGAGTCCATTACAACTACTTCTTGAGCTATTTTCCTGAGGAAGTGTTTCAACAATTTGCCCTAAAAACAAACCTCTACAGCGCACGAAACAATGGTGGAGTAGACATGGTTTGCACCAATGCCCAATGAGATAAAAAGGCTGATCTGCATCCATCTTTTACTTGGGGTGGAAGTTTCCCTCGAGTCGAAATGCTGTGGCAACGTTCGACACACCCTAGCTCTCATGGATGACATCAATATATCAAAGAAATATTTTTTTTTTGCTCCGTATAACTTCACCTTACAATGAAGAGGACAAGCAGGATGACGACAGTTTTTGGCGTTTAGGCCACTTTTGGACTCGTTTAGCAAAAGATGTGAGCAACTGGTTCTTGGAGGAGGAGCGTTCAATTGATGAGTCATG
>CP045906.1:12155839-12179860 GCA_013387185.1 Caligus rogercresseyi | reverse complement strand
TCAGGATCTTCTCGCTAGCATCCTCCTGGCTGGCCCTCCTCTCCCATGTCATGCTGCCTCAAGGCCTGAAACGTTCAATAAATAAATATAATTGTATCAATTATTCAATTTAATTGTAATTAGTCTGAGTTAGAAATTAGCATTTAACAATTGTAATTAGTCTAAGTACGAAATTAACATTTAACGGGTTTTTTTAAGAGACTTTATTCGTTTAGGGTAGTTACATATAGCATTATATATAAATAAACTTATAGTTTAAATTAAACCCTAAACTAAAGCCAAATCTACTAACAAATTATCTAAAATAATACAAAATAATAATACAAATACTTCACAACGATTGTAGGCACCTACTAAAAGGTTTATCAATATTTAAAATATCTAAGAACAGCAAAAAAAAAAAAAGTACAAAAGCATTCGGCTCCTTCCAACCCAGATCCTTGGAAACTTTCATATCTTCCTCATGGTGTCGGTGATGACAAAGGTGAAGATTGCCACCCAGTTTCGGTTTCTCTCGAACCCAAAGATCGAAGAGATCTCCACTAAGTAACTCAGGATATCCACGGCGGCAAGATTGAAGATTGGGAAAACATGAGAAGGCATTATTATCACTACACAGGGAATCTCAAGAAAAATACAACTCGTGTTAACAGTGAAGGAGATATGGCCTACTAATTTTTGTAATATTTAAACCTCTGGTTAACCTTAATTAAATGTTTAAAAACCGTAAATGGTTCTGACAACAAGAAGGATAAAACCGCACTAAATCTCCCGCAAAATTCCATGACGACGAGCCCACTTTTGGTATCTTTATAGATAAACTCGAGTATCGAGCTGCCGTTGCAATAAAAATGGCCCTCAAGTCCTCGGAGCAAACATGCTCATAGAGTGTTAACCTCTGTGCAATATAGCTTCTGCAACTTGATAGAGAAATCTCCAAAGCACGGGTTTTGAGGCACTTCTGGGATTTGAGTTTAGCCCAAATAGAAGTAGAGCAGGCACGATTTTATTTGTGACCCCTTTGACGTTTAGAGTGACAAACTCCCTCAAGATGTCAAGAACTGGGCACTTGGCAAAAGCATGGACAGTACTATTATACAATAGTCCACAGTTTTACAAGGTGTATTATAAAATATACAACCAGAAGAAACCTGGAACTGCGCTGTAATTATTTCCGTCCCAAACCTTTGACACAGAGCACATTATGCGTGATTTCCAAGTTCTTGGAAGGTCTAATTCTTCCAAGTACTTGTTGCATATTTGGTCAGCTTCTTCTCCTGTGTCATATCCAAAGGACATCCTTAAATGCCAGGGTACCGGCACTTGATGCCTTATAGCAGCTCTCTTCAAGGGAAAGGAGAATCTACCGTTGTTAAATAGTGGTTCGCGGACTAAATCAGGGAATGTAAATATCTTTTGGACAGTGCAATGAGTTCTAGATTCTTTGGATCAAGAAGATTTTTAAAATAATATTTTTTATTGCAATTCTGCCGCACAATATCTACTGTAAAACTTGACGTAAAAATAGGGGAGCCTTTCCAAATAATTCTTTGTATGGAGGCTAAAAAGGTGGACATTTCTACTAGTTTTTCATTTATAAAATCAGTACCTAACATTAGCCAAGTGAAAGCGTCGCTTGACGTAAAAATTGAGCGCCACTCAGAGTGGGGATGAGCTGACATATCTATTAAAAGCTTTTGATAAATTTTGGTAAAATTCTGGAGAGTGAATTAATCCTCCCCCTAACTGTTGTCTTGGTCTCTTAAGGCGCTCAGATAACTTCGATGAAATAGTTGGTTAGCCATGTTTGTTCTTCGGCAATGGCTCTCTCAGCCAACCAAGGCAGAGGAAGCTTTATATTATAACAGATGGGACAATCGAGAAGTTGTAAAAGTCAATCCTCTTTTGGAGATTGAATTTTCTCCACAGTGGAATCGAATGGCTAATATGATTTTTCATATTAAACAATTGATCAGAGGCGCCCATCGCATCCCAAGAAATTCCTAAGATCTCCAAGCTTCCCTTATTGAGCAACCTGAAACTTTAAGGTCATTACCAGGGTTCCATTTTCCAATAGGAAGAATTGAAGTTTTTTTAATGGTTATCATCAGCCCAGAGTTATCACAGCCCAGTAAACGGTAATTTATTATTATCATTTAAATTGAAATTAAGTAGACTGCTGTAAAAAATGGGTGGAACATACCTGCAGGAACGGATCATCTTCCACAGATGCTTCCCTTCTCCAGCTGGCTTCCTCACTCCAGACTTGGCCGCAATCCTCCACCAGGCGCCACTGGATGGTGGTCTCAGTCTGGCCCTGGACTGGTCTGTTCTTGACACCACCAGCTTGTAGTGGGGGTGCAGGGGCGTGGCCATCAAGAGATATCATCCTCAAAGAGATGACCAAACCTGGCTTGAACCCCTGCTGCCATCCAGCAGAGCGTCCACTAAGGGTTTGCGTGACTGAAAATAATATTATTTATAATTAATAATTAAATTTTATAAAGATTCTTTAAATTACTCCATTAACATGAACAGCTAAAAATTACATTTAACGGCAATTTTTCAACCATAACTGTTTAAAAATATTAAATTAAAATAAAAAATCTTCAGCAGTCTGATTTTGCATTTATTGTTTATACATTCAAATGATTAAATTACCTAAGGTTCCCATCTGATGAAGCTTCTCAAGCTTGAGCTTCATGAAACAGGCTGGGGAGGAACATGCCCATGTACGCCTTTCCTCGGCCTGGAGATTGTCCAGGCATGCGGCCACTGGCTCCATGGCTGTGACGTACCCTTCATTATGGTCACGTCCTCCTCCACAAAACACAGACACTTTCCGAAAAAGAATAATTAATTAGTTGTCGTTATTTTCATTGAAATAAAATTAAAAATTATACATATTTTGTTTAAGTTAAGTTTAAATGAATTTCTACCGGGATGCGCTGCAGAAGCTCGTTAAACTCCATGAGTTCGTGGGTCCTCCAGCTGTTCAGCAGGCACTTGAGGGCATCAAACATGCTGTTCCAACGGGTGGCCCCTGGGGTCTTCAGCTTCTTCTTGAGAATGCCCCTCATCTGGTATGCTGCCACAGTTTTCTGAGAAAAAACTTTAATTAAAATTCTGAAATCTGAATACTAACGTTTATAATGTAATTTTAACCTTATTACGTATAAACTATAACGAAACGGTAATTATAATCATTATACCTGTTTTGGCATGTCCAGACAGCTGTAGCCTTGGCAAGTGTCTTAACAAAGGCGGCCTTGGGGAGGTTGTCCAGTGGCCACTTTGGCGTGTCCCTGGTTGCCAATAAGTTGATGGTGTGGGCACTGAAGAAAAAAGAAGTAAGGGTTAATAACTAATGTATAAATTAAATAATAATTAATGTAATAAATTAAGTTAATAACTTGGTAATTAATAAGTTAATCTTCAAAAACTATCATTGGTAGTTAATTTAAATTGGTAATGTTCAAATGCAGATAAACTCTAATTAAATAGAAACTGATAATTTATTTTAAAAATAATACCGCAAAGCCTTGCTTTGGAGCTCAAGATCTGGTTGAAGAACCACTCCACAAGTGGGGTCCTGGTTCACATTGTCCAGGGCATCCGCCACTGAGAAGCCGCAGGGTCCACCAGTTCAACGTCCTCATCTGGGGGGCACTCTCAGGCTCCTGGTCAAGTTCTACCATGGAGTCAGCAGCGTCAAACCTGGGCATGAAGAACTTTTTTAGTTTTTTTCCTTTTTTTACTTTATATTGCAGTTTAAAGACATGTTAAAAGAACATAAAGTTAACAATATTATTTTTTAAATGTTCCTGCGCATCAAGAAGCTGTCTCTGAGCTTCCACACGTAGTGTTCAAACGCAGCCATATAGTTAGCGCCGTTATCCTGGTCGTGTCTGCACCTAAAGTAGAAACATTTCTAAAAATATAAATATAATATAATATTAAAGAATAATATATGAATAAGAAAAAATACTATATAAATACAATTATAATAAGATTAATATGACATAAATACTATAGTAAATTAGTAATATAAATAATAAAAAGATAAATAATATACTGCTACTTGTATTATTATTATAGATTGTCTTTCTCACTCAAGTTTTTCTGTTGTTTGAGTTATTTACCTTGTTCGATGCCAAAATCCATGTGCATCTGGCAGATGGTAACGGACAAGGAACTTCCCAGTGTGGCTTACCGTGACATCCTGCACCCAAGGACGGCCTTCTGCCTCTGATGGTGGTGGATCGATCCATGGGAGAGTTAGAACTTTTGATTATGAGAAAACTTTAATTAAAACGTTAGAGGATCGTACCAACAATGTGATTGGCGAGTCTAATAATGTAGTAGTATCCAAAACTGTCCCTCAAGCGGAAATAGTTTAACTTCAAAGGAATCCGATAAGAGTAGTAGTAGTAATAATTCCTCACATCCTACAATTCTTGTAACAGGTGATTCTAATACCACTGAAGTTACTAGCGAGGTGAGAAATGTTAATAATGATTTAGCTTTAGAGATTTTGGATGCCTCTAGTGATGAGGCTACTCCATTTGATACCATTAACTCGGCTCCGGTCACTAGGGAGATTTCTTCAATAGCGGTTGATGTACCTCTTGTGGGGGTTTCTAGTGGGTCACCTATTGAAATTGTAAAATCCTCAGACCTCAACCAACTGGATGAGGAGATTTCTTCATCAACAGTCGTCTCATCAATTGCTGCCTCTGAGAGGTCCCCCACTATAAATGTAAATTCTTCTCGTCTTAACCCACCGAGTGTTACTGTGTCGGATATGGACAACAATAAGTCTATCCCTCTTGGACCTGAAACGTCACCTTCTCTTACATTAGCTGAGGAGAATGCCTCCCTTCATAATGAAAAGCCAATTGACAAGACAAAAAAACCATTGAAACAGCGCCACGAAATCCAGCAGATCTTGTCCTCAAGGACTCGTTCTCAGTCGGCTGGTAAAAGAAATCGCTCTGATTCTATTTTATCCCCTGAGAGAGTAAAGAACACGGGTAAAAGAGCCAATTGTCGAGAGTAATTTTCGTTTCTACTGTGTATAAATATGTGTTTATATTCCCCTCATGATCTCTTCAAAAAATGTGACTTCCTTTAGGGACAGTGAGTCTCAGTTGAAGATTACCTCATGTTTCCCATCCAAGTCCTTAAATCACACTGATACTGGAGGACAGTGGTACATAAATAAAATAATTTCATTAAATATAAGGGGTGGCAGATCTCGTCATCCCCGTCATGCGTTGATGAAACATCTTTTGTTAATGAAGCCTGACTTATTATGTTTGCAAGATGTCAAATCCAAAGTATCTTCTTCTTGTATAAATACATGTCCTTTTTGTCTTCCACAAAGTTATTATAATTTTTTTACTGGTTCGGAAAATTCCAGAGGTGTACTGACTTTTATCTCCAAAAAATTTAATATTCCATCCTGCACAAGAGAATACACCGGTGTCAGTGATTGGCATCAAATTTTAATAAATTGTGATGATTTTAATTTTTATTTAATTAACGCCTATGGGCCTAATCAAAAGTCATTTCCGTTTTTTCAATCTATAATAAATGAGAATAAAGCTCGTAGTTACCCTATTATGATTTTAGGTGATCTAAATGTCGACCTAGATTTCCCAAAAAGATATGCAAATAGTCCTATACTTCATAATCTTATCCTCAGTCTGAACTTGGTTGACACACTGAACGTCTTGAAAAATAAGGACAATATTTCTTGGTGCAGTGGGAATCGTTCATCACGTATAGACTACGCTCTTCTCTCCCCTCTTCTATTCTCGAAGTTAAAAAGTGCTCAATATCTTCCAGAACCATCTTCGGACCACCGAATCATTGAGCTTTTATTTCATCATGCTTCCTCACCAAATAAGTTTTATTTACCTAAGTGGATTTTACATGAACCTGAGTTTTCTTGCTCGTTGAATTCTAATCTAGTCCTTTTTTATAATAAATCTTTTAGTGCAAATAAGACAGCTCTCGCCCTATTATTTTGTGTACGTCAATCAACAAAGAAGTTCGTTGGGCGTCATAGAAGGAGAGCTCGCGAATTTCAGGCAAATATATTTGAAATATTAAAAAATGGTTCTCTATTCTGGAAAGAATATATTGCAGACAGTGTAAATTCGTATCGGCTATCTGATATTATAGAGGAAGAATTTGAGAGAAAAAAAGCAGTAGAAAATTTACCGCTACATCGCTTTAAAAGTACAAATAATAATCGACAAGGACCAAATGCCAAATTGAGTAGAATTTTTTATAAAGGTAGGTGCATCACTAATATCCATGAGATTTTATCTTGTTTTCGTGAGGACTTTCAGGCCACTGTTAAAGACTCTCGACCAAATTTTCCCCATAAACTTCGCCACAATCCTTCCTTTTCCCTGTTCTCCATTGAGTCTTTAACTAAGTATATAAAGGATAAATTTAAAAACAACAAGGCCTATGGCCCTGATGGTTTTGGTGGAAAATTGTTCACACATTTTCATGAGGGAATTGTCCCTTTTTTAGTAAACATAGGTAAATCCATGGAGGAGAAAGGTGTTTTACCAAGTCTTATAACTAAAGGAAAGATTGTTTTAATCCCAAAGAAAGGCAATGGCACTGATATTAGCCACTGGCGTCCCATAACTATTTTAAATGAGTCTTACCGCATTCTAGCTGGCGTCGTGGCAGTGAATTTAGAACCTGTTCTGAATAAGAAAATTGGCCACCATCAAAAGGGATTCTTAAAGGGAAGAAAAGCTAGTGACATTGCTAGAAACATTTGTTGTGCCATGGACTGTATTGCCTCCAGACAATTGTTTGGGGCCATTATAGCAATTGACTTTCGAAAAGCCTTTGACACGGTATCACATCTCCATATTTTAAAAATGGCAAAGAAAAATCTTCCAAAACATCTTTTCAATCCAATAAGGGCCCTCCTTGCCAATGGATCTTCCTCAATTTCTATTAACGGTATAGAAAGTTCTCCTATACGACTCGATAAGAGCTGCCGACAAGGATGCCCCGCGGCTCCCCTTCTTTTTGTAATGGCAATAGAAGACTTGGCTCTCTCTATTAAAAGGAAATATGGGGGTTTTGGAGTTTTATTCGGCAACACACGGCATATTATTGATTTATACGCTGATGATGTAACTTTGTATATAGAAGCCAAGTCAGAGGCTCAACTTTTAAAGAGGATTGAAGTCATTTTAGCATATTTTACTAAATTTGGCAAACGTTCAGGTCTACTTTTAAACAGAAACAAAACCACAATTTTACCCCTTGGCTCCTGGTCTCCGGTAAAGGATTTTAGAGTTGCCGACTGTCCAGTGGAGGGAAAGATTAAAATTCTTGGAGTTGATTATGATAAAAATGGCGAAACAGTTGAAAATTGGAACTCAATGAGGACGTGTGTTTTAAAAAGAATTTTATCGTGGAGAAAATTGAATCTTCGGTCTAGAATCGATAATTATAATAATTTTATTGTTCCTTCGATTTTATACAAGGCATCTCTTTTACCTATTTTAGCTGATAAAGTCATCAAAGAGGAGAAAATTTGGATTAATACTCTTTTTCACAAGACCTATATTGAAGCACTTAAAAGACCAAGGACACTTCTAGGTGGTGGCCTAGTTCTTCTCACCAAAGTGTTACCGAAAGTGTTCGTAAAAGTTTTAATTGACCTTACTAAAAGACCAGATCTCGAGTGGAGGTCTGTTGTGTCAAATTCTTCATTGTACACTCTTCTTATGATGAGTTCCGTATCTTCAAACGACCTACTCTTAACTATATCGCCTAGTTGGGCGGCAGTTCAGCGAGTAATTTGGAATTTTGGTCCGGTTTGTGACTCCTCTTCAACTGTCGATATAATTACTCAAAATGCGAGTAAGAAGGCTTTCTTCAAATCAACTGAGGAGCCAAAAAAATTAGAGCGTGAAGCCTTGGAGAAAGGAATTTTTACTTTTCATGATCTGGTTATTCATGAAGACTCGGCATTGAGCTGTGGTAAATTTCGTTTTCCTTTAAAGAGAGCTTGTTCTATATATACTACCCCTCGTCCATGGCATCTAAAGCTTGAGCCTCCCTCCTATAAGGAAGAGGCCCATGATGCCTGCATAAAATGGTTAAGGGAACTAAATCTGCCAACTAATTGGTTAGGACGGATTAAAGACTCTCTTTCTGGTATTCATGACTGTTTTAAATTCACAGCTCAATTCCAAATTTCAACCAGATGTTTATATTTTAATACCCCTTGCATTAATTGCGGAAACGTTTTTAATAATATTATACATGCTTTTGTAAAATGCCCTTTAATAATTATTTTAAGTGAATTCATAAAATTAAACATTGTTTGTTCTTCTTTCGAAGTGACAGGTACTATTTTATTTGGTATTCCTAGAAAGCGACGGACTAACCCAATTCTTCAGGCTGTTCACTTCGCACTATCGAGTGCGAAGGCCCTTATTGGTTCAAAACTGTCGAGGAAGGAACCAGTGACAAGGCAAGACCTGCGTCCAATTTTATTATCT
This sequence comes from Caligus rogercresseyi, assembly GCA_013387185.1. NCBI lineage: Eukaryota > Metazoa > Arthropoda > Copepoda > Siphonostomatoida > Caligidae > Caligus > Caligus rogercresseyi. The sequence goes on along the minus strand of CP045906.1, from coordinate 12,171,308 downwards.
GCCGCAGCTCGATATACCGCACTGGAGTTAAAGATCCCCGGAGTTAGGCCGGATTCGTGGAAATATGCCATCGACTTGGTTTCATACATGGTACCTTCTTCGAGCCGTCACCTCACCTTGTTGAAGAAGATAGTCCTTCAATATCACCGTTTTTATAACCCCTTATGATTTGTTTTTGTTTTATAGTTTTGTTTTTATATTGCGTATTATTTCTGTTTAATTGAGTTTGGGTCTTTTTAGGTAGATTAATTTTAAACTATAATGTTTATTTATGTATTTTTTACGCAATTCTACCTACTATTTTATTATTGTATTTTATGTATACTCTATGTACTACAATTTTAAATAAAGACCTTAAAAAAAAAAAAAAAAAAAAAAAAAAAAAAAAAAAAAAAAAAAAATTGTTCGGCAAAATCCATTAGTGTCCAGCTGATTGAAAAAAGTAAGTAAATAACTAAGTATTAATAGAATGATTCAATAACACTTCAAAATAAGTACCGCACTGCACGAACATAAATATAAGACAAGTAATAATATCAATTACAATATATTATTTTATTTCTGAAGTTTTTATTTAAGTAACTTACGAATTAAATAAGTAAAAAAGGATAATCTGCCTGTGGTGGAAAAAGTTTGCTGCCTTAGTAGGTGCGTCAGCTCTGACTGGCTCTTGGAGCTCATGACCTCAGGTCTGGCCAGCTCATGTGGACGGCACCGCAAAGTCCGGGTCAGGTATTCAAGAAGTCCTGAAACCGTTCACTGTCCGTAGACTGCCTGGGCCCAACAATATCTTGTTATGCTGAATCTGAACAATGAAATAGGTACTTGTACTGTAGACAAAAAAGTCAAAAACTACATCCTTTATTTAATTGTCACATCTTTTTAAGATTTGTTTTATTTTTTACAACGTGTGCTGATTACCTAAGTATATGTCAAGCCTTTTTCTGGCTGAACTATCTCCTGAGGTTGTCTTATGGAGGACTGCATCTGCCTCTTCTGGCTGTGGGTGGACATGCCTGAGACCCAAGGTCTGATTCACTGGTCCAGAGAAGTGTCTGCCCGCTTGGACCACCCTCTATGGCGCCAGTACTCATTCACAGGCTGGGGTGGTGCTGAAAGATGAAATAAAAGAATATTATATTATTATTTAGTATTAATTATTGTGACTAATAAATATAAATATTAAAATATTTAAAAAGTATGTGTCTGTGACTGATCAACAAGACTATGTAAATTATTTAATTTATTATTTCTATTTATTTACTTACACTCTGTAGTGCTCTAAAAGTGATAAACAGAGTGCTGCTGCATTTGAGGACCATGCTACAGGTCCACTGGGCTGCACGGCCTAAAATATTCTTTGGCCTCCACCTTATCCTTGGCATCCAAAGAAAAAATATGAAGTACTGAAATTTGAAACTTTACAAAACTGGATACAATTTTTATTTTACAAATTAGTGAACTCACAAGATTATTTATTCTATACTATTCAATATTTTTTTAAATGTTTTATACGCATAGATGGCTAGACGCCGTTTACTAGAATGTTAAATTGGAGGTTTTGCCACTTTTGGGAATTACTTTTCAAATGAGCGAATTCCCTCGCACTTCCATTGTGCGCGCATCATGAGATCCTGGGGTCATGGCTCTGGCTCAAGACCACAGTGTTGCTGGCTGGCGCCCACCTCTACACACTGCCAGTGGCCACAGGGCTGCTGGAGACATCTGGGAGATGGGGTGTCCACCTCCAGGTCCAGCTCGCTCCTTTCAATAACAAATTATTAGTTGACAAATTAACTTAACTTTTTATGTTACTTGGGGGTAAGTCCTGAGGGTCTGATCTGGCTCTCTCCGACTATCATCTCTTTATGCAAAGAGAATAGGCTAAGCACCCTCTGGGGGTCCGGGGCCTCCTAAGATTCCACTCCTCGCTCCATGTTGATCCGAGCTGTGTCACGAGAAGTCTTCTCACAAATTTCTGTACGACGGCACAGCGGCAGGCCACTCATTAGGAATCATGGATCCTCGGAAGATTTCGGGAAAAACAAACATCAAATTCAATGAAAGAAGGAAAATTCAACTTTATGTTTCAACGTTGTGACGCAGGTTCTCTCTCTTGTTTTCTACTCAATGGGTGGACTTATGAATTCTAAAAGGGCAAAATGGAGATGATTTAAACAAATATTCATTTGCTAATTGATTAAAATAAGGCATTTTATGGAATTATGAAGCATATCAAATTAAAGCTTGATATTTTTATTCATATCAGATAATTTTTAATCTGTAAGACCTTTGAGTGAGGAAGCAGTGAGGAACAGTGAGCTTAAGAAAAACCCTTCATTTAGTCGTACAAAAGGACTATATTTTAAGTTAAAGTGCCAGAGACGAAGTAAAAAGGGAAAGATACTTGATCTAAGCTCTATCAAATCATTGCTATTTTTTTTCTATACTTCAGTCCTTGTAATGTCAAATAATGGATCGAATCAAAAAGTGCTGAAAATTTGAAATCATTGCTCTGAATTATCATAACTTTGAAACATGAATCCATATTCGGAATCAGTGGATAAAACTCTATAAGAATTAGTGAAATTATCAGACTAAATTTTTTGTTGTTTTGTGGCCTGTGTTATCCTAAAGAATAAAGGCCATTTTACAGATTTAATTGACCTCATTACAGATCATTATAAATAACAATTATTAATTACTTAATTATTATTGTTGGGGTAAATACATGTCTTAAAACATAAATAAGCTAGGGAATGCAAAATTATTGTTTATTATTTAAAATCACATCAAAAAGTAGTCACTTTATCATTTCATTTCACAATAGGACGAAAAGGATTTTTAATAAGGGAATATAATTGTATCTAAGGTGGATTACGACAGAAAAATATATTGTCAGAATCCAAGGATAATATTAAATAAGGTAGTCTACAGTAGTCTGTAGCAATGAGCACAAATCTGTCAAATCGACAATGAAGACGTAGTCAGAAACAATTCTGAATGCTATTCATTTTCGAGAGATCCAGAAACACTATGATAAAGTCTAACATACTGCATAATCAGTCAATCAGTGAGAGTAGCCAATTCGTTTTGTATGAAATGCTTTCCGGATTTAATAAAAAGTTATGCGGTAGCACGCAATATCAACTTTAAAAGTACGGTCCAGCACTGATAATTAAAATCACTCCTCTTTACTGGGTGGAGGGAGGTTTGAAAGTAGTTATGGTTGTATATATAATAATAATATTATATTATATATATATATTCTATATATATATATATTATATAATATTATATATATCTATATATATAGATATGGTTCGTATGAAAGTAAAAATATTCATGTAAACAGGACCGTAACTTATGTCTTTTGAGCTGAATTCGAAACTCAAAAGTTCTCGTAAAAGTAGTTCTATTGAGCAAGTGTGCGCAATACAATTAACCCTCTAATCATGAGGATAAAAGTACAATTATGCAATATAAAAGAACTTTCATAATTAAACTATCTGTATTTTACCTTGTGGTTCACCCTTGGGACAAGGTTTAATTAAGGAGTTGTAATTAAGTAGTAACAAAGGGTGAGCAGCAATTATAGTACTGATAAAGTTATTTAAATTGAACGTTATGGTCTTTTTTCTCTTTTTTCGGCTGGTGATAAGCTCTCTCATTTTAGTGTAAATTTGTGTTAAAACTTAAAACTATAATAATAGTTGTGGGCAAATGTCTCTTTCTGGTTGAGGATGCTGTCTATATACGATTTGACCCCAATTATAACTTTTTGATGAAATCAACAAAGGTTTGACGGAAGAAGAAGATTCAGAGTGTGCAGTACCTGGCATTCCTCAGCCAAACGGTCAGTGCCCCATTACGATCATCTATAATTTCCGTACCACCAGAAGAGTTAACTTTATATTCTGAACACTCTGATGATGAGGGTTCGACAGCACCTGTGCCGACAAAAAGTGTAAATCCTGACATCAGTCCATAACATGCTGAATCTAGCGAGTCTTCATGATCACATAGATTGAATTGAACGATTGGGTTCGTGATTTGGATCCGCCTAAGTCCAAGGCCGAGTTGCTTGAATTAGACAGCAACAGTGGAAGCTTTGGAAGCGAATGTTTCCATCTCCAGCTCCCGCACCAGTCAAAAAGACATTGAACCATTCTTTTCCAAGTTAGGAGACCTCGTTTCTGATGGAAGCTCTTGATGTAACTATGATCCCAGGGATTGGCGCCTCTTCATCGACTCATCAAAGGCAAGTTAAAAGCTGTTCTGCTCCATATAGGCAATGTTTTACTTTCTATACCCATGACCACGTTGCTCGTATAGAGGAAACTTACGAAAATATGAAAACACTATGGACATGTGTTGAGTATGATCAGCATGAATGGCTACTTTATGGTGACCAGAAGGAATTGCACATGTTCTTGATCTTCAAGATGGATCCACTAAATACTGCCAGTTTTTATGTGAATGGGATAGCCGAGCTAGAGTTGCTCATTATGTAAGGCGAGACTGGTCAAAGCGCCAATCACTGCAGCCAGGAAGCAAAAATGTCATACACAAAGCACTTATTCATTACTCCAAATTTTGCTGCCACCTTTACAAACTAAACTGGTTTTGATGACAAACTTTGTCAATGGCATAGACAAATCAAAACTTACCATTCAGTGTCTGGGAAGGAAGTTTACAAGGCTGGGCGAAGATAAGATTATGGAATGCGTGTTGATGGACCACAGATTCGTGAGTTTATACGAGATGATTTCCAAAGCTTGCTAGTGGTAGGGGGGGAAAGCAGCATAGGAAGACTTCAAAGAAATAGTTACAGATTTCCTTGGAAACGATCATGAGAAAACTATGAAGAACTCGTAGGAAACTTGTTGTCAGCTTATGCCAAACGGGGATGAAACACATCCCTCTACTTTATCCACCCTCACCTAGATTTTTTTCTAAAAATTGGGGATTTGTGAGTGATGAGCATGGGGAGCGTTTTCACCAAGACATTACAATGATGGAGACATCAAGGGAAATGGAGTCCATCTATGATTGCAGACTTTTGTTGGGACATTGAGCAAGATGCGACGTCAAATGAGTAAAACGAATACAAAAAAAAACAGAAAACTAGGTATATGGTTATTAATAATCAAGTATACTCATGTGTTTAGTAAGTATCTCCTTTGATGTTGGAAATCCTATGTATATAGCAATATTATTTAAGCGTTTTGTGAAAAAAAAAATATTTAAAATAAATATGTCTAGAAAATAAGAGCTTATCAAAAAAATTAGATGTAGGATGGGAAATCAGCGCAAAAAAAGTTAGTAGAAATTGGCTAATATGATTCCGGAAGCAAACGACTTTGTGGACTGTCAATCCAGCACTGTAAAATGTAGCGTCAATTTCTTCGTTCTTCTTTTTCTCGAGGGTATTTTTGTCACGTAGCTTTTTTGAAGTGAAGCATTTTCCGCGCTATTTTTTACTTTGTATACCTAATCTTGCGGGCTAAGTCGGGGGTCTCATGGGGTTTAATATACGCTTACACTTTTTAGGGGGGAAAAACACGCGGCCTAAGAGTTTTATACACCTTAGCCTTGGTTGTTCTGCCAGGAGTACTATGGGATAAAAATCAACCGCCGACTCTTATAAGGTGGAAAACATCCGGCCTAAGATTTTTGTATACCCTAATTTAATGGATTGCGCCGGCCTCAGCCGGGTGCCCCATGTGTTCGAAATCTACAACAGACACAGATGTAGGTCTGAAAACCACTTAACCTGAGTTTCTTTTACACCTAAGAGGACCAAAATTACCCACGAGAAAAAGAAGAACGAGGAAATTGACTGACTATAAAATAGCAAGCGGGGTAAATACCCACGACAAAAAAACGGCTATAAAAAGGTCCACGACGAATTTATGCGCGATAAAATTACTGGACACCGTCCAGACCGCCTGGTTGTTCTGTCCTCTTTGCGGAGCAAATTTTTTGAAAAATTAAATTTGTCTCATCGTGGCATATTGAAAATGAAGGCCCTGGCAAGATGCAAATTAAATTTTTGGCCTGTAACAATTTGAATGGTACCCCTATTGGGGCGTACCTTCACCATTAAGACGGGCAACCAACCTCTCAAATTCATCCTAAACCCAAAAAAAGAATTGCCTTCCGTAGTCACCGCCAACCTGTCACTCTATACCCTACGCCTAGCCATGTTCGACTTTGACATAAAACATGTAAAACTCCTCTCTCATGCAGACGCATTCTCTTGGGGCCCTGTGGACGACGACCCTGAGGCTATCCTTGACACCACGGACAAACTCATGTGTTTTGCCATGTCTACGCACAGCTCAAATCCTTTGAGCTGCATAATGCAACGATGAATATCGTTGTGGCCGCCTGGACAGACGATTGGTCCAGGATAACACTCGATTCCTTCATTAAAAGACACCACCAGCTATCCCTAAAAGATGACTTTCTATTTTGGGGGTCCGCCTGGTCGTTCTATCTTCTCTGCGAGTAAATTTCTTGAGGAACTACATTTGTCTCATTCTGGCATAGTGAAAATGAAGGCCCTGACAAGATTCAAGTTTTAGTGATCTACTGATGAAGAGAGAAGAGAGTGTCGTCTTGGTAAACGCGACAAGAAAATGTTCCTGCCATTCGAATTCACTCCCTTTCAACCGTGTGTTGAACGTGTACACATTGATTATGCAAAAGTGAGGTGCAAAGATTTACTCGTCCTGGTCGAAGCTGGGTCCAAATGGATCGAGGCGGCGTATATGACCCATACGTCGTCAGCCGCCACTCTCAATCAATTACTCTCATGGTTTTGCCGATTGGGACTCCCCAGGAACATTCACTCGGACAATGGCCTCAATTCACGAACCAAGTCTTCCAGTCAAATCTCAAAGAATGGAGGGCGGTGCATTCCTTTTCTCCTTCTTACCACCCTCAATCGTATAACCAAGCTGAACGTGCAGTTCGCACTGTGGAGGAGTTGAAGAGCCCGACGAATGACAATTTTTCGTGAACGGCAACAAGTCTGATTCACAAAATAATAATAATAAATTGTGAGCAAGTTTGTAATCAAGTTAATGTCAGGGGTTGATATCCAGTCAAAATATTGTTAGAATGAATGAATTTCCATATTTTTGGAAAGATGATCATCGACCCTCAGATCAAGAAGCATTATAAGAACATGTTGTCCTCAAACTGATGCAGCCGTTTCTAGGAGATGGTCACGACCGTAACAACTTACTATTTCTTTAGTTCCGTAAAACTTGCGTAAAAACTGCCCAACAAACGCACCTGCATTGTAGATATAGTAAATCATATCGAAGAGAAATTCCTCTTCAAATCAAATCTTCCAAGGGGTCTATGAATTCATCAACAATATTGAACAGCAATAACATGAAATTGACTCTATATGTCAGAACAAGCCTTACTGAAAAGTGTAAATTCTAAGTACAGTGCAAAATATATGACAATATAACTGAAGGAAAGGATAAACTATCAGAAACAATAGTCAATGACAAAAATGATTAAAAAACAGGGCTGATATATTAGATATAATGGTCCGATTCTATGTACGTCTCATAAGTCTCTTCGAGGGTATGGTCTCTACAAGTCTTCTAAAATGCATCGAATTATGCAAGAATACATATTGTATAAAGAAGCTACAGGATTGAAAAGTTGGCATTTTTGTTACAACTGTTAAATGAGTATCAGTCGAAAGAAGACATGGTGGGTTTTAGAGGCAATGCTGATGATTCTATAAATGATGAGGATGGAGTGGAAGCAACAAAAACCAGACAGTGGTAAGAGATAAATTGCACTCAAAAGTAATGAAACAAATCTTCACTTTGATGCTGCAAATTTATTAAAGTTGCGTGTGGTTCTTTCATTGCTGTGACAAAAATATATGTAAGAAATGGAAGTAAAAATAAAAAAAGATAGAAAATAAAGTATCAGCTTCAAATCTATTATCTTTACAAATACCAATTTTGTGCAACATATAAAATTATCACATAAATTGAAATTAATATTAAATTCATGATAACAAAGAGGCTTCCTCCTGGTTTAAAAACAATATTAGCAATTTGAACATGGGAGTCAAACTGATCCCATGGCTTGAAGAGGAGGAGAGATTACACTGACCGCACTCGTGTCTTCTTCATGGATCCATGGCATTGTCAAATCCTTAAAATGGGCTGCTTCTATTCCGCATTCGATCGAATTAAGCATTTTCTCATACTCAAAAATGAATACCTTCTTGTTTGCTCATACCTGTCGATAAATGGATCATCACTCTGCATATCAGACGTAGAAAAAGACAGAAAAAATGTTAGCAAATGAATGATGTTTAAATGTGTGTTTGCACGAACATTTTTATTATCTTTAATCATTAGCAATTTAAAAATTAATAACAAGGATTCTCAATTTCTTACCGGGCCGGCACTTCATTTTCAGATGCTCGCGGGTGAAGCTAAGGGGTCTATGACGTCTTAAATTATTATTTATTCATAATAATCCTATGATTACTTCGATTAGTATGATTTGTACTCTATGACGGTACATTATTTTTATTATAATGATAAAACTTTTGGCTAGGGATTACTTTAAACCCAACATGAAATAAAAAAAGAGAGAAAAACAGTTATGTCGATTAGAAAACATGGAGATATATTTCTTGTATCTCTCTGGCATCTCTTTTATTAGTGTATCAAATTAATCACAAACCTCTCCCTTTTTTCTATTATAATAAACTGTTGCTATTATTATTTTTGCATTATCATTAACAGCTTGTTTTTCAATCTTGATGAGGAACCCTGATATGAAAAACTCAAGCTGTTTATTATAATGCAATAATAAAAACACCACCAGCTTTTGGTTTATTTTCTTTAAAAATGTTATTAATCATTTTACAAAAGGGAGTGGTTTGTTCCTCTCGTCCACGAGTCCTGTAGAATAAGTAACTCCAGACACAGGAGGGAACTCCGTATCAAAATTCCTCCTCCAGAATAGAAATACTTATGCTGCTTAATATAAGGCAATAATAATAATAATAGCTCATTAATAATAGAAAAAAGGAGGAAGTTTGTGATAAGTTTGATACAATAATCAAAGAGAGGCAAGAAAGATGTCTCTATGTTTTCTAATTCACAGCATTTTTTTATATTTCTATGTCATGTCGGGTATAAAGTAATCCTTGCAAACTTTAAACGCGAGTGGAAAGATGAATTTGTTTATCAATACATCTGGATCATTAGCTAGGTTGGTCATAATAATTATTACTGTTGAGTAATTAACAAATAAATAACGCCTTCAAAGCATGAATATCGGTTTGTTTATAGAGTAGGGTGAGCCTAAATGGTTTTTCGATGAACGTAGTCAAAGGCTGACGTTAGGAGAAGGACCTGAGATAGCTTCTCTTGATGCATGGAGACCGCTGACAAAAGCTTTGAGTCCATAGATCTTCATCAATGTTCAGGTAAAAGGGTGACCTGTAAAATAGAAGAAGCATATATAAAATTAAATTATGAATAAATGTAAAAATATTAATAAAAAATATTCTAAAATCTTCTGTTTCAATTTTATCGAACAATCTAAATCATACAATGTTCTTGATGAATCAATGCTATGAAGAAGAAAGGGAATTGAGAAAAGGAGCTTTAAGCATGAATATTAATTGTGTTACGTCTTTATGGGTCAAGTTACATCTATCAAGGGAGAAAGTGAGCCGGAACGGTCAGAAACGTTGTACCGGCAAAAGATTCTAGGCCATTACAGCGTTCCGCTAAAAGAAGAGGGTGAAAGTGATTTAGGATTGGAAATAGTATGTGTACATGGAGATGAAACATTTATAACAGCAGCATCATATAACACATATTTTTGAATATAGATTATTTGAAATAAGACATTATAAATAGAGAATATCATAAAGAACTTTGAATCATTTTGCCCTTGCATCTATAATAGACACATGAAAATATCCTTGTAGCAGATTCAAGACTAACTAGAGGCATAATACACTCAGAGAGTGTGTACCTCCGCCGATCCCCACAACATTCCTATTCAAACATTCTCCCTTTCACACGCCCGATTTTCTATCTCAATCATTGTTTCCTCTCTGTTAGCACATTTTGCATATTAAAAAAAGCACTCAGAGATGGGAAGACGGAGAAGTTTAAGCTACGTCACTGGGTTAACATAGTCCTGAGTGATATATGAACAATAATACGTCAATGAATATTTTTTTTAGCGTTTGTTCTTTCCTACTCCCTGAATAGAGACCCCATTTCATTAGTATTTTGTCATTTTACATATTAAAAAAGCACTTAGAGATGCCAAAATTTAATCACTTGTTTCCTTTGGCATTTCCAACAACTCCACAAAGTTTCATTCGAATCCGTTCAGTACTTTTTGAGTTATCCTTCTGACAAACAAACCAACAAACCAACAAACGCCAGTGAAAACAATACCTCCTTCGGCGGAGGTAATAATAATATTGTAGGCAGAGACAATTAATTCCTCGTTAAAGAAGGGTCCTTTAGATGCTAGTGAGTATATCAACTACAATATCGGATTTTGAAAAATACATCAAGGTATACTGGAAAAATATAGTACATCCACATTGTCATGAGATCTGACTTTTCGCTTGCTGGTGATTTTTAATCACGGCACACCGGCCAAACAGAAGACTAACATTTAATAATGTTCTAGCTTACGTCATATATAATCTATAGTTAAAATACATTTTTGATGACGTGAATACTAACTATCATAAGATTGATGCAGGCTTATGAGTGGCATTATTATATTTAATCGTCCGTTACAAGTCCGTTCATGTTCCGTGCTACAATGAAATGTTATTATTATAAAATTTAAAGTATTTCTTATTTAAGTATTCATTCTAGCTGAGAGGAATGATTTAGAAATAAATATTTTACCATTTAAAGAAGAGGCATTTTGTTTCATCTCCGTGTTAAAAAAAGTTTTTCTTCACGATAGAAATAGAAGTTAACGGTTATTCATTGGATAAAGACACTAATTCCTGTGTGATGAATTTAAATGAACAATTAAATAGATGTTTCCATATCGTCCGTCGGAATTGGAATTACTCATGGATAATTGGCATGTTTGTAGATTATTAGTATTGGCGGTTGATTTTTCTACGATACCGATATATTTTTTTCCTTGATAAAACTATAGAATACCGATATTGATAAAATTATTTTTGTCCATCAGTAAGATTAAAAAGTTTTTAGTAACAAAATCTTGATATCATCAGAATGAATTGAATCTGAGAGATGAATTGAATGGGGCTATCGATCGATAATCGTTATTTCATAGTGAAGGCAAATTACTTATATTAGCTATATAATACTGCTACCCCATTGCATTATTTTTGTCAATCGATAGCGGTAGATTAAAAAGCGTTTGATATATAAATATTGATATCTCCAAAATGAATTGCTATGAATTTTTGACGCCATTCTTGGATAATAATTTAGATATCTCTGTACAACTTTTGACAAACAAACAAGTTAGCAAAAGTATATTTCGAAAATATTTATATTAGTTCTTAGTAATCAATTTAATTATTGAACGAGAACAAAAAATTATTAATAAGTTAATAAATATTTGTGACAGATTTCATCATTTAATAGAATCGAAATATTATGTGACTAATGTACTTGTATCACTAATTTGAAGTGTCGGAAAAACTTGGTTGAAAGAAACAGCAGAGAGGATTCTAGGAACTAAACATGTAATGATCCGCATCATTTATTGGAGGGAACATACTGTTGGATCTCTGCGCAAATAAACTTGGGTTAGGAGTCCTTTACATCCGTGCCCAAGTTCCGCTTCGAGAAAACCCCGATGACTCATTTTATCTACATATTGAACTCAGATCAGAATCTGAAGCGGACGCAAGAGATAAATAAAGAATGAAATTAATATAACCGTCCATGTTTCCCCCTAAACCTCTCCAATAGCTGTCTTCGTAGGTTAAACTTTATCATGAGCCTTTATTAATATGATATTGACTTAATATGGAAGAAAAAGGCAAAAAGCAAACTATTTTTATTTAAAAATATTCCCAGATAGTCTTACAGCAGCGTAAAATTTACCGGGCTTATATTTATCATAAAGTATGATAAATAGTAATTGTAGGCCACAGTGATGCGTAACTTCTTATAAATTTTTCTCCCTATTCGAGTCATGCATTACAATAAATAATTCAAATTGTGACCTTCGATCTAGCCAAAACTTAACATAAATATTTACTGATATAAAGAATTACAGAATTTCTTTAAATCCTTTTATTTGTTGAATAGTTTCTTAAGTTAAAAAATATTAAATGATATGATAATCGATGGCCTTTTTAAAATTGTATAAATTGCTTAATATCCTCTATATTTCTACATATAAAATAGTTATTATTACTTCATCTAATTCTTTTAATAGTTTTGTCCAACATTTCAATAACTTATACATGTCCTATTATACCTATATATTAATAGTCAAAATTCCTATGAAAAATTACTTGACGATTTTCATAAGAAATAATTACAAAATTTATTAAGAGCTCTTAGGCTCATTATCACTTTACCCCGAATCCTGTCGAAGGAGATGTTGAACCCGGGAAGACCCTGAGATTCTCTCCGAGCCGATCTTTAAGTTGAAGAGACTATTGACTAAGGTGGGTCGAACTTCGTAGAGAATATCGTTACTTTGGTAGGAATTGAGCTTGTTTTCCTATAAATACAGAATATAATAACGTTAAGGCTTGGAAGACTAATTCAATAACCAAGGTTGGAGTATTCACAAAGTAACTTCCGAGGTTTAGTAAGGGACCTCATAGCAAAATATAACATAATGTTGCAATATTTTGATGCTGCAATTTATCGTATCTCTATATTACTAAATATTAGTAATTTCATTTTATTCATTTTCCGGGAACTTTTTCCTAGAGTTTTCCAACTTAAGGCATTTAAAATAAGAGTACCACCTTGTTTTATTGCATACAACCATTAAAATAAGTTTAAGTATGTGTATTACATAACCCAAAGAAACAGTAAATGGAACAATAGATAAATAACATACTTACAGAATAACAAGATTATAAAATGATATTTTTCCAGAGAAATTTTATCAACGGCCTTTATTTATCCCTTCAAAACGTTAACACAAGTATAATGGTCCAAACTTGTTTTTTGCTTTATTTCATATAATTATTGAATACAGTAAGATACATAATAATAAGTTGACCTGTAGCTAAGTGTTTTTCTTTTAATTTAAAAATAATTTGAATCATTGTTTCATCATATTATTTAATGTTTATTTATGTATTTTTGATGTTCCCAATATATTTTTGATGTTTCCCAATATATTTTTTGATATTTAATTGGGCACTTTTATTATATGTTTCAAATGTTTAATTATTTGTTTTAATGTTTAAATACATAATTTTAATGCTTAAATATATACTTTTAATTTCTTATATGTATTTCAAAGGTCTAATTAAATATTTTAAGGGTCTTATACTATATAAATTTAAAGGTTATGAATTTAAAGTTTGATTTTATATTTTAATGTTTAGTATGTTTTTATATATAATATGATTGATTGTTTGATATGTTTTATTGTTAAATATGTTTTAATGTTTAAAGTATTAATTTTTTGGTGTTGAATATGGTTTAATGTTTAAAATGTTTAAATGTTGAATTATATGTTTCAAATGTACAATCAAGTAATTTAATGTTAAATGTTAAAAATAGTATAATAAACGGCTAAATATATATTTCTTAAGTACAATTATGTATGTATTTTAAAGGTCAATGTACTTATGTATTTTCAATGTTGAATGATATGTCTCAAATGTATATTCAAGTTATTATAATGTTTAACATTGTATTTTTAGTGTCATATGTGTATTTCTTATATTTCATTTGTATTGAAAAGGTCAGGATAATAATGTATTTTCAATGTTGACTCCTGGATTCTGTACTGATACACGTTATTTTTATTAAATTAATTTTATGTCATTATATGTTGTTGTATGCTTTTTATGACATAAAAATTGGGAAATAACTACTTTACAACAACATTTACTTCAATAGATATATAAGCTCAAATAAAATCTAAACAGGGTATGCCGCCAACTTGAGGATTTATGGTAATTCAATGGACCTCCAAGGAATTGGAATATCAGCAGTGTCGCTCGATATATAGCATTTGTCCTGAAGATTTCGTCTCTTTCACAAAATTATTTTTTCTTTAATTTCACAATGGAGAGTAAACAAATATCCTTATTTTTAACACTATCCTACGTTACTTCGGTACTCTATATTTTCGATGGAAGTAATATTTGCTGATAATCTCTTGCAACTCGAAGACTTAACAAAGTACTCCAGTTTACTTCATAGATATATAAAGATATAAAGAGCTGATTTCCCAATTGCAGAGAAACAGCCTTCTGTTGTTTCTGTGTGTTCAAAATAAACAAAGAAATTTGTACTACGTCATCGTAAGCTGATCATAGAGATAGAATTTACCTCTATGATCAGCTTACGATGACGTAGATCAAATTACTTTGTTTAGTTTGGGCACAGGCGACAGCTGAACGATATTTTCTGCTATTGAAGGGAATCAGCTCTCATATATTTATATCTCTATAGTTTACTTACATCCATAGAAGAGACGCCAGAGTTCATTTCCAGTAGAAGGGTAATGAAGGTGACATTAAGTGTATGAAGAGCCACACGGAAGGGAATAGAGGCATCTCGAGACGTGATGGGAGCTGATTTCTCTTGGACAAAGAATGAGGACTTGAAAAAAAAAATGATTGAAAAATATACTAAATGAATGTAAATTATTGTAATAAAAATATGATTTAAAATAAAGGACAACTCTATAATACATTATTATTTTGGACTATACAAATGAATGGTTAGAAGGAGAGAGAGCTCAGTGCATGTTGAAGGGGTTAAGTTCGACTCCTCCGAGATATACTGATCAACCTCGTTTAAAGTTGTCCTTTATACAATACTTCTAGTGCACTATACTTGGTATCCCATCATTTGTTTAAATAAAAACCTTGTCGATGAGAAGAAAAATAACAGGTTTTGGGTTCGATGAACGGATGCTTACAACTCAATTCTTCTTATAGAAAATTGGTATATCATCAACCAAATAGGCAAAAAAAACCTGAAGGATGTGAAGTACAAAATGTATAGTAAAAGAATAGTTAATTTCAAATGATTTCTTCATAAATACCTTTTCTCTCAAAGAGTTGTATATAAATACCCAGGCTTGTGAAAACGGAACGCAAAATTGAACGGCGTTCAGCTGAAACGCACGTCAGTCAATGAAACGGAACGCTACTTTTTTTGAACGCTGAACGTTGAACGCAAAAAAAGGGTTATGCGTTCAGCGTTCATTTTTTCCAACCATTTCTTGGACTTTT
>CP045906.1:12127075-12155739 GCA_013387185.1 Caligus rogercresseyi | reverse complement strand
TCTCAGGATTCTCAAATGACAAAGTCAATGAAAAGAAATAATTTGGTGCGTTAAAAATGTTCGAATTGATGTTCACTCTTCCTCAACAGCCACGAGTGAATTCTTGCTTTATTTCACAATACTAACTGGGTTTTTTTGATTCACGTCATCCTTTCTGACCCCCATCATGTACCAACATACGACTGTTTTCCTTACTCAGGTTGGTTCAAAGCAGATTATAGGCAATGGTAATCCTACCTTTTTTGTACTGCGCGAATATGACCTTGTAAAAGAGTTGCATCACAAAGCATAAAAGTAATAGTAGCAAGATCTATTATTTTTTTAAACATATATTGGAGTAGGGAAACTCGAACTCCAAAGCAGCAGAGGTTTGCTATGAATACTTCCTATGACATGATTGGATGTTGGTGCTCATTTATTAGCCCTGATATTAGTGTTGTAATAAAAGGGGTGCAATTTTAGTATTATTTATTTGATCGTAAAAGCCTTATTTATTTCTTTTTATACTATCTTTACTTATGCACTTATTTTTATCTGTCATAAATATATATATTTTTAAAGAAGGATTTAAAATTACTCATTGGGCAGTTATTTCTATGCCTGAAATGGTTCATTGAATACGCTTATACAATATGTCTTCTTATACACGAAAAGAATTAGTGGATAAATAGCCTTTAAAATATTGCGGAGAAAGGTGAATTTCGTCATGAGGCGTTTTTTTTTGCTCTTGTTGTCATTTTACCTGGTTCGCAGAAAGTCTCTTCAGCCTTCAATGGGCGTAGCTGTGAGTAGTAGGCAATATGGATAAAGCAAAATATTTTATTCAATTACACTTGGATACATATGGATATAAATATATCTTAAAAATATCATTCAACCTCAAAAAGAGGGAATGGAAGGTTCTTAATATATAGAGGGCAATGTAATATATATATATATATATATTCGTATCTATATCTTAATGAAGGTCAAAGCTAGAAACTAGGGTTTTTGTTAATAATCTATTGTTTATAGAACAGATACAGTGTGGCTAAGCAAATCGTGAACAGAAAAGACAAAGGCAAACTTCATCAATATTCTTAATAAGTACAAGGGGTAGGGCACAGAGATTTAGAACATTTATTAATCCAACTTATAGTAACCTTATAGTTCAAAATGGCCACCATTGGCTTCAGCATGGCCTCGATCCGGGGCCTGAAGGCCTTGCAGGTCTTGACAATGAAGTCTACGGACATCTCGGCCCACTCCTTCTCAACGGCGGCCTTCAGGGCATCCACACTGCATGGGGGATGCTACAGGCCTTTCTCTCCACGACGCCCCAGATGCCAAAGTCAAGTGGATTGCAATCCGGGCTTGATGGTGGCCACATGGACATGGCCAGAATGTTGCCAAGTTCTCTCACACCACTTCTGGGTGATCTTGGCCTTGTGCCCAGGAGCGCTGTCCTGTTGGAAAACTTAGTTGCCCTCAGGGTAGGTAGCACCCAACCATGGCTTGACCACATTTGCATGACCTCCAAGTACTCTTGGTGGGGGAGGCCTCAATGGTGTCCGAGAGGTCGGCCAGGAACTCTGCCGTCCTCTTCTTGTTGTGCCCACCACTACCAGGTTCCTTCCAAGGTCTTGCCCTCATCTTTGAGCTTCTTGACCTTGGAAACGAGCCCCAAGGAGCAGGGGATGAGCTCAGCAAATCCTGAAGTCCATTTGGGCGTCGAGCAAGGCAGAGACCGAATCCTTTTCTCCTCCATTGTCACCGTCGTTTGCCAAAACACAATGCATTCAAAACAAAAGCTGTTTGTTTTTGTCTGTTTTTTTTGCCCAGTGAGTAATAAGGCAGGAAAATTCAAATTGCAGTCGCTACAATGCATTAAAATCCTGTTCAGATTTCTTAGCCACACTGATTATGTTCGTAGATTGTTACTACCCAGAGGCATAACGTGATGAGGCTCGACGCGTCAGTCAGATTTATAGGTTATGAATGATGACGTCAGAGCCTCTCGCTTCCATAGCTCTCATCGCCTATTCCTCTCACGGAGAATAGAGAATGTTAAAAAAAATAGAAAATACAATGAGTACGAATGGAAATCTGGAGCTTAGCCTTGGTGCTTACAAATTATATGACTGTTTTTGGCCGTGACAAAGAGAGAGGGGTAAAGAGAGGGATAGAAGAGAGAGAGAGAAAAAAAGTTTCTCTCTCACTTTTCTTTCTCCCTCTCTTCCCCCCTTTCTCTCTCTCTTTCTATCTTTCCTTATATCCCTCTCTTTTTCACGGCCAAAACAGTCATAGAATCTGTAAGCACCAAGGCTAAGCTCCAGATTTCCATTCCTAACAATGGCTTAACGTTAGCATTGATATGAGGTTGGAGACAGTTTATGTATAATCATGGACTCCAGAATAAAGGGATTATGTTTCCTCATATCTCTGGTTTTATATGTAAGGAAAGAATCAAGGCATAGAAGATTATTTTATTTCTTATCAAAGCAGAATTCTCTACTAATGAATACTAATATAAATTACAGGGATAATGAACGGCAATACCATTATGATGATAAGAAACACAAAATACTATGCTACACACACGGATATATAAAAAAGTATCGATAGAGCAAAATGAAAACCAAAATATTTATCATATATCTTTCAAGTATCAATTTACACTGGGAAGAAACGTAAATGTGACCAAAAAAATTATGTTTAACACATTAATTGATTAACTAAGGATGAGTTGTAGATGTACCTTTTGTCGAACTCTAAATGTTGATTGGGGAATTGGGGATTGAAGATGGTGTCGTTGTTGTTGAGAGTCGAAATCGCCTTGTGGCTCATTCTCAATTTGAACAAAAGTCGATTTCGATTAATTGAGGGTAACGTATCAGAGGACTGTTAGCGTTTTGTTTAGCTTACTACTCGGGCTGTTATTCTCTTTGGCTTCCTCTGGCTTCTTTTTATCATGAAAGACCAGATTTTCTAGAAAAATATTTATTAGCTTGTTAGCTCAGTTGCCCAAGAAAGTAAAAGGGTTTTCCACCAGTCTTATTTACAAGTATGACATATTAGTTGGAATAAGAAATAAATTGTAGTCGCAAACTCACCACTTTTTTCTTCAGTAACTAATTTTTCGTTTTACATATTATTAGGATCCATTTATGGACACACAATAAATATGCATTTTGCCTTAAGTATGAGTAGTTGCTTTATTAAAATAATAAAATAAAAGTATCATATCCTATCTCTGAATTGAGTTTACGCCTCAACAACAGATGTGATGCCCATTGCATAATACCAACGGCTTCTTAAAATTCACCTTATTTTATGTCACCCAACTATGGCCTAGAAGAAAATCGCCATTTGCTGTCTTAATATCAGTCAACAATTAAACTGTTACTTTTTTTACTCTTTCTTATCTCTGGCATTACTGACAGCAGATTTCTACTACCGATAACTTTTGTTCTCTTAAATAAAGATTGAAAATTGAGTACAATTGATTTTTTAAATCAGAATCTCCATTAGTCGAAATTAATTATGCCCAAGATATTGATATATTTCAAGGGGATTGATATTATGATACCTAGAGATGTGCAGTATGGTAGCACTGAAATTCGGAGTATTACTAGGCTTTACATTGTTGGGGAAGACAGCAACAGAAAGAACTAAAGAAAGTGAGATTTCATACTTTTTTAATGATGAAACGGGAGGGAAGATGGCATCGCACTCCATATATGTATATATATATATATATATGGCTGTGGATGATTTAATACCGATTGACATAGAAAGAGAAAAAAACTGAAAACATAGAGACATCTCTGCCTCTCTTTTATTATAGTATTAAACCTCACAAACTCTCCTTTTTCATAACAAGGCTGTTATTATTGTTATTGCGTTACATTAAACAGCTTGAGTTATTAACTCTAGAGAACCTTGATACAGAGTTCCCCACTGTGTCCGGAGTCACTTATTTCGACAGATTCCTGGACGAGAGGAACCATCGTCTCTTGTCGGGACTAGTTCTTAGATAAGTAGTTCAATGCCTCCCTCGTCACAAGGCTCTCTAGGCTTCCTTCAAAGATTATTAATTCTCTTAGCATGCCGATTTGACGACGAAAGTGAAGGAGAAGACAGTAAGACCGCCCCTCATAATTCATCTAGAAGATAAAAGAAACGCATCAAAAGTATTGAATTTTTTTGTAATAAATGTAAAAAATTATAAAATAATTAGTAAAATATTTAGAATATTTTTTTTACAAAGAGATCAATCCTGTCATTTTGCTTTTTATAAAAAAGGAAGAGGTTTGTGAGGTTTAATACTATAATAAAGATGGCCAGAGAGATGTCTCTATGTTCAGTTTTTTTCTCTTTCTATGTCAAGTCGGTATTAAATATCCATATATATATATTATTCATCTGTTGCGTCAGTCACTGTCTTTCCCAAACAATATAGAGCAAACAAACTACCCAAATTGAAGCTCTACCATACGTTTCTTCGGCACTTTATATTCTCTATTATTGATATCACTGGCAATCAGTTAATTGCGAAAATATTCCTATTAGCAGAGCTGGGATTCGGTACCGCCGATTCGGTATTCGGTATCGATATATTTATTATATATCTACAGTATCGATCGATATTCGGTACGGTAGATTTAAAAAGAGAGAGAAATTTATTTATGTATCTGCTGTGACTTCTTCATATGCATTTAGTATCGGACAATTTATAACAAAAGACAATGAATTACATAATTTGTTATAATTTTTAGACTTTATTTGATGTTAAATACATGCTATTTTTATATAAATCATATATGCACTCGGATATTGAAGATTTGGAAGGCAATAGAAACAAATATTTTGCTTAACTGTCTTTTGTTAGTCGTTGTCCGATATTAAATGCGCTTTTAGCTCCGGAGTTGTTAACTTATTTTGCACAGTTCAACTTCTCCACACACCAGATAACAACAACGCTTCCCGTTATAAATACCGATTTACATTCGGTAGTTGCAGCGGCTATGCCTATTAGACACAACTACTAATACCGGCAGTAGATTTTTTTCTATTCCATCTATGCCATGATTTCCTTGTTAACTTATAGAGATATAAATCATAGTACAAGAGTGCAGCCAACCCCTATTCCATTTTGTTTGAGAATGTAAACGAAGGTCAAGAGAATGAATTGATCTGTCTGCATGAAGAATTGTTTCACCTCTCTCTCTCTTCTTCCTTCTATGTACCATGCCTTTTTTCATTCTTTTGCTTCTTCTTCTTTTTTTATGTACTACTCATGTGTTGAGTTAGGTCAATATAACCAGGTATGGGGATTGCTGAGACTGAAATTAGTTGGTTGAGTGACGTCAAAGGATGATTTGTTATTTATTTAAATTATATTTAGGGACAACCCAAAGATAATAGATAATACAAGATGCGCAGAACGCAATGTTTAGATTCCTCTGATTAGAAAAGAAGAACTGAAACGTCACACATGACGTCACATTATCGATTTGTTATGATTCATGGCATAAAAATATCTATATTCTCTTTCTTTTTTCTCATTATCTTTCTGTCCGTTTGATAGAAAGGACTACTACTTTTATGGACTAATGAAAAATATAAATAATCAAACCTTTTCAGATGTTAATACATTGGCTCAGTTTCGGCCTGAAAATTGAAAATAATGCAAATAACATATTATTAAACCAATTTCATTTTTTTTCTCCTGAAAATCATGTGAATGTAGTTACGCAGAGTCCTAAAAATCTTATTTTTTATATGAAATTATATACGAGGTTGTGTGGCTTCATCGATAATAGTCCAGCATATTAGTATTTATTATTGTTATTTATTTAGATGGTGTAGGTATTAGATATACAGGCAAATCGTCTAAGTGATGACGTCACATTTTTTTATTGGAAATATCCCTCTTTGTTACATGAGTTCAAATAAGTTGACATAAATTTTATTCTCAATTTATTATATTCATTTCTTCACACCCGAAAACGTGTTCCTGTGGCTTTTTTTAAGATAACTAAGTACCCATTAGTCTTCTCAAGCAGCAGAAAAGGAGATCAAGAAAGTGGTTCACCAGTGACGTCACCTTTGTTAATAGCTGGAAAACATAGTTAACTTCATAAGTGGACTTTAAGAGATAAGAAATATTACTAACGGGGGGTGATTGCCTTAGAATCATTCCGATCACCCTCCCCCTCCCTTACTCACATTTTTTATACCAATGTACATATAAGCCCCCGTTAAACCATTTCTATGTAACAACCGTACTAAATCTTGTTAATTTAAAGTGCATAATGTTATAACAGATCGAAATATAGAATTGCCAAGTGGCTATTTAAAAAAAAGTTATAATCATGAGATACTTGCGGTTATATTTTATATGTTAGTTCTGTATTTTAAAACTTTGTAGTCAAAACGAATGGCGAAAAACAGGTTGATATTTTTAATTGATATCCTTTTATATACAAATAATGTTTAAAAATTTGCTGTTCCAAACTTCAACTTCCTTTGATTCACTGCATGTTTCTGAGTTCCAAAACTTATGGCAATGTTATCAAAATTAATATATATAATGCAAGGAAAACCTAATATTTTTTAATCCTTAGATATATAAATATATATAGTGCTTACCAAATACATAAAAAGAAGGTCGGGGGGATCAAAGGACCGAGACGGGCGATATCTAGGATTTTGAAGCAATTGAAATTTTCATATAGTTAATATTGGGCTTCTTGACTAATAATAATTTTTGTGAAGGTTTTGTTTCCATCCTCTCATTTTGATGAACATGTCAACTATCGAATTTTCAGTATCTTATAAGCCTGGGATAACTATATTTTTTTCATGTGCCCGTACTGCATATTTATTTAAACAGCCTGGGATAAATAAATCGGGATCAATGCATCTAGATAATCTTTCATTTTTGTGGGGCATCGTTTCAGAAAACAAATAATCTGCCTTATCTATTACTTTTTATTTTCCACCTGATTTACAATAGAAAATGACAACACAAAAATGAGCCGGTATTGTCTCAATAAATATTTGATTGATTTAAGTAAAACTCTTTTGTTACATTTGTCATTTTCAATTGTAAATCTGGTGGAAAATATTTTATATATATATGAGACTATTTATTCACTGAAAATTACCCTTTATAATACAAGGCTGTATTGATGAACCGGCTTTGTCATTTATCCGATTTTAAAAATAATTTAGAAGAAGCAGACTATATGTTTGTATTTCTATACCCTGACTGCCTGAACTTTTTATTAATATGTTGATCAAGTGATATAAGCCGCTTACGTTTCGTATTAAAAGGTAAATTTATTTACTCCGCTGAGTACCTTGGAATTTGTAAAACAAAAAAAGAAGAGAAGAAAGACATACAGGACGGTCCTTCATAAATGCTGGCCAGCCACACCATTATTTCTCGCTACCGATTTTTTTTTTGCTGCTTCTTACAAGCGAGTGTGTGTATTTTGTATGAGCAGGAAATAACAGTTGATATTCAGCAGTGCTTGGAAAGACACTGACTCTTTCGGGGTTTTTATCATTCGTTTACTTAACGTCTTTTTTTCCTTTTTGTATATCCATTAACAACAAAAACTATTCACAGTTAGTGGCCGTCTTTCCTGTTTCTCAAAGGAGTCCCCGAGACGGATCTCTGGAAGTGGTACCAGAGTCATGGCGCCAATTCTCAAGTTTGGATCCAGTCCGGAGGTCATACAAAGCACCATCAACAAACTCGTGGATGACAATGTGGTTACGATTTTCTCCAAAACGACTTGCCCCTTCTGTTATAAGGTAATAACAGCAAGAATAATTGACTTAGAAAGGAAGGCTTTAAAAAGAAGACTATAAAGAGAGTCAATTTTGCCTCCACACTGTAAGATGAAATAAGTCATTTTATCAACAACAGTTATGACGTCATTAGTGTACTATCTCAATTTTGACAAGCAAGCCCATTACTGCATGTGATGATAAGTAACCTGAATTAAGTTTATGTATTTATGTCATATTAATTAATAGCGTAGCTATGCGTTTGTAAGTAAGTGACTTGTCCCCTTATATAATTACGGTAATGCAAGTAGTAACTTCCTATAACTAGGTATGTTACACGAAATTTAAAAAAAGATAGTTCTTACCTTATTTTGGATCAAACTGTTGAGAAATGGTCGATGGAAACGTTTTCGAGGATAATCACGGATATTTGTTTGACGGATTGGACGTAATCAGCGAAGCATATTTTTAAGTCAACTGATTCTACCTCCTACTGGCGTAGACTTAATAAACCATACCTTCTCTCAATTAAATCACTAATTTTAAATTCTTGTCACGCAACAGAATAATAGCAAAGTAATTGTGTGATGACGTCATTTTTGATTTTTTTCATATAAGTTTTGAAAAGGCTAGTTCACTATCAAAAACGAGTGCTAAAGAGTTCAAATTAATTGCAAAGGGTAGTAAAAAGATTAATTTTTTTGACCAGGTATGAAATTTGAGTGAACACTCATAAACAACCGAATAGTTGCAAAGAATAGTGTGAGGACGTCATTTTTGATTTAGTATATAATTTAAAAAAAGGCTAGTTCACTTTGAAAAACGGGTGCTAAAGTGTTAAAATGAATTGCAAAGAGTAGTGAAAAGATTAAATTTGATGTTCAATTATCAGATTTGAGTGAACACTTATAAACAACCGAGTAATAGCAAAGAAGTTGTTTGATGAAGTCATTTTTGATTTTTGCATAATTTTCAAAAGGCTAATTAACTAAGAAAAACGGGTTGCTAAAGAGTTGAAATTAATTGCAAAGGATAGTAAAAAGATTTAAAAAAATTGAGTAGGTATAAAATTTGTGTAGACAATAATAAAGAACAGAATAATTTTATTTTTGAAGGAAAAAAACCATGAATCGTCAAGAAATCAACAACAGCCAACCGGAAGTTCATTTTTTTACTTCGGGACAAAAACACCAGGTGGCAGCACCTTCGTTTTAACATACTTACTACCGGGTGTAACGAAAAAAATTGCACACTCTGGACTTAGTACTTCAACAAGATATATTTCAGAAACTACTTAAAGAACATTTACAAAATTTTGCGTACATATAATACCATGCTTGGCTAATCATCAATGTAACCTCCCCCAGCAGCAATGATGGCTTTCAGGCGGCCCCGGAAAGCCCTACAGGAGTCCCGGAGGTAACCCTCAGTCATAGCATCACAGTGCTCATTAACTGTGGCCTTGAGCTGGGTGATGTTGGGATGGCGAACATTGCAGGCCTTCCTCTCAACGTGCACCCAAAAAGTGTTGTTCAGGGGGTTGGCATAGGGCGAGTAAGGGGGCCACTTGTTGCTTTTTTCATGTCATTCAAAAGAGCCTTGCAACGTTGGAGATTGGGATTGTCTCTTTCATCTTGTATGTTAAAAGTGGCCTCTCCACCCTCATAAGGCTCTTTCCCCCAGCCTTCTTCACAGTCCTGTGCACTGTCATGGGCGACACCCCAAGCTCCCGGGCATGTGCCCTCATGGACTTGAGGGGTGTGGCCTGAGCCACCTTCTTGAAGCCCTCTGGGTCCAACTTGGCCTTGCGCCCACTCCCAGGGTTCCTCTCCACGCTCTCAGACTTCTTTACGGAATAAACAGTATGCCTGGTCACACAAAGCTGGTTCGAGATCTCAGTGGGTGTCTTCCCGGCATCCAAAAGTGCACGAATTGCTACACGTGTGTCTCGTTGTGAGGCCATTTTCTCCGGAACTAGAGCAGCTAGACACGTGTTATTTTTGTGTTTGAAAGCAGAATGTTTATATTAAAATATATATTACGGACTTATTTCACTGCACTCACGCAATCTCGTTTTATTTACAAAACTGATTGTGCAATTTTTCCCGTTACACCCGGTATAACTAACAAAGGTCTTTGTTGAGGCGTTTTGTATGCATTTTATGTAACAAAAACTAACTGCAAGGCCCATGTTTTCCACAATGATACAGTGAATTCAATTAGAAATAACCCTGGCTGACTGCAAATACAGTATATGTAAAACAATATCAAAAATTGGGGCATGACTTATTTATTTTAGTCAGTTGGCTAATTACGTAATCAAGATTGTGTCATTGGTTTGTCACTTTTGATGTATTTGGAGGTACAAAAGTTAACCGCAAAGGTTTCTATGTATTTGAAGTTTTTTATGAAGTGCCTTGCGATGAAGGTAACCACAAATGACGTTATTGTTGTTATGTGTTACCAGGAATGGTTGTATAAATATACAGGGTGGTAAGATCAAATCCGCGGGTTTTCAGGACATCCTTTAACAAGGATGACGTCATCCGATCCGCACAGCTGATTTTTTAGCAGACAGCCAACATATGAGAGATCATTTCAGTTGAATTTTATCATCGTCATGGCCGCATATGGAAATCTACAGTCTGTTATCTAGAACGAGCAAGAACGCAGGTGTGCCGTTATCCAGATTTTTGTATAAAGGGCAACACCATCAGCAACACACAGGTCTCTGAGCTGCTCGGGATCGGCAGAAGAAGGGTTGCTGAGCTCAGGCAGCAGCTGAAGGATACCATGGACCCTCGTACTGTCGCCGACAGGGCCTTCAGGCCCTCCAGCAGCACCCGCAAGACCAGAACCCCCGAGGATGTCGCCAAGGAGCTGGACGCTACTCACGTAACTTTGTTGGCCTGTGTGAATGAGGATTTGCGTTGTCTAGAGCTACAAACTCAAGGTTGACCAGCTGTTGACACAGTAGAAGGCCCCCTAGCTCCCCCGATTTGAATCCTATGGACTATTTTTTCTAGGGCTACCTTGAGCGACACACCAACCGACTGGCTCACAAAACCAAGCCGTCCTGATCAACTCCATAATGAAGCAGGCCAGGAAGTTGGACAGGGCCCTGGTGGCCAAGGCTGCTCCTCCTTCCGCACCAGGATCTAGCGAGTCATCGACGCAGAAGGCGGATGGATTAAATAAACAGAATCTACACATCTGTACAAACATTTTAATGTCTAAATAAATAAAATTGAACAGAAATTAACGACTTTATGTGTATTTTAAGTTGAGAGAAGAAAAACGCCGGATTTGATCATACCACCCTGTATATATTTCACGTCTATAGGATCATAACTACAAGATATATCAAATATATATATTTTTTGCGAATAGTCATTACTTTTATATTATACGAATAAATAATAGGTCTTGAAATGTGCAATTTGTGGTTTAAAATTCAAGATATTTGATACAAATAGTGACTAAAAATCTGAAGTCTTGAGTCTAATTTCAAATTACTTTATTTTGCACTCAAAGTTCTTGCATAATTTTATTGTATGACTAAGTTCAATCAATGTAGATAAACATAAAATTATATTTCATTCTCATTGTTAATTATTATTTTTTACTGTCCCATGAGCAAGGCCTGATTATACAAGTTTTGGCAAAAGGTTTTTTGTGTGTGTGGTCTCCTATTTATGCATCCTTACTTATGTATATGTTTCAATAGTTTGTGAATAAACTGAAACCCCAAATCTAAAAAAAAAACCAAGTTTAGCTCATTTTTCTTCTCCATGTGCTTAAAAAATTAAGATTTAATACTAGAATGTTTATTTATGTTTTATTGTAAAAAGCACAATTTTCCTATTTTACTATTTATTTAAGTATGTTACTTTTTGTCACTAGATAAATAAAGGCCTTGCTGATGAGGAAAAAAGATTTAATGCCAATTTTATCAATTATATAACTCATTTAAAATTTATTAAGTCTTAACTAGATTGACCGAAGACAGCACATGGTTGTTGGGTTTGGAATAGCTAAAACTGTTGATCTCACGGAACGTTTCTCTAGTAGATTTGCCTTTTACGAAGGAAAACTTAAATATAGCGTGAATTTCGGCGTTAGAGAAGTTCGTGTTTACACGTCTATATCTGTTGAACGCAATATTCAAACTAATCATGCATAGCGTCGTTTTGTAGGTTATGTTTAGATCTTTCAATTGATGTACAATAATGTCAGATACGATCTCTGTAGCGCTTTGCCGTGAAATTTAAAAGAGAAAAAGGCTGGAGATATTTTTCAACCAATTTAACCATGTTCATACTACTAATATTCCTGCCTATCCTTACAAAAAGATTTAATTTTGCCATATAAGCACGGCGGCATCATAAGTGACAGTTCGTTTTCTGAAGCAGGTGATAAACACTTGTTCATTGGCTGAATATATAACCCATTAATTATAAAATATGGCACGTACATCATTAAAATTAGTTCAAGTCCACTTATAATACATTTTCTCATTTTTATTTAACAGGTCAAAGAGCTCTTCAACTCCTTGAACGTGAAATACCTTGTAATTGAACTGGATGAATTAGGTAAGGCGTTAAATAACTGCACTCATACACATGACTCATGAGGCTCTTTCTGTGTAATCAATCATAATGAGAAA
The DNA here is from genome assembly GCA_013387185.1 of Caligus rogercresseyi. NCBI lineage: Eukaryota > Metazoa > Arthropoda > Copepoda > Siphonostomatoida > Caligidae > Caligus > Caligus rogercresseyi. The sequence goes on along the minus strand of CP045906.1, from coordinate 12,143,291 downwards.
GGATAAAGACCTTATTGATTTGGTATTAGTCTGCTGAAGAAGGGGAGAAGGAACGGTGTCCAGTAATATACTCATAGGTATTATTTTCGTGCACGCCTTAATCGCACGCTTTATCCTCGTATGCTTTTTCTGTATGTTCTTTTAGCGCAAGCCTTTAACATCGCACTCTTTTTTAAGGCGAGCATTATTGATCATAGAGATATAAAGATATGGAGAGCTTCAACAGCAGAGAAACATCGTTCAGCTGTCGCCTGTGTCCAATATAAACAAAGTAATTTGTACTCCATCATCGTAAGGTGATCATAGAGTTAGAAAAATTGTTAATATTGGGCAATATGACGGATTTCTCTGAAGAATCCAATAAGCTCTTTATGCCCCCTTTTCTTTTTTCCTCTTGTTACAGTCAGCAACGCATTGAAGTAAACCTGCGACGATAAAGCTCACGAGTTTAAGCGTGCTATTATAAGCAGCAACGACGATAGAACAACGCGTTAATAATACTCGTTTTAAAAGGAGTGCGATGCTAAAGGCGTGCGCTAAAGGAACATACGAAGAAAATTGTACGATGATAAAGCGTGTGATTAAGACGTTCGTGAAAATAATACCTACGGTTATATTACAATAAATCGAAGGAACTTGGTAGACGAAGAAGACTTCCGGTTTATGGAAGGTTCTCTCAGAAGAAGACCAACCGTCGTTATACAGCACCACATCAAAAATGGGATGTAATTCTTCAAGTCTGATTCGTAAGTTATTTGCGGTTTGCTACATGTTGTGTTAATTGTTGTTATGTATGTAAGGAGGAAGAGTCACTCTGGTCTGAGAGGAGGGATGCATTTATTGTTCTGAATGAACTATTGCACAATATGTATGTATATCCAACCGACCTATACCATAACAAATATGTCTTGATTGACGTACTCGCAAGCTCAGCAATCAACTATCATCAACTCTTATTAATTTATTTTTGTATGTCCTACCGACAGGACGATGATCAATTTATTGGTATATATATATATATATATACATATATTGGATTTAGAGAATAAATGCCATTATTCGATGGTCATGAGAAAAAATATATCTTTAAAGATGAAATTCATAGCTTCGAGTCAATGTTCACATCTCAACCGTTACAAGTAGGAATATGTCTCAATTTACATGACAATATTCAGTTACTATATAGGTCAGTTGTATATCTGGATATGTTATGGCATCAAAATCTTAAGGGATGAAATTTACTCGTATGACTATCAAAATAATAAAATATAGACAATTAGTGACGAGGGCAATTAAGATAACATTAATAAAGTTTTTAATGATAAATAACTCATTCACGTCACATACGCCTTGATATGTAAAATTGCTGGTGATGTCATATAAAAATTATTCTTTCGGCTTATATTGATGTCCATACATTGGCTCAAAATACTTGTGCAGAGTTCTTAGTGGGACTGCCAGAACGTTAAAGACGAAAAACATGTCATTATTTCGGTATGTCATATCGATTTTATATCCCCCCCCCTACTTTATTGAGCATGCTAACAAAAAGGAGCCTAGTAATGATAAATTATAATTAAAATTTGGTAAACTGTCTCCTAGAAGTATAGTACAACTACTTTTAGAAGGTTAGAAAGGCTTGTTTTGTATTTGTTTAAAAACAAATCACTATTAAGGCTTCTTTTCAGATCATCTAAATATACAATTTGATAAGAACCGTAGTTATACGGTCTTAATTTGTTTTATAGGGAGATCTCTACAGAAATATAACCCCACATGACGTTCGAAATTTACAATCCTGAAGAATCACGATGCCTCTATGTCTTCACTCACGACTTTTTATGACATCATGCCCCTTGACTTTGTCTGCATGTATTTTACATGACATCACAATGTGGTAAATATTATTGTTAACGTTTGCTCTCTAGCGATTTTTCATTTTGATAAAAGCCAGTATACATCTTTTTTTAAATTACTGAATGACTCTTAGTTTCTAAGAGTGACGGTATCATAAGTATTCACCGCATTAGGGCGTCACGTTAAATAGGTGCATACAAAAGGAGCCTGCCAGTAAGCCTGCACATTCAGTTATTGTAACCTCATTGTGTCCTCTTTAGAATCGTCATTATTTTTTGTCCACATACTTATATTTGTGTTTTTCTGCAAATGCATCTCCTATTTTAAAAGATCCCATTTACTCTTACCTGCACTTACCTACACTCACTCCTCAGACAGTCTTTAAATCAAGGCCTTTTCTAAGGCCTCGCACCCTGATAATGCATCGTCATAAGAGTCCTTTTATAGCCTTTAGAAGTGTTTCTTCAAACATTCACACACATATTTTTGGCAATTGCCCTAGATTTCAAGGCTCTCTGATAGAGATAAGAGAGATTATCTTTGCCCGATAAGAACGTCTTTGAATAAATAGTAATAGTATTTTAACACTTATTTGGCTCCTGAGCAAATAATGAGCATATTTTTATCCTCCTCTAATATTTTGTTTTCAAATATCTACATATCATTGACGACCCCGATGTGTATGAAGAAATCTTCCCAGATGCGTGCGTATCTTCGTATGATGTATTTCTTAATCAAAGGCACTTTCACTCCTAACAGGAGATTTTTTTGGTGAACCTTTGTATTCAATAGAAGGCATTGACTTTTCTTCTTAACGAAAATAAAATACAATGAATGCGCATAAAATGCTTGTAAACGCATATCAATTTTCGTCACTTCTATTTTGCCCTTTTTAATTACTTTACTATTCGTGTAGTCGTGTCTTTTTATGTATACTTATACAGTTAATGTGACGTCAGAAATGCCATAAGGATAACACTGAAAGTTGATTTTTTCACAAATGTTGGAATGGAGTTCACTTTGGGGGAGAAAAATGCTAAATTTGTTGCCATATTATCCAAACCCCAGTATGAAAATACAGCATTTTTCCTAATTAAATAGTGACTTCAACCCCCCGAAGCTCCAATGGCTGTTTACTTAAATATTCTCTTAAACTCGTTATTACATTATAGTATTTATGTGTGTGATATAGCTGTTGATCCTCTATGATGTACGACTTAGTCAGTTTTTTTTCGATTACTTAGTCTCTATGATTATAATAGTACATAAACAAATATTGACAGATTCCCATTCCTTATATCTAGAATCACATTCCTTTTGCGTGCAACGTTTTATTTTGAAGCAAAACTTAGTTTTTTTTTGCCTATTGGATTCAATGTAAACATAGAATGTTTTAAATAATGTTTTTCCTCTCTCAGGAGGAGTCCAACCAAGGTCTGTATAATAAGGCCTAGGCAATACAAAAACAAATATGTAATCCTAGCAGTGTAACTACTCAATGACGTCACTGAAAACGATATATAAATATAGATATTCGTTCTCCGGTGGCGTCATTGAGTAGTCACACTGCTACATGTTTGTTTTTGTATTGCCCAGACCTTATTATACCTCGAGTCCAACTAGCAGCGCAGCCCTCAACATTTATGAGAGTCGAGCAAAATTTATAAGCTTTGTTTATTATTACAAAGTATAAGTCCAACATGGCAAATGAATGCCAACATAGTTTACAGCTACATGTACACATCCTCTATTTGATTGTATTTCTACAAAGGAATGGGAGATACCCTAAGTTGTTGTCCATTGAATTAGTCATTAGAAACTGCAATTCACAAAGGATGATACCCTTCTAGCTCATCAAACCGTTTTGCTAAAGACTCTTAGTCATCTTCATTAAGAGCCCTAACCATTAAAAAAAGGCATTCAATTCATTAGTATATATTTTATGCCCTTTTATCTTTTTTTAATATGACTTCAGCATTTTAAAGTGCTTATGGTTATGGAGCCTCACAGGATATCATCTATGTTTTTAAATAAGAAATTACTAAAAATCAGTAACAATAAGATATTAAATTAAATGAAGGTTATAAACAAATAATAAAATATTAAAAGAGCTAATTGCCCTCTTATTTTAAAACTATTTTATCATTCGGGATACTCGTACTTACATTCCTCATTTGAAAGTTTCATTTTATATAAACACAAATATACGATAATAAATATATTTACTGTTACATAAAAATAATATTAGAAATTTGTGTTTGAATTAAATGTCGTGTTATTATTAGATATATATTGCTTAATAACAAATTTTCATGGTGGTGGATAGTAATGGAAATAAGTAAGTAATGAGGCTTCTCCACGCCCTTCTTCAGCACCTATTGTCCTTTCTTGTTTGGTCACTAGGGATTTTACTGAGTGAGACACCTTTTTTCAAATTATTACTATTTCTCAATATATTTTCTTGCCTTCACTCTTAGACATTTTTTTTTTGTTTATAGAGAATGGAAGTGATGTTCAGCAGAGGCTGGCTGACAAAACTGGGCAGCGTACCGTTCCTAATGTATTTATCAATGGCAAACATCTCGGAGGCGCAGATGATACCCTTAAGGCAAATTCCGAGGATCGACTCCTTCCTATGATCAAGGCTCCAAAGCATAACTTTGAGTATGACATTGTGGTTATCGGAGGCGGTTCCGGAGGACTTGCAGCGTCCAAGGTAAGAATTATCCCACCAATTAGAGGGCAAGATTAAATATGAAGAGCTATTTATTTCTAACGTGCGAGGAGTTCGTTTCGAGGCAAGGCGAGCAGCATCAAAGTTTGCACTAATATTTCAGATTACCTTAATTATATAAATATTTGTAGTAGCCATGTAGCTATTGGCTTATGGTACGAAAATATATACACGATTACACGATTAGCTGAACGTGATATCGCTAAATGTCCAAACGTTATATAGACAAGAAAAGCACCAATAGAAAAGTAATCTAATCATTTTCATACACAAACAACGAAATGCTACCTTTATAATTAATTTTTCCCTAATATAAATAACGAAAAACAGATACTTCCCTCCCTTTGTATTTCATTTTAATATGAGATAATTGTTTTTTTTTTGTCATGGATAATGAACGAAAAAATTTCATGAATTGACCTCATGTTTATTTTTTCCATTGTATTATAATACATAAAAAAAACAATTATTATTAGTGCAATATTTATCAATTTATTTTGATCCCTGATGACCATGATCTTATTATCTTTATCACAGTAAATAGTGTATCACAGTTTTGTAAATATCGCTCCCAGGCCTGTTTTTGTCGAGTTAGCCACAATAGAAAATAAATATTGCGGTTGTTATATGACTCATAGTTCTTTGTGCAAAATATTCATATTTCCGATGAAAAGAGCAATAAAAGTTTTGATAAGCTGCAGGGTTGTTTGATTTAAATCAGGCCGATTTAAATCATTGATTTAAATCGCGATTTAAATCAAGTGGATTTCCAATTAAAATCATTGATTTAAATCAATTCATGTTTTTTTTTTCAATAAATTAAATTGATATTTAATTTATGCTTCTAATTCTCAATGACAGAAACAAAACATTTCATGTCTGTCTTCTTAATAGTAGAGCAGTGGCCTTTTTCATTATATTTATAGCCTCAAACTATAGGCCTATATCATATAATATATCATGAGCACCATCAGCCCACAGATTAATCAGATCAAACAGCGTCATTGGACTGTATTGTAAACGCCGGGATCTCTGGGTAAAGGAGGCGCAGGTTTGTGACGTAATTCTAAATAATCTGATGACGTCACGACGGATTGTCTTGCGCCTCCTTTTCCAAGCGTACCTGGTGCGTCCTAGATTCGAGAGTGACCCATCTTTGATCAGCCGTTGGCAGCTCCACCCAGTAATTTTTTAAGGTAGAAAATTGTCATGAGTCTTCGATCCTCGCTTGGATTTCGAACTGTCACGTGATTAGCGAGTATGACTCATTACAAGGCCTTTGAAGTTCTGTAATTTTATTGTTTACTCCTTTGCATTCTTTATTAAAATGAAATCATTAAGTAAGGCAACTAGAATTTAATCAAAGACAGCATTTAAAGTCCCCTGAGTAATAGGTAGGCCTATATGTATATTGGGCATGTTTCAAAAAGTTACAATTTTAAGTATGGACAAAATTTACACATTGAAAAAAAGATTTTTTGTTCATAAAATATGGTTAACAATTAAAATCAAAAGAATCTGATTTAAATAAAAAAATATGATTTAAATAAAAAAAATCAACAACCCTGATAAGCTGGAATATATAAACTGTTTTAAAAAAGAAGAAGAAAGATAAGTTTTCCTGCCTTAAAAAAGATATTTGTAATCATAAAGCTCCCTGATAAAAGAAATATTGATGTCTAAAATCAAGATACCAAATGATATATTTAATGTCAGGGGGAAAAGATGCGTTCCATGTGATTCTGTTTTGGGAATATTTACTTTTTTTGTCTTCTACTTCAGTGAAAATGTTAGACGCACAATACCATATTCCCTCTTTGTTTTATCTTACTCCCATTAATCAGCTTTGATTTTGAGTTTTGGGAATTGCCTTAATTCAAAAGGTGCTTTTAAATATTCTGAACGTTGAATGCCAACAGGTGTAATTAAGGAAGAATTTTTAGATAATTTTTAGACATAATAAGACAAAAATAAATATGTCTGATAATTTTGATCAATAAATGAAATATTTATGCAATTAAATACTACAGAATATGTAGTGTGTCATAATTGACCCACATACATTATGGACGTCGAAATAAATTAACATCGTAGGAGGTTTAATTTAGCAGGACACGTGAAATTTTAGTATGTTAATAAGCATCTATTCATATAAATAGAATCTACAATATGTGCAGCTGAGGTATATCTTCATTAAATTTTCTAAATATGACCTTGTGTTAATCATATATTTTTCTTCTTCACAGGAAGCTGCCAAGCTTGGCAAGAAGGTGGCGATTTGTGATTTTGTGCAGCCTCCCCTCAAGGAACGAAATGGGGTCTAGGTGGAACGTGTGTCAATGTGGGTTGCATCCCCAAGAAGCTAATGCATCAGACGGCCCTCCTTGGTGAGGCTATTCGGGATGCGAAGGAATATGGATGGGCAATTACGGACCCTGCGACTCACAAGTAAATAAAAAGCTGATACCACTGACTACATATTGATGTCCAAAAGTAGTTGAAGCGAATAGATAAAATACATTAGATGAAAGTTTATCAAAGAAAGAATAACTTCTCTGAAATGAAAAGACACTGATAACAAAGTCTCTAACAAATTATAGCTTTACAAATATTTATAGTGTTGTAGTGTCTAATCATTACTTCGGTTTGATGGGTGATACTGGAACAATATAAGCCTCCTGATGAATGAGCCATTTTTTACTATTATGCCAAGAGTAGCTATATCAAAAATGGAAGAAGAATGGCCATTTAATATAAATTTGTTATAGGAAGTAGATGACTGAAGGAAAAATAAACCAAATTGCTTTATTTATATGATAACGGAAGGTAATTTTTTAAAATTCATGAAAAAATGTAATTTTTCAACTCTGAATCTAACATGGTTAATCTTTATTTTTAAGTTTAAGTCGGATATAAATTAACATAATACATTGCCGTTTTAATCAAAGGGACGAACTTTAATGGAGACATATTAAATAAACCAAATATAATCGTAAACATTGATTTACGATTGGAAACTACAAAAAAAATCAGTGAAACATCAAATAGATGTCATAAAAACTATGTTCTATTCGAAGTAGATCATACTCGGCGATTATATTTTTCTTAATGATGAAGTTACTTATATTTTTATGATCGATGACTAATGTGTAATCCTTTCTCTTTGATAATTTTTTAGATGGACTGACATGGTGGCTGCCGTCACAAATCATATCCGCTCCTTAAACTGGGGATACCGTGTTCAATTGCGATCTGAGAACGTTACCTATCTGAATGCATATGCCTCTTTCAAGGATGATCACACCCTTGAGGTCGTGGACAAGAAGGGAGCCAAGAAGGAGGTGACGGCTCAGGACTTTATAATTGCGACCGGAGGAAGGCCCAAGTAATACTAAAATTATAAATTAGCCGTGGTGTTTGCGAGAACTGTTCTTTGACCTTCGAATAACGATAAATTGGTTTTTACACTTGCAATTAGCTATAAAATTATAAAAAACACATTGAGATAAACAATTAAATAATGCAATAAAAATACTGACGTTGTAAAAATGAACAATTAATTTTCAAAAGGATATTTGCTTATTTTTGTATTAAAAGCCAAACGCTACTAGAATCTTGAGTTCTGGAGGTCATAAGCCATTGGAAACATTTATTTCTTTTTGTAGTAATTAAGTATTACTTCTTGAAACGGTAAAAAGTTAGTTTTATGCGATATATATCGTTTTTCGTCCATTTGGTTTCATAAGATTATATTCATGTGAATATGGATAAGCTTTATAGGATTAAAACGTTTATCGCTCATTTTATTTGATCCCCGTAAGTATACAATTGTATTCTTTTCATTTCCCTATACTAAGGGATGGAAAGAATGCAATTATATACCTACGTCAACTCGTGTAAACTACTTAAAATAGATAAAATAATTTATTTATTTCAAAACAACTGGAATCGAGGATCTCTTTTTGTGCTATAAAATAATATCAGCTCATATATATATATATTTCCCCCTCTTCAGTTATCCTGAAATTCCTGGTGCGAAGGAGTTTGGAATCACCTCTGATGACATTTTCACCCTGAGTCACCCTCCGGCAAGACGCTCTTCGTTGGAGCCTCCTATATTGCTCTGGAATGTGCTGGCTTTACTCATGGGCTTGGATTCGAGGCACATGTCATGGTGCGCTCCATTCTTCTTCGTGGTTTCGATCAGCAAATCGCGAACATGATCGGCACCAACATGGAAAGCCATGGAATTAAATTCGTTCGAGAGTGTGTGCCGACTTCTTTGGAGCAGATAGAGTCCCGGTTCCCGGAGAGAAGCCTGGTCTGGTAGGTCCATTACTACCCCTTTAAAATCCATGTGAACTTTGATTTTCAAATGAGTTTTTCTACTTATATTAGTGTATATTTTTATCATTGGGGAATCATACATATTTTTTTAAATACTTATGGAACACTCAAATCCAATACTATTTCAACGGTTTGAGATTGTTCAAAAGAAAAGTATGTTTATAAAGACGCGCTTACAACACGAACATAGTGAATTCTTTGAAAGATCTCTAAATATGTTAGTCTCTTCCATGTAATATCATTCTTTTTGACTGTATATCGATTTTCATTCATAACTGTAATGTACGAATAGTTGTCTTTGCATAATATCAACTTTTAATCAAATAATGTATTTAAGAATTTTACAAGGAAACTTAACCCGTTAAGATCCACAGCTGAAAAATTACACTATTGTTGCATTGCAAAAAAAAAATTGACTAAATTTTTTATCAAATCTGCATAAATTAAGTGTAGGGATCTACTTTAATTCCTATGTTGACTTTTCTTATACATTTATGTTGAAAAATATTGTCAATTTACAGCAGTGGATCTTACAGAGTGAAAACGATTAGTGGTAATGTGTGTATATATATATATATATATCGCTGTTATTTTTGCGGTGTTGAAAAGTTATAAAAATGGTATGTTAACTAACTTAGTTGATTTCTTAGAGTCACATGTTAATAGTGAGTTGGTCAGTCATTTGATGAATATATTTTTGACATCTCAAACTTAAAGGCAGAGAAAATGTATTTTTGCAATAGAATAATATTTGTAAAACGGCAGGCATTCGTTTTTGTTTGTGCTACTGGCATTTATTCTGGCATGCTTCTTGAAAAGTAATGATCAACTATCCAGCTAATATTCATGTAGCTGTGCTACTACTTTTTTAAATCGTCTTCACTCAACAATTTTCCTTATAATACAAATCAAATACAATTTTTTCTTTGATTTACTTGATATTAATATTTATTTTTATCTCTCTCTTTAGATCAAAGTAAAGGGAAAGTATAACGACGGGACTGAGTTTGAGGATACCTATAATACCGTTTGCTTTGCTATCGGCCGAACGGCTGAAACCACTCAGATTGGACTTGAAAAGATCAACGTTAAAGTTAATCCCAGGTACGAAAATACTCTATATTAATCATACTTTATTCCTGTTGGGATTATCGATTGAAAGAATGTGAAGATCAAGTTTAATCAACTTAATAAAACATCATATAGTGCAATGAATGATATACATGATTAATTACAAGTTTTCAAGTTTGTTGATCAAACGCGATTGGTCGAAAGAAGGAAGAAACTTGTTTATGAAGAAAATACGTCATGAATTTATTACTTTTTTTTCTTTCGTTCATATACTATCTTTGAAGAGAAGGAAATCAACTCAATCAATCATACTCATAACTTGTTGTACCAAAATAACGTAATGCTAGCTATGACATTTGCCGTCTTATTAGATGACTTGGTCTGTCGAAACGTATTTTTATGGGAATATAAAAATGTTAAAAGCAATTTGACATTTGAAATATTGTTTGACTTCATGTTAGTCTTAGTATATTAATTCATATAAAGTATGAATTTGAAATGAAAATCGCCCTATGCTTTTTTTTTTGTGTAACAACACAATCAAGAATAACAATAAAGGAGGGGATAAGCAATTCAGATACGAAAAATGTCAAAATAAGACTAGTGACTATATTATAAATATGTAGGACCTTTCTTGTTCGATTATATGTTATGGATTAGATTATCCCCATTAGATTATTTATTACTAATACTCGAGAGCGTCAAAAAATGCGTACAAAGTTATTAATTAGTCATTATATCTTTATATATATTCATTAAATATTATATATTCTCACATATTTGAATGTAATCCTATTTATTACCCATTTTTTCGTTTACCATTTCTTCCTCAAACCCTGATTGACACTTATCCCAATTTTAAAACATTATAATGACATATCTTTTTTATTTATAGAAATAACAAAATCATCCACGATGAAATGAACGCACCAACATTTCACATGTATATGCCATCGGAGATGTCTTGGATGGAAAGCCTGAGTTGACCCCCATGGCTATCCAATCCGGAAAGCTACTCGCTCGACGACTTTGTGGAGTTTCTGACCTCCTTTCGGACTACGTGAATGTCCCAACCACAGTCTTTACTCCTTTGGAATACGGTAAGAGCAAGATACCAAGAGGAAGGATGTGATGTCCATCAGAGAAAAATATTGAAATGGATTGCTTTTATAAGTTTCTTTGGATCAAGTTGTCATTAGATACTAAATAAGATTCCTCCCGTTTTCTTATCTCTAGACATGGATATATAGCACATGAATGTCGTGACGTCCAAATCAAGAGTAATATTGTCAAGTAAATTGGTTTTTTTTCTGCACGAAAAATAATTTATAGCCTAGCCTACTCCATTCTCTTACTTCAAATTAGTTTAACAGTCAGCATTCCCATAAGCCATTATTGAAGGCAATGGAATAGATCAAGTGCTTATTTTATAATTACTCAATGAAGAAGTGCATTTCTTATTTTTCAATTGATGGTGAAGCATGGAAATAATTATAAAATGAAGTGGTAAAAGGCGGCAGTCGATTTATTCAGCTTAGTTAAATTATATTGATACCACATTGATTTTGTGTTGTTCAAGAAATGCTTCCCAGCTATGGAATATTCTATAGAACTGAAAAATTATTTATCTCATAAGTAGTGGTATGATATTTTATCAATTTTAAACAACGTATATATTTAAAAAATAACAAAGAAAATATTTTCTTGCTTCATATCACTATATAATAATTTGAAACTTTATAATCATTAAGAACTGCTAAGTATTTAAATAGAACTAGATATCTATTGTGAGTATAATAACATCAATTTAATCAACAAATTTAATAAGTATTGAAAATGTATCCTCTTAACGGAAATAGATAATTTTACGCTTAATATCCATCATCAAATTTGACAGTGCTCAATTACTGTAGGTGCGGTATATGTCTTTAGATAATGACTACAGTTATGAAGATTCAAGACTGCATTGAGCTTCATATAACTGTTAGTCGTGTCCAAAATTTTGCAGATGGTTGAATAACTGAAATGATTTCAAAATAAGGTTTCGCCTTGTTAAATTGGATATCGAAGGTTCTTGAAGGGAAACTTGTGTTTTTTGTTTTTTAAAGAACAAAAAAATAGATGCTAAAAATAATATAGTGGCAATATACTAAAGGAATTATTTTTAAATATACTCACAGCCATGGATTTTTAAAATGATAAAATAGAACCCTAACATCAAGGTTAAAAAAAATAAAGTGATCATTGAGGAACTCAACCAACATCCCATTATAATGACTTTATACTCAACAGTTAAGAAACACTGCTCTTAGACAAAAATAATAAAACTCCTGCTCCAGATTCCTTGTGGCGTTCCTTTCCTTTACAATACATAAACGTAAGCAAGTTATTGCTAGATTGACCAACAAAGAAATAGTGTTTAGTATATTCCTCCCTTTACTCTCCTATTTTGTGTAATCACTTATGCCATATCTAGGGTCTAGCTCAATGAAATTTATTATGAAATACATTTCCTATGAAATGCGAGTATAGAAAAAGGCGGCAGACGTTAAATGTGTTTATTGCTATCGAACTAAATAGAGATAAAAGAGTAAATGACAAAACCTTTCATTTATTTAGAGGACTTTTCAGAAAATAATTTTTACTTCAATACATTACTTAATTTTCTACATGATGTACAATAGAAAATCAATATTATAACAAAAATTAATTTCATTTGCTCAATAACATATTAATTGAATAGGTACATCTTTTTTTTTTTTTGTTATTTTCTCTTATATAAGAAACGACTTATTTTACAGATGATTTCTCTCAATAAATTAAAGATATTTACGTTTTTGGCATTTTAAGAAGGGATATTCATATTTATTCCATTTTCCTAATTTTTACGCATGTTTAGTAGTATTTATTCCAGATGGTTGAACTTTAAAAGCTCTTTTTCTGTCCTATTTTCATAATATTTAGTTTATATGTGTTGTATCTAGAAAAACATAACTGAACTTGTTCCTTCTTCCTTTCAGGCTCCATTGGTCTTTCTGAGGAAGACGCCCTGGCTCAATATGGCGAGGAAACCGTTGAGGTCTACCACAGTAACTTTTGGCCCTTAGAGTGGCCCTACCACACCGGCCCCAAAACGATGCTACGCCAAGCTCATTTGCCTCAAGACCCAAAACGAAAAAGTGATTGGCTTCCATTACCTTGGACCCAACGCGGGAGAAGTGACGCAGGGATTTGCCCTCGGATTCCGCCTAGGAGCCACAAAGGCTGACTATGACGGCATCATCGGGATCCATCCTACCACTGCGGAAAACTTCACGACCCTCAAAGTCACGAAGTCCTCTGGGAAAGACTCCTCCGCATCCGGTTGCTGAGGTAAAGACCATCACCAAATGAGAGATACTCTTATTTGAGTGATGAAACCCTTCTTGGACGACTACAATTTGAGTCAATTATTGGACATCCTCCTCCAACCCATGAAGGCTCATGCCTAAAGATTCTTCTCTAAGAAAAGGGCATGAGCCTGATGATGACCAGATGTATTCTCCAATTGGGAGGACTTTGATATAACTCTTCTATAGCGGCGATAAAGAAAAATGCATCCGCAAGAAAATAAAGTTAATGATTTAATTTTCATGTATTATTATGTATGAGAATTATAATAAATAGGCATATTTGACTAAAAAACATAACGAGATTTGTTGGGGGGATATATATATAAATTGGGGTGGAGAGTGATAGCTTAGGCTGCGTTCGGTCTATTCACCCTGCCCATGAGTAAAAGCATGCCGCTATAGTAGTCCCAGACCAGGAAAACAAAGGGGTGGTCTACATTGAAGGTTCTTCATCTGGTGGATGAATGAAGGGTTCAGGGTTAGAAGGTGTTGAGGAGGATTCTCTTGCAACGAATGAGGATCTGCAAGGAAATGAAGAAATGCTAATCATCAAGATTGTCTATAATATGGTTCTGAATATCCCAAACCGAAAATTGTTAATGTTTTAACTTAAACGTACTATGCCATAGCATTATTTTTGTCAAAAAGTGAATGGCATGTTCGAAAATATGTAACTAAATAGTTACATAAAATATAATTAGAACACAAAATTGAGTTTCTATGATCAGCAAACAACCTGACTAGAGAAGTATGTACAAGATTTATTGAAATAATGTGTATATAACTTAAGCCCTTATTTTTAGCAGATGTCTATTTTTTCGTTGCAAAATTGGAGTTAAAATCAACGTTTTCTGCGTATTTCGAATGGGTTAAAGATTCTATATCCATGCCCACTGAGGGGGTGATACAAGTATCTAGTGATATCCTCGTTAATTATGCTTACTCCCATTTCAATATATTCAATTATAACAAACGTAGAGACAAAAGAGACTGTGATTTTTTAACACTTTTGCAGAAGTAGGTGTCCATGAGCGAGTCATGCTCTAGTGGGAGTATGATTTATGTTTATATTGATCCACTCTTCATCTATTTTCTTCTAAAGGTAGAATTTAATGTTGATAGTTTTTTTGCTTAGTATTTGAAAATGTTCTATATTTTTCTCAAAAGGAGCTGAACGGTAAATTTGAACCAAAATTCCAAAAACGACTGTAGTTGGATGGATTAAACAAAAAACTTATCTTCTTTCGATAGCTAAAATATGTATTTGTTGTCGTTGCTCACTCCCTAAACTAAATACTTTTATTGTAAAGGCCACAAAAATAAGTACAGGACAATACGTACAAACTTTTTTCCTCTATAATCTGATTGCTGAATGGCAGTTGTAAATGGGCCCCATTGGATAAACGAAAATGGAGAAGTACGAATAAAACTTCAGCCATGCTCTTCATTTGTTACGACGAGATGTTCCTCTTAGATTACAATGTCTTTATGAGCTAATATTTTTTTCCTGTTCCAAATACCTTGGTTTATATAAAAAGTGGTATAATGTTTTTGTGAGCTTCAATGTTATGGCATCCACTCTTGTGAGATTGGCCCCCATATTAGTCATTTGCTTTTACTTGCAATCATTTTTAATGGCCACTCTTTCGCTTAGAGAACTGTACCTAATATCTACACCTAATAGATCATGGTTAATGAAGATATTCTTACTATGAAATATAGAAGAAATATAGAGATCTTGTCCGGGCGCAATGAGACTCAGCTCGAATGGTCTTTGGAAAATATATCAAGGATCCCTAGGTTTTGTAGGGGTTGATCCAACTGAATGCTGGAAGAGATCTGAAACCGTGGTAGGCGGACGGTTAAGGGATTGTTCTGAAAATATAATGAATAAAGAACATGAGATAGGAATTTCTTTATGAGATCCCCAACCTATAATAATATGACTGAATAAAGAAGCATTCCACATACTTGCAAACGTCATATATGTTGATAAAACGGCTGACACAAAAGGTGTATGCGGTAAACAAGGATTTACATTATAATAGAATGCAAGGGAATCGAAGAAGATAAACCTTACAATAAATACTAGTTATGTTAATCCTTTAGAAAGAAAAGAAAACTTGAAATGTTCAATTCCTTGCCATGGTGTCACTTTTTTTTTGCAACTTTTCCCTGTGTCTACTGCATAAGGCTTTTTGTATTTAGACTTTGACTGGTTAAGGCATATATATAATTATCTTCCTTCTCTTCTTTATTTCGTCAGCTGTCCACTCGGACATTGCTCTTCCCTCCACTTATTCAGTCTATTGTGCATACAGCTATTGTATAGGTCGGTGGACTTGACTAGGGATGGGAAGGAGTCAATTTAATTGAACATGATAAAATATCACTGCAGATGATGTACATATTTTGCCTCCTGAGATAGAAATCACCAATAAACATTTAACGAAAAATCCGTTCAAATATAGATTTTCTTTTTCACAGTGAGTATCTATGGATATATATTCAGAGATGCCACATATTAAATCAAACACTCATTATTTACATATAGTGAAGAGTTGTTTTATTTAAGTTACATTAATAGATAATCTACGACTTTTAGCTTTGCTTGATAAGCCAAAAGTGAAATGATGTTTTCTTTCACATGACACTATATATTTAGGCTCATATCTGTCAACCAATATCGTTCATAAAAGTGTTGTTGAGTGAATTTCCTAACTCATGATAAGACACTAAGCCGTGAGTGAAGTGACAGTTTGTTGTTATTATCCATAGGATATAAATAATAGAGAGCTTATTGGATTCTTCAGAA